>NC_046127.1:273770-753770 GCF_010993605.1 Petromyzon marinus | reverse complement strand
CTCCCGACAGGACTTGTTGTCTCACAGCTGAAGACACTGAACTGTGGCTCATTTGAAGGTCAACGTAGACAAATTATTATCGAGGCTTCACCCCCCCCCCCATTTCCGATGCGTACATTGTCAGTAGACCCCCCAAACGCAAGCTACGCATTTGGGTTAACCTCCCCCCTCCCAACCTTCATGCGTACGGACTCAATGGATGTCCCCTTAGCGCTTTTTTGTTTAATCACGGATCTCCACTCGGGCGAGAGATTGTGAGAAGGAGATACTAGAGAGAAGACGCGAGATATTGTGAGAGATACTGTGAGAGATAGTGACAGAGATACGCGAGATAATGTCAGAGATACTGAGAGAGAGAATACGAGAGATAATGTGAGAGATACTGTGAGGGATACTGTGAAGATAGTGACAGAGATACGCGAGATATTGTGAGAGATACTGAGAGAGAGAATACGAGAGATACTGTGGGAGATACTGTGGAGATACTGTGAGAGATAGTGACAGAGATTACGAGAGATGCTGAAGATACTGGGAGAGAGACTGTGAGAGAGAATACGAGAGATATTGTGAGAGAGAATACGAGAGATAATGTGAGAGATAGTGAGAGAGAGAATACGAGAGATAATGTGAGATATTGTGAGAGAGAATACGAGAGATCTCAGAGCCACCGTGATGATGATGAGAAAGTTAGAAACTCCAAATACACAGCAGGCGTCAGGTCGGGATTGAACCCACGACCTCCTGCATACCGGGCGAGGTAGTCAACATCTCCTAGCCACGGCGGTGTCTCCCAGTGGCCGTCGTCTCTCTCTCCGAGAGCGACGACGCGGTGACACCGACGCGGCGTGCCTGAGCCAAACCATGATGTGGTATTGACACTGGAGGAATCCGATGAGCTGTAAAGCTCTTCTTCACACATGTCCCGTCGACTTCGTGAATGGTCGTGAACAGGGCGTGGGGGTGGGGGTCGTCTTCTATCCCGAGTCTCCCTCACTCCTCCTCCTCACTCCGCCCCCCTCATCACTCCTCCTCCTCCCACCTCCTCCTCCCCCCACCTCCTCCTCCCACCTCCTCCTCCCCCCACCTCCTCCTTCCCCTTCCTCCTCCTCCTCCCCCCTCCTCTCCTCCCCCCTCCTCCTCCCCCCCCCTCCTCCTCCCCCCACCTCCTCCTCCCCCTCCTCCCCCTTCCTCCTCCTCCCCCCACCTCCTCCTCCCCCGCTCACTCCCCCCACCTCCTCCTCCCCCCTCCTCCTCCCCCACCTCCTCCTTCCTCCTCCTCCCACCTCCTCCTCCTCCCACCTTCCTCCTCCCCTCACCTCCTCCTCCTCCCACCTCCTCCTCCTCCCACCTCTCCTCCTCCCACCTCCTCCCACCTCCTCCCCCCTCCTCCTCCACCTCCTCCTCCCACCTCCTCCTCCCCCCCCTCCCCCCCCTCCCCCCTCCGATCCACTTCGTCCCCCGCTGAACCTCTCCCTCCCAGGTGCCGAGCGGCGGCGTCAACGGCGTCGACGCGTCGACGGCTCTGTCCGAGGCGTGGGTGCTCGCCCTGCAGCAACTCATGCTGGTGGCCCTGGTGCTGGCGCGCTGGCTCACGCCGGCGCTCGGCGTGTCGCGCGCCCGCCCTCCTCGCGCCTGCTGCTCGCCCAGACCGGGGTGGCGGCCGACGTCCTGGACCTCCTCGACGCCTTCAAGCAGCCCGAGGTGCGCGCCGACCGCGCCGTGCGACTCGCCGGCCTGGCCCTCTTCTCCTGGGCCTCGCTGCAGTTCTGCGTGGCGCTCTTGCAGGCCGAGGAGGCCGGCACGGCCAGGGAGGCCGCCGGTGGAGCCGCGTCGGCACAGGCGAGGACCCCCCCCCACCACCACCACCACCACCCCCCGGCTGTCGTCGATTGTTGTTGTTGGTGTTTGTTGTTGTAGTTTGTTGTTGTTGTAGTTTGTTGTTGTTGTAGTTTGTTGTAGTTTGTTGTTGTTGTTGTAGGTTGTTGTTGTAGTTTGTTGTTGTTGTTGTAGTTTGTTGTTGTAGTTTGTTGTTGTTGTAGTTTGTTGTTGTTGTAGTTTGTTGTTGTTGTAGTTTGTTGTTGTTGTAGTTTGTTGTTGTTGTTGTAGTTTGTTGTTGTTGTTGTAGTTTGTTGTTGTTGTTGTAGTTTGTTGTTGTTGTTGTAGTTTGTTGTTGTTGTAGTTTGTTGTTGTTGTAGTTTATTGTTGTTGTAGTTTGTTGTTGTTGTTGTAGTTTGTTGTTGTTGTTGTAGTTTGTTGTTGTAGTTTGTTGTTGTAGTTTGTGTTGTTGTTGTAGTTTGTTGTTGTTGTTGTAGTTTGTTGTTGTAGTTTGTTGTTGTTGTTGTAGTTTGTTGTTGTAGTTTGTTGTTGTAGTTTGTTGTTGTAGTTTGTTGTTGTAGTTGTAGTTTGTTGTTGTTGTAGTTTTTTGTTGTTGTAGTTTGTTGTTGTTGTAGTTTGTTGTTGTAGTTTGTTGTTGTTGTTGTAGTTTGTTGTTGTTGTAGTTTGTTGTTGTTGTAGTTTGTTGTTGTAGTTTGTTGTTGTAGTTTGTTGGTTGTTGTAGTTTTGTTGTTGTTGTTGTTTGTAGTTTTGTTGTTGTTGTAGTTTGTTTGTTGTTGTAGTTTGTTGTTGTTGTAGTTTGTTGTTGTTGTAGTTTATTGTTGTTGTAGTTTGTTGTTGTTGTTGTAGTTTGTTGTTGTTGTTGTAGTTTGTTGTTGTAGTTTGTTGTTGTAGTTGTTGTTGTTGTTGTTGTAGTTTGTTGTTGTTGTAGTTTGTTGTTGTTGTTGTAGTTTGTTGTTGTTGTAGTTTGTTGTTTGTAGTTTGTTGTTTGTTGTTGTAGTTTGTTGTTGTAGTTTGTTGTTGTTGTTGTAGTTTGTATGTTGTTGTAGTTTGTTGTTGTTGTAGTTTGTTGTTGTAGTTTGTTGTTGTTGTGGTGTTGTAGTTTGTTGTTGTTGTTGTAGTTTGTTGTTGTTGTAGTTTGTTGTTGTAGTTTGTTGTTGTAGTTTGTTGTTGTTGTTGTAGTTTGTTGTTGTAGTTTGTTGTTGTAGTTGTTGTTGTTGTGTTGTTGTAGTTTGTTGTTGGTGTAGTTTGTTGTTGTAGTTTGTTGTTGTAGTTTGTTGTTGTTGTAGTTTGTTGTTGTAGTTTGTTGTTTGTAGTTTGTTGTTGTAGTTTGTTGTTGTTTGTTGTTGTTGTTGTAGTTTGTTGTTGTTGTAGTTTGTTGTTGTAGTTTGTTGTTGTTGTAGTTTGTTGTTGTTTGTTGTAGTTTGTTGTTGTTGTTGTAGTTTGTTGTTGTTGTTGTAGTTTGTTGTTGTTGTAGTTTGTTGTTGTTGTAGTTTGTTGTTGTTGTAGTTTGTTGTTGTAGTTTGTTGTTGTTGTAGTTTGTTGTTGTAGTTTGTTGTTGTTGTAGTTTGTTGTTATAGTTTGTTGTTGTTGTAGTTTGTTGTTGTTGTAGTTTGTTGTTGTTGTAGTTTGTTGTTGTTGTAGTTTGTTGTTGTTGTAGTTTGTTGTTGTTGTAGGTTGTTGTTGTAGTTTGTTGTTGTTGTAGTTTGTTGTTGTTGTTGTAGTTTGTTGTTGTTGTAGTTTGTTGTTGTTGTTGTAGTTTGTTGTTGTTGTAGTTTGTTGTTGTCTCCTCTCTCCGTCGTCATGCATCGTTGTTGTCGCACGGACACAGGTGAGGCCCGTCATCGTCATTATCATCGTCGTCATCGTCTTCGTCATCATCATCGTCGTCGTCCTCGTCGTCATCGTCATCGTCGTCATCACTGTGTTGCATGGTCACAGGCGAGGCTCTGTCGTCACAGTTGTCATCCCTCCATCGTTGTCGTCACGTTCTCCTCAAACCACCAAGCGATGGTCACCATCACCACCATCACCACCACCATCACCACCATCACCATCATCACCACCACCATCACACCATCACCACCATCACCACCACCATCACCACCATCACCATCATCACCACCATCACCACCACCATCACCACCACCATCACCACCACCACCATCACCACCATCACCACCATCACCACCACCATCACCACCATCACCACCATCACCACCACCACCATCACCACCACCACCATCACCACCATCACCACCATCACCACCATCACCACCACCCACGACGGTGATGTTGATGATGGGAGATGCTGTGCAAGTGAAATGTCACGAGGTTGAGCACGGCAATCGTGAACCGAGTCAAAAGGAGGGCGCCCTCCCCCCCTCCCCCACCTCCCCCCCCTCCCCCCCCCCCTCGGGGCCACAAATCAATCAGCGCCTCGCGGGAGGAAGTACTGGAGAGAGTTTTGTCGCAAATAAAAGTTATCTTTAGTGGAACAAACTATACGTGGGGTTCACAACGCAACCACAGTTACAACCACGGTACACCCCCCCCCCTCCCACGTCCCCCCCACACCCCCCCCCCCCCAGAACCCTCCGGCTCCCCCCCACCCCCCCACCCCTCCCCCCCATCGACCGGCGAGTTCCACCGTCACGGTCGCCTCTCGTTCCGTCGGCTCCAGGTTTCCCACGCTCCCAGCGCAAGTCACCTCTCCTCCATCACCACCTCCTCCTCCTCCACCACCACCTCCTCCTCCACCACCACCTCCTCGTCACCCTTCTCCCTCTCCAAAACTACGCCCGACGACGACGACGCCGGCGCCGGCGCGAAACGTCGGACCTCCTCCTCCTCCGCCCGCCGCCACCCGTGCCGCTGCCCCATGGAGTCGCTGCGGCTGCTGTCGAGCGTGCTCATGCAGGACGCGCCGTTCCTGGCGTTCCGCCTCTACCTGCTGGCGCAGGTGGGCGTCGTGAACCAGACGACCATCTTCTTCACCTGCAAGAACGCCCTCACGCTGCTCGTCGAGCTCTACGGAGCCGCCACCGCCAGGGGCTAGCGGCTCGCCCCCGCCCCCGCCGCCCCCGCCGCCACGGAGGCCGTGGCCCGTGCCGGGGAAGGTGCCGGGGAAGGTGCCGGGGAAGGTGCCGGGGAAGGTGCCGGGGAAGGTGCCGGGGAAGGTGCCGGGGAAGGTGCCGGGGAAGGTGCCGGGGAAGGTGCCGGGGAAGGTGTCGGGGAAGGTGCCGGGGAAGGTGTCGGGGAAGGTGCCGGGGAAGGTGCCGGGGAAGGTGCCGGGGAAGGTGCCGGGGAAGGTGCACCAAACGGCTCGGGTTGCACCGAGGAGATGTTAACTGCCTCGCCCGGTGTGCAGGAGGTCGTGGGTTCCATCCCGACCCTGACGCCTGCTGCTGCTGCTGCTGTATATTTGGAGTTTGCGTGTGGGTCTCTATGTGCATATATATGGTTATGTGTGAGTCTGTGGGTCTCTATGTGTTGTGAATATATGGGTTTCTATGTGAGTCTATGAATCTCTGTCAATAAAACCTGTGAGTCTATGGGTTTCTGTGCGAGTCTATGGGTCTCTGTGCGAGTATATGTCTCTGTGCGAGTCTATGTGTCTCTGTGCGAGTCTATGGGTCTCTATGCGAGTCTATGGGTCTCTGTGCGAGTCTATGGGTCTCTATGCGAGTCTATGGGTCTCTGTGTGAGTCTATGTGTCTCTGTCCGAGTCTATGCGTCTCTGTGTGAGTCTGTGTGAGTCTGTGTGAGTCTATGGGTCTCTGTGCGAGTCTATGTGTCTCTATGCGAGTCTATGGGTCTCTGTGCGAGTCTATGTGTCTCTGTGCGAGTCTATGGGTCTCTGTGCGAGTCGCCGGTGACCGGGCTGACACCACCAACTCGCTGAACGTGAGACCCCCCCCCCCCCGCTAATCGCCGTGGTTGGGGCGGGCGACACCCGGATTGGACCCCGACTCTCAGCGGTGCCGGCTCAGCGTCTCTGACCTCCGACCTCGTGAGCCGCTCCCACCCGGCCTCCTAAACGAACCCAACAACACCAAATCCGTCCCTTCGCTAGGGACAGGCGGAACGTTCCACGCCCTAACCCTAACGCAGGAGGACACACGGCATTAACAACGACACAAGAAGAACAACAACAACCTTCAACGCGGATGAAAAAACGGCGCGTTTATTCGCGATAGGAACGCGTCGGTAATCCTGTACACACGCGGCGAAGCGTTATGTACAGTGAGGTCACACGCAACAGTCTCAATCAACAGTCTCAATCAACAGTCTCACGCAACAGTCTCAATCAACACAAGTCACACACGCGGCAACAGTCACCCGGCAGAGCCGTCGTCTCTCCACGCGAGCGAGGAAGCGGACACTGCTCGCAGCGTTCCAAAGTTGACGTCGCGACCACAACGCGACAGACGTCTCGGAGTGAGGAGGGAACGCTCGATCCCCGTCCAGCCGCAACAGGTGGGATTTAACACCTAGTAGTAGTAGGAGGAGGCTTTCACGACCGACACTATCCCTCAAGAGGGTTTTTTTTGGGGTTATATCGCGGGAATATGAATGTCGTCAAGCCCGCCGCCACCAGCCGACACAGCCAATTTCGCACGGTTTGTCTCACGGATAACAAGACGGGCCGATTAGTTCCTGGTTCAGCACTAACCGGTTGCGTGTTGGCGGAGTAAACCCACAACGGCTTTACAATCCGAGGAGCCGGTGGCGTTTCGTCGTTGCTCTGCCGCCATCGCCGGCCTGAGCCGGCGGTAGGGACGCCTCCTCCTCTACCCAAGCTCCTCCTCTACCCAAGCTCCTCCAGCGCCTTGCCCGTGTTCTTGGGCATCTTCTTGGTGGAGTCCTCGAGCTCCTTGGTCTTGTAGTAGTGGGGCGCCACCTCCAGCAGCCAGCCGCTCTCAATCTCAATCACCTGGCCAAGCGGCGGCGGAGAGAGCGAGGGAGAGAGAGCAAGTCTCACCACGGGGCGATCTCTTCGCACACACACCCACTCGCTCGCACACCCACTCGCTCGTGCACACACACTCGCTCGCACCCACACACACACTCGCTCGCACACACACACACTCGCTCGCACCCACACACTCGCTCGTGCACACACACTCGCTCGCACCCACACACTCGCTCGCACCCACACACTCGCTCGTCTGCACACACACACACTCGCTCGCGCACACACACACACACACGCTCGCTCGCACACACGCTCGCTCGCACGCACGCTCGCACACACACTCGCACACACACTTGCACACACACTCGCTCGCACACACACACACACACTCGCTCGCACCCACACACACTCTCGCTCGCACCCACACACACTCGCTCGCACCCACACACAGACACTCGCTCGCGCACACACACACACTCGTATTCGCCTACACACACACACAGACTCGCCCACAAAGATCCCCCGTGTAGCCTTAACAGACCGTAGGGGCAAGTGTTGTTAGCGAGCACCTATAAAGGCCGGCAAAGCCAATACCACGCCCGGCCGCCTTTGTCTCCCCAGCGGCGATGTTTACACACCACAGCAGGTACTCACTTGAGTCGACTAGGGGATGCTCAGGACCCGTTTCGGATATAAGTCACCGGCGTTGGCCGTGAGCGGTACTCAACTCGGGTTGGCAGGCCCCACCACCAGACTCCACAACCTCTCAAATCTCCTCCGTCTCTCTCCCTGTCCCTGCTCCTTGCACCCCTCCCACTGGAATCAACTTGCGCTGTACATTAAAAGAAGCACTGCCCATAGACTCAACACTACCCATAGACTAACACTGCCCATAGACTAACACTGCACCATAGACTCAACACTGCCCATAGACTCAACACTGCCCATAGACTCAACACTGCCCATAGACTCAACACTGCCCATAGACTCAACACTGCCCATAGACTCAACACTGCACCATAGACTCAACACTGCCCATAGACTCAACACTGCCCATAGACTCAACACTGCCCATAGACTCAACACTACCCATAGACTCAACACTGCCCACAGACTCAACACTGCCCACAGACTCAACACTGCCCATAGACTCAACACTGCCCATAGACTCAACACTGCCCATAGACTCAACACTACCCATAGACTCAACACTGGCCATAGACTCAACACTACCCATAGACTCAACACTGCCCATAGACTCAACACTGCCCACAGACTCAACACTGCCCAGCGACTCAACACTACCCATAGACTCAACACTGCCCATAGACTCAACACTGCCCACAGACTCAACACTGCCCACAGACTCAACACTGCCCATAGACTAACACTACCCATAGACTCAACACTACCCACAGACTCAACACTGCCCATAAACTCAACACTGCCCATAGACTCAACACTGCCCATAGACTCAACACTGCCCATAGACTCAACACTGCCCATAAACTCAACACTGCCCATAAACTCAACACTGCCCATAGACTCAACACTGCAACCTCCGATTAGTGCTGTAAAGAACCAAGCGAGGAGGCGATGAGAGAGACGTGAGAGAGAGACGTGAGAGAGAGACGTGAGAGAGAGACGTGAGAGAGAGAGACGTGAGAGAGAGACGTGAGAGAGAGACGAGAGAGAGAGATGTGAGAGAGAGAGACGTGAGAGAGAGACGTGAGAGAGAGACGTGAGAGAGAGACGTGAGAGAGAGACGTGAGAGAGAGACGTGAGAGAGAGACGTGAGAGAGAGAGACGTGAGAGAGAGAGACGTGAGAGAGACGTGAGAGAGAGACCCGAGAGAGAGACGTGAGAGAGAGACGTGAGAGAGAGACGTGAGAGAGAGACGTGAGAGAGAGACGAGAGAGAGAGACGCGAGAGAGAGACCCAAGAGAGAGATGTGAGAGGGAGACGTGAGAAAGAGACGAGAGAGAGATGTGAGAGAGAGACGTGAGAGAGAGACGTGAGAGAGAGACGTGAGAGAGAGACGTGAGAGAGAGACGTGAGAGAGAGACGTGAGAGAGACGTGAGAGAGAGACGTGAGAGAGAGACGTGAGAGAGAGACGTGAGAGAGAGACGTGAGAGAGACGTGAGAGAGAGACGTGAGAGAGAGACGTGAGAGAGAGAGACGTGAGAGAGAGACGTGAGAGAGAGACGTGAGAGAGAGACGTGAGAGAGAGACGTGAGAGAGAGACGTGAGAGAGAGACGTGAGAGAGAGACGTGAGAGAGACGTGAGAGAGACGTGAGAGAGACGTGAGAGAGAGACGTGAGAGAGAGACGAGAGAGACGTGAGAGAGAGAGACGTGAGAGAGATGTGAGAGAGAGAGACGTGAGAGAAAAACGTGAGAGAGAGACGTGAGAGAGAGACGTGAGAGAGAGACGTGAGAGAGAGACGTGAGAGAGAGACGTGAGAGAGAGACGTGAGAGAGATGTGATAGAGAGACGCGAGAGAGAGAGACGTGAGAGGAGACGTGAGAGAGAGCCGTGAGAGAGAGACGTGAGAGAGACGTGAGAGGGAGACGTGAGAGAGAGACGTGAGAGAGAGACGCGAGAGAGTGAGACGTGAGAGAGATGTGAGAGAGAGACGTGAGAGAGAGACGTGAGAGAGATGTGATAGAGAGACGCGAGAGAGAGAGACGTGAGAGAGACGTGAGAGAGAGACGTGAGAGAGAGACGTGAGAGAGACGTGAGAGGGAGACGTGAGAGAGAGACGTGAGAGAGAGACGTGAGAGAGAGACGTGAGAGAGAGACGTGAGAGAGAGAGACGTGAGAGAGAGACGTGAGAGAGAGACGTGAGAGAGATGTGAGAGAGAGACGTGAGAGAGAGACGTGAGAAAGAGACGTGAGAGAGATGTGAGAGAGAGACGCGAGAGAGAGAGACGTGAGAGAGACGTGAGAGAGAGATGAGAGAGAGACGCGAGAGAGAGACGTGAGAGAGAGAGACGTGAGAGAGAGACGTGAGAGAGAGACGTGAGTGAGAGAGACGTGAGAGAGAGAGACGTGAGAGAGACGTGAGAGAGAGAGACGTGAGAGAGAGAGACGAGAGAGAGACGAGAGAGAGACGAGAGAGACGAGAGAGAGACGTGAGAGAGACGTGAGAGAGACGCGAGAGAGAGACGTGAGAGAGAGACGTGAGAGAGAGACGTGAGTGAGAGAGACGAGAGAGAGACGAGAGAGACGAGAGAGAGAGACGTGAGAGAGAGACGTGAGAGAGAGACGTGAGAGAGAGACGTGAGTGAGAGAGACGTGAGAGAGAGAGACGAGAGAGAGATGAGAGAGAGACGAGAGAGACGAGAGAGAGACGTGAGAGAGACGTGAGAGAGACGCGAGAGAGAGACGTGAGAGAGAGACGTGAGAGAGAGACGTGAGTGAGAGAGACGAGAGAGAGACGAGAGAGACGAGAGAGAGAGACGTGAGAGAGAGACGTGAGAGAGAGACGCGAGAGAGACGTGAGTGAGAGAGACGAGAGAGAGACGAGAGAGAGAGACGTGAGAGAGAGAGACGTGAGAGAGAGAGACGTGAGAGAGAGAGACGAGAGAGAGACGAGAGAGACGAGAGAGAGATGTGAGAGAGACGCGAGAGAGAGACGTGAGAGAGAGAGACGTGAGAGAGAGACGTGAGTGAGAGAGACGAGAGAGAGACGAGAGAGAGACGTGAGAGAGACGTGAGAGAGAGACGTGAGAGAGAGACGTGAGAGAGAGACGTGAGAGAGAGACGCGAGAGACGTGAGAGAGACGTGAGAGAGACGTGAGAGAGAGACGTGAGAGAGAGACGTGAGAGAGAGACGTGAGAGAGAGACGTGAGTGAGAGAGACGAGAGAGAGACGAGAGAGACGAGAGAGAGACGTGAGAGAGACGTGAGAGAGAGACGTGAGAGAGAGACGTGAGAGAGAGACGTGAGAGAGAGACGCGAGAGACGTGAGAGAGACGTGAGAGAGACGTGAGAGAGAGACGTGAGAGAGAGGTCACCTGTCTCATGTACTCCTTGGTGGTGAACACCAACTCGTGGTAGAGCAGCCAGCGGGGTTGCTCGTCGAAGAGGCAGCTGTTGGGGTGCACGTGAACCTGCTGCTGGTGCTTCACCGTCTTGTAGCCGCCCTTGGTGAGGCGCGACGTGTTGTAGAAGAAACCTGCGGTGATCGCCTGACGCACAACGACAACAAACAACAATCTACAGCATCAAACTACAACATTAAACTACAACAACAAACTACGACACTATAACAATAATACACAATAACAACAACCAACTATAACCATAACAGCAAACTATAACAACTACATTACACCAACAGGAGCCCTCTGGGAGAGACACACCAAACTATAACAACAACTATAAAACAACAACACACTACAACAACAGAAACTCCACCAACAGGAGCCCTCTGAGACACAACACAACAATGACAAAAAGAGCAAAACATATCCATGGGCCTCAGCTGGTAAAGAATGAGCACGTGTCTCAATGTGCCTCAGCTGGTAAAGAATGAGCACTTGTCTCAGTGGGCCTCAGCTGGTAAAGAATGAGCACGTGTCTCAATGGGCCTCAGCTGGTAAAGAATGAGCACGTGTCTCAATGGGCCTCAGCTGGTAAAGAATGAGCACGTGTCTCAGTGGGCCTCAGCTGGTAAAGAATGAGCACGTGTCTCAATGGGCCTCAGCTGGTAAAGAATGAGCACGTGTCTCAGTGGGCCTCAGCTGGTAAAGAATGAGCACGTGTCTCAGTGTGCCTCAGCTGGTAAAGAATGAGCACGTGTCTCAATGGGCCTCAGCTGGTAAAGAATAAGCACGTGTCTCAATGGGCCTCAGCTGGTAAAGAATGAGCACGTGTCTCAATGGGCCTCAGCTGGTAAAGAATGAACACGTGTCTCAGTGGGCCTCAGCTGGTAAAGAATGAACACTTGTCTCAGTGGGCCTCAGCTGGTAAAGAATGAGCACGTGTCTCAATGGGCCTCAGCTGCTAAAGAATGAGCACGTGTCTCAATGGGCCTCAGCTGGTAAAGAATGAGCACGTGTCTCCATGGGCCTCAGCTGGTAAAGAATGAGCACGTGTCTCAGTGGGCCTCAGCTGCTAAAGAATGAACACGTGTCTCAATGGGCCTCAGCTGCTAAAGAATGAACACGTGTGTTTATAGTTCATGGTTAAGGTTTGCCTGGGGCTGAGTGCGAGGGGAGTGGCGCTGCAGCGTCCTCTCGTGACGCGGCTCTATCGCTGGGCCCGGCACAACTCCGTGGGGGGTTCAGGGAATAGCGAAAGTCTTCGTGTTACACGGAATATCGATGCATTTAGCGAATGCTATTCCACGCGACTTCCCGTAGTCAAAACACCGGATACATTTGACAAAATAAATGAGATCGATAGATGAATCAATGTTCTTCGAGTGAACGTCAGCCCCCCCCCCCCCACACACAGAGCCACGGAGTCGCTTGTCAAGCCTCCAGCACGTGCAGCAGGACAACCGGCCCGGCACGCCCGGCCCGGCACGCCCGGCCCGGCACGCCCGGCCCGGCACGCCCGGCCCGGCACGCCCGGCCCGGCACGCCCGGCCCGGCACGCCCGGCCCGGCACGCCCGGCCCGGCACGCCCGGCCCGGCACGCCCGGCACGCCCCGACGCGCTGCACAGCCGAAGACGATGCACGCCCCACGGTCTCCCCTCCTGTCTCCCCGCACTCACACAGCGGGCTGTCACGTAGCAGGCCCCGTCGATGTTTGGTGGCAGCACACACTGGAGGAATCCGATGAGCTCTAAAGCTCTTTTTCACAGACGCCCAGCAGCGGCGGTCACATGACCGAGAGACAACTCAACTATTTTATTATTTTACCAGTTAAGGCCCCCGCTGAGCCGTGTAGCTCTGTTTCAGAAGCGACCTGGCTATTACAAATGATAGCTCAGCGAAGCGGCTTATCATCGTCGTCGCGTGGAAATCGACAGCCACACGCTCTAAACGCGTGACGTCCATTCGAAATGTGGAGAGAAAGAAACGGAGGACCTGAATAAAAATCCAGGAGAACACGCAAACTCTAAATACACAGCAGCAGCAGCAGGCGTCAGGGTCGGGATCGAACCCACGACCTCCTGTACACCAGGCGAGGTAGTTAACATCTCCTAGCCACCGTGATGATGAGAGAGAGAGAGACACCGCAAACTCCAAATATACAGCAGCAGGCGTCAGGGTCGGGATCGAACCCACGACCTCCTGTACACCAGGCGAGGGAGTTAACATCTCATAGCCACCGTGATGATGATGATGATGATGAGAGAGAGACACGCAAACTCCAAATATACAGCAGCAGGCATCAGGGCTGGGATCGAACCCACGACCTCCTGTGTACCAGGCGAGGGAGTTAACATCTCGCAAAGGGCGGCACACACCACGCGAGCTTGCAGAGATACGACATGGGGTCGCCTTCATCCAGCGGCGGGTAGATCACGGCTGATGATGACGACGACGACGGCGATGATGATGACGATGTCGTGTGTCGCCAATGAAGAGCAAATTCACGGCGACAACACTCACAGCCATTCATCCAGCAGCGGAGAGACCACGGCCGACGCCGTCGTGCGTAAGAACAGGGAGATGCGGCAGCGTCGTGGGCACCTTGCGGATGACGACGGTGTCGTTGGAGGAGGAGAGCTCCATCTCGACGCGATCCATCAACCCCTCGAGCTGCTCGCGGATGTCGCGTGCTCGCCGCATCGAGCGGAACTGGATGAAGTTCTCGTAGCACCACTGGGTGGAGTAGCCGGCGTCCACCCACTGGCAGCGCCGCAGAGACGCGACACGGTACAGACACCCGCAGACAACACAGACACAGCAGCACAGACACCCGCAGACAACACAGACACAACAACACAGACACAGCAGCACAGACACGTCACCACAGACACAACAACACAGACACAACAACAGACATAACAACACAGACACAACACAGACACGTCACCGCAGACAACACAGACACAGCAGCAAAGACACCCGCAAACAACAGACACAACAACACAGACACAACAACACAGACACAACAACACAGACACAACAACACAGACACAACAACACAGACACAACAACACAGACACAACAACACAGACACAACAACACAGACATGTCACCACAGACACAACAACACAGACACGTCACCACAGACACAACAACACAGACACAACAACACAGACACAACAACACAGACACGTCACCACAGACACGTCACCACAGACACAACCACACAGACACAACAACACAGACACGTCACCACAGACACGTCACCACAGACACAACCACACAGACACAACAACACAGACACGTCACCACAGACACAACAACACAGACACAACATAGACACGTCACCACAGACACAACAACACAGACACAACATAGACACGTCACCACAGACACAACAACACAGACACAACAACACAGACACAACAACACAGACACAACAACACAGACACAACACCACAGACACAACAACACAGACACAACAACACAGACACAACAACACAGACATGTCACCACAGACACAACAACACAGACACGTCACCACAGACACAACAACACAGACACAACAACACAGACACAACAACACAGACACGTCACCACAGACACGTCACCACAGACACAACCACACAGACACAACAACACAGACACGTCACCACAGACACGTCACCACAGACACAACCACACAGACACAACAACACAGACACGTCACCACAGACACAACAACACAGACACAACATAGACACGTCACCACAGACACAACAACACAGACACAACATAGACACGTCACCACAGACACAACAACACAGACACAACAACACAGACACAACAACACAGACACAACAACACAGACACAACAACACAGACACAACAACACAGACACGTCACCGCAGACACAACAACACAGACACAACAACACAGACACAACAAACACAGACACAACAACCACAGACACAACAACACAGACACGTCAACACAGACACAACAACACAGACACAACATAGACACGTCACCACAGACACCACAGACACGTCACCACAGACACCACAGACACAACAACACAGACACGTCACCACAGACACCACAGACACAACAACACAGACACGACACCACAGACACAACAACACAGACACAACAACACACACACGACACCACAGACACAACACAGACACAACAACACAGACACAACAACACACACACAACAACACACACACAACAACACAGACACAACAACACAGACACAACAACACAGACACAACAACACAGACACAACAACACAGACACAACAACACAGACACAACAACACAGACACAACAACACACACACAACAACACACACACAACAACACACACACAACAACACACACACAACAACACACACACAACAACACACACACAACAACACAGACACAACAACACAGACACAACAACACAGACACAACAACACAGACACAACAACACACACACAACAACACAGACACAACAACACAGACACAACAACACAGACACAACAACACAGACACAACAACACAGACACAACAACACAGACACAACAACACAGACACAACAACACAGACACAACAACACAGACACAACAACACAGACACAACACCACAGACACAACAACACAGACACAACAACACAGACACAACAACACAGACACAACAACACAGACACAACACCACAGACACAACACCACAGACACAACAACACAGACACAACACACAGACACAACAACACAGACACAACAACACAGACACAACAACACAGACACAACAACACAGACACAACAACACAGACACAACAACACAGACACAACAACACAGACATGTCACCACAGACACAACCACACAGACACAACAACAGACACAACCACACAGACACAACAACACAGACACAACAACACAGACACAACAACACAGACACGTCACCACACAGACACGTCACCACACAGACACAACAACACAGACACAACAACACAGACACAACAACACAGACACAACAACACAGACACAACAACACAGACACAACAACACAGACACAACAACACAGACACAACAACACAGACACAACAACACAGACACAACAACACAGACACAACACAGACATGTCACCACAGACACAACCACACAGACACAACAACAGACACAACCACACAGACACAACAACACAGACACAACAACACAGACACAACAACACAGACACGTCACCACAGACACAACACAGACACAACAACACCACAGACACAACAACACAGACACAACACAGACACAACAACACAGACACAACAACACAGACACAACAACACAGACACAACAACACAGACACAACACAGACACAACAACACAGACACAACAACACAGACACAACAACACACACACAACAACACAGACACAACACAGACACAACAACACAGACACAACCACACAGACACAACAACACAGACACAACCACACAGACACGTCACCACAGACACAACAACACAGACACAACAACACAGACACAACAACACAGACACAACCACACAGACACAACCACACAGACACAACAACACAGACACACCACAGACACGTCACCACAGACACAACACAGACACAACAACACAGACACAACACAGACACAACAACACAGACACAACCACACAGACACAACAACACAGACACAACAACACAGACACAACAACACAGACACAACCACACAGACACAACAACACACACACAACAACACAGACACAACAACACAGACACAACACAGACACAACAACACAGACACAACAACACAGACACAACAACACAGACACAACAACACACACACAACAACACACACACAACAACACACACACAACAACACACACACAACAACACACACACAACAACACACACACAACAACACAGACACAACAACACAGACACAACAACACAGACACAACAACACAGACACAACAACACAGACACAACAACACAGACACAACAACACAGACACAACAACACAGACACAACAACACAGACACAACAACACAGACACAACAACACAGACACAACAACACAGACACAACAACACAGACACAACAACACAGACACAACAACACAGACACAACACCACAGACACAACAACACAGACACAACAACACAGACACAACAACACAGACACAACAACACAGACACAACACCACAGACACAACAACACAGACACAACACCACAGACACAACAACACAGACACAACAACACAGACACAACAACACAGACACAACAACACAGACACAACAACACAGACACAACAACACAGACACAACAACACAGACACAACACAGACATGTCACCACAGACACAACCACACAGACACAACAACAGACACAACCACACAGACACAACAACACAGACACAACAACACAGACACAACAACACAGACACAACAACACAGACACGTCACCACACAGACACAACAACACAGACACAACAACACAGACACAACAACACAGACACAACAACACAGACACAACAACACAGACACAACAACACAGACACAACAACACAGACACAACAACACAGACACAACAACACAGACACAACACAGACATGTCACCACAGACACAACCACACAGACACAACAACAGACACAACCACACAGACACAACAACACAGACACAACAACACAGACACAACAACACAGACACGTCACCACAGACACAACAACACAGACACGTCACCACAGACACAACACAGACACAACAACACCACAGACACAACAACACAGACACAACACAGACACAACAACACAGACACAACAACACAGACACAACAACACAGACACAACAACACAGACACAACACAGACACAACAACACAGACACAACAACACAGACACAACAACACACACACAACAACACAGACACAACACAGACACAACAACACAGACACAACCACACAGACACAACCACACAGACACAACAACACAGACACAACCACACAGACACGTCACCACAGACACAACAACACAGACACAACCACACAGACACAACAACACAGACACAACAACACAGACACAACCACACAGACACAACAACACAGACACAACAACACAGACACACCACAGACACGTCACCACAGACACAACACAGACACAACAACACAGACACAACACAGACACAACAACACAGACACAACAACACAGACACAACCACACAGACACAACAACACAGACACAACAACACAGACACAACAACACAGACACAACAACACAGACACAACACCACAGACACAACAACACAGACACAACAACACAGACACAACAACACGACCTAGGCGCAGTGAACAGACGACGCAGCAACCGTCTAAGTGTGCAGCGTGTGACCTGCTGACGATGGACGCAGTGTAGCGGCGTGACCCTGTGACCCACTGACCCTGCGTGCGGCACGATGACCCCCGCGACCCCCGCGCACCTGCGTGTAGACGTTGAGCAGCACCAGGTGGTCGCCGCCCGGCACAAAGAAGTTGACACGTGCGTTGTCGGCGTGCACCACCTTGTCCTTGGGCCGGTAGAAGATGGCGTTGTTCACCGACAACATCGCCGTCACCGTCAGCACCTCCTGTGAGCACTTTGTACCTGGGGGGGGGGGGGGAACATGGGGGGTCAGCGGGGGGGGGCACCGCCACGTTCGACCTCTCCTCGACCTCTCCGCAACGTTTGACCTCTCCACGACCTCTCCACGACCTCTCCTCGACCTCTCCGCGACGTTCGACCTCTCCACGACCTCTCCACGACCTCTCCACGACCTCCGAGGAGGAGGTGGTGGTGTGGGGAGCGGTGGTGCAGCGGTGAGCGCTACGCTGCGCCACGAACCCGACGACCCGGGTTCAATTCTCGCTCACGGCCACCAACGCCGGTGACGATTATCTGAACCGGTCCTGGGCCTCCCCTAGGTCGACTCAGCCTCAAACGAGTAGCCGGTGCGGTGTGCAGTGAACACCGCCAGCAATGGGGAGACAAAGGCGGCCGGGGGTGGTGCTGGCCACCCACCCCCCTCGCGTGCCGCGGTGGCGGTCTTCATTGGTGCCGTTACTCGCTAACGGCACTTGCCCCGGCAGTCTGTAGCAGGCTATACGGGGGGGGGGGGGGGGGGGGTGGGATCTTTGTCTTTGTTTGGGTCGTGGTGGGTGCGGTGGGGGCGGTGAGCTGCGTACTTCTCCGAGGCCAGGATCATCTTGGACAGCATGGGGTCCACGGGAAACTCCGCCATGCGCCTGCCAAGCTGCAGGGAACAGGGAAGAAGAAGTGGAGCCTCCGCCGGAGGAGCCGGCGACGTGGCACGAGCGACCCCTGACCCCCGACCCCCACGAGGCCCCCTCCCCCCCGCCACCCCTCCCCCCCGCCACCCCTCCCCCCGCTCCCCCCGCTACCCCTCCCCCCGCTCCCCCCAGCCACCTTTCCCGCTCTGAGACGTCTGAAGGGCGTTCGCCGGCGAATCTCGGCAACGCCGAGCCGGCTCGGCGTTGGTTCTAGAGGCGTAGCGACAGCGCCGTTGTCTCTACAAAGACGCCGTTCTTCGCCGTGGTGAACCGTGGCGACCGCCGCCGCCGCCGGCACTGTGCCACGCAACCCCTCCCCCCGCGTGCCGGGGAGCCTCGGTACCGACGACGTTATTGTATCTCGGTGTACGTCAGCGGAGCCGAACCGGAAGAAAAAACCGGCTCCGCCTACCGGTCAGAGCGGTCCGTGAACAAATCCGCAAATCGGATAAACCGCACGCGGAAAATCGAGAGTTTACCGCGGGATTCGTTTACCTCCCCTGCAGTTCGCACTCCCGTGGTGTTTGTGTAATTGCGTTTGTCGCTGTAACGCATCTGCGCAAATTCCTCCGGCGGTACAAGAAGCTGATCCTGAACGTCGTAGCAGCTCCCGCCGGCCTCACCTTGGTGAGCTCCCCCAGGTGGTTCAGCGCGCCCAGGGCGTACAGCTGCTCCAGCGCCAGCACCAGCGTCTCGTGCGGAGGGGGGTCCATGAAGTCAAAGTGGATCAGGTCGTTGATCCCTGGGGGGAGCGAGGGGGCCGAGGAGGAGGACTTCGCGTTAGAGGACGCCCCCCCCACGCCCCCCACGCCCCCCACGCCCCCCCCACGCCCCCCCCACGCCCCCACGCCCCCCACGCCCCCCACGCCCCCACGCCCCCCCCCACGCCCCCCACGCCCCACGCCCCCCACGCCACCTTCTCCGGTCCGGTATCGTAACGACGTCGGCCAGGTACGCAGCACCGGCTCTCGCAGAGAGAGAGAGAGGGAGAGGACTCAGACAGAGAGGACGACTCAAGAGAGAGAGAGAGAGGACTCAGACAGAGAGGACGACTCAGAGAGGACGACTCAGAGAGGACGACTCAGAGAGGACGACTCAGAGAGGACGACTCAGAGAGGACGACTCAGAGAGGACGACTCCTCCTCAACGCCCACCACGGGCAGCGAGGAAGTTCCACACAGCCATCTGTGCTGTGATCCATCAACCCCTCACTGCTGCTGTTTCCACAAAGCGCTGGATCACAGTGCAGCCACTCCACGTGCCGCAGCAGCAGCGTAGCCACGGTCACCCTCACCACCACCGTCACCACTGTCGTCACCACCGTCACCGCCACCATCACCACCACCGTCACCACCACCACCGTCACCACCACCATCACCACCACAGTCACTGTCACCGCCACCACCGTCACCACCACCACCATCACCACCACCACCGTCACCGCCACCGCCTCAAGGCGGCAGGCTCCCGCACCCAGGCTCTTGAGCAGCAGCACCACGTTGCCCAGGTTGGTCCTCTGGATCTCGGGAATGGACGTCTCCTCCATCTCGTTCTTGAAGGCCCAGGCGGTGTAGAGGCGGAAGCACTTGCCGGCCGCCACCCTCCCGGCACGCCCGGCACGCTGGTTCGCAGAGGCCTGGGCGGCACATGGAGAGAGAGAGAGAGATGGAGAGTGTGAGTGAGAGATGGAGAGAAGTGGAGAGAGATGGAGAGAGATGGAGAGAGAGATGGAGAGGGTGAGTGAGTGGTGGAGAGGGTGAGTGAGTGGTGGAGAGAGATGGAGAGAGAGAGGTGGAGAGGGTGAGTGAGAGGTGGAGAGAGATGGAGAGGGTGAGTGAGTGAGAGGTGTAGAGGGTGAGGTGGAGAGGGTGAGTGAGTGGTGGAGAGAGATGGAGATGGAGAGGGTGAGTGAGAGGTGGAGAGGGTGAGTGAGTGGTGGAGAGAAGTGGAGAGAGATTGAGAGGGTGAGTGAGAGATGGAGAGGGTGAGTGAGAGGTGGAGAGAAGTGGAGAGAGATGGAGAGAGAGAGAGAGATGAAGAGTGTGAGTGAGTGGTGGAGAGAAGTGGAGATGGAGAGTGTGAGTGAGAGGTGGAGAGAGATGGAGAGGGTGAGTGAGAGGTGGAGAGTGTGAGTGAGAGGTGGAGAGAGATGGAGATGGAGAGGGTGAGTGAGAGGTGGAGAGGGTGAGTGAGTGGTGGAGAGAGAGATGGAGCATGTGAGTGAGAGATGGAGAGAAGTGGAGAGAGATGGAGAGAGATGGAGAGAGAGAGGTGGAGAGGGTGAGTGATGGAGAGAAGTGGAGATGGAGAGGGTGAGTGAGTGGTGGAGAGAAGTGGAGAGAGATGGAGAAAGATGGAGAGTGAGAGGTGGAGAGGGTGAGTGAGTGGTGGAGAGAGATGGAGAGATGCAGAGAGATGGAGAGAGAGAGAGAGATGGAGAGGGTGAGTGAGTGGTGGAGAGAGATGGAGAGAGATGGAGAGGGTGAGTGAGAGGTGGAGAGAGATGCAGAGAGATGGAGAGAGAGATGAAGAGGGTGAGTGAGAGGTGGAGAGAGGTGGAGAGAGATGGAAAGGGTGAGTGAGAGGTGGAGAGAGATGGAGAGAGATGGAGAGAGAGAGAGATGGAGAGGGTGAGTGAGTGGTGGAGAGAGATGGAGAGAGATGGAGAGAGATGGAGAGGGTGAGTGAGTGGTGGAGAGAGATGGAGAGGGTGAGTGAGTGGTGGAGAGAGATGGAGAGAGATGGAGAGAGATGGAGAGGGTGAGTGAGTGGTGGAGAGAGATGGAGAGGGTGAGTGAGTGGTGGAGAGAGATGGAGAGAGATGGAGAGAGATGGAGAGAGAGATGGAGAGGGTGCGTGAGAGATGGAGAGAGGTGGAGAGTGATGGAGAGAGATGGAGAGGGTAAGTGAGAGGTGGAGAGAGGTGGAGAGAGATGGAGAGAGGTGGAGAGAGATGGAGAGAGATGGAGAGGGTGAGTGAGAGGTGGAGAGAGGTGGAGAGAGGTGGAGAGAGATGGAGAGAGGTGGAGAGAGATGGAGAGAGGTGGAGAAAGGTGGAGAGAGATGGAGAGAGATGGAGAGAGAGATGGAGAGGGTGAGTGAGAGATGGAGAGAGGTGGAGAGTGGTGGAGAGAGATGGAGAGGGTAAGTGAGAGGTGGAGAGAGGTGGAGAGAGATGGAGAGAGGTGGAGAGAGATGGAGAGAGGTGGAGAGAGATGGAGAGAGATGGAGAGGTGGAGAGAGGTGGAGAGTGGTGGAGAGAGATGGAGAGGTGAGTGAGAGGTGGAGAGAGGTGGAGAGAGGTGGAGAGAGGTGGAGAGAGGTGGAGAGAGATGGAGAGAGATGGAGAGAGATGGAAAGAGAGATGGAGAGGGTGAGTGGTGGAGAGAGGTGGAGAGAGATGGAGAGGGTGAGTGAGTGGTGGAGAGAGATGGAGAGAGATGGAGAGAGATGGAGAGGGTGAGTGAGTGGTGGAGAGAGATGGAGAGGGTGAGTGAGTGGTGGAGAGAGATGGAGAGAGATGGAGAGAGATGGAGAGGGTGAGTGAGTGGTGGAGAGAGATGGAGAGGGTGAGTGAGTGGTGGAGAGAGATGGAGAGGGTGAGTGGTGGAGAGAGATGGAGAGAGATGGAGAGGGTGAGTGAGAGATGGAGAGTGGTGGAGAGAGATGGAGAGGGTAAGTGAGAGGTGGAGAGAGGTGGAGAGAGGTGGAGAGAAATGGAGAGAGGTGGAGAGAGATGGAGAGAGGTGGAGAGAGATGGAGAGAGATGGAGAGAGATGGAGCGTGTGAGTGAGAGATGGAGAGAGATGGAGAGGGTGAGTGGTGGAGAGAGGTGGAGAGAGATGGAGAGGGTGAGTGAGTGGTGGAGAGAGATGGAGAGGGTGAGTGAGTGGTGGAGAGAGAGAGATGGAGAGAGGTGGAGAGAGGTGGAGAGAGATGGAGAGAGAGAGATGGAGAGGGTGAGTGAGTGAGAGATGGAGAGAGAGGATACAAAGAGAGAGGAGAAAAGGAGCAGGAGGAGGTGACTCTGGGAGACTCCGTGTCTCTCTCTCTCCGTGTCTCTCTCTCTCTCTGTCCGTGTCTCTCTCTCTCTCTCTCTCCGTGTCTCTCTCTCTCCGTGTCTCTCTCTCTCTGTCCGTGTCTCTCTCTCCGTGTCTCTCTCTCTCTCTCTCTCTGTTCGTGTCTCTCTCTCTCTCCGTGTCTCTCTCTCTCTGTCCGTGTGTCTCTCTCCGTGTCTCTCTCACCTTGGAGCAGGGCGTGACGATGAGTGACTCCATGCCAGACCGGGCGTTGTAGCTCTTCTGTTTGCAGAAGCCCGGGTCGATCACGTAGATGATGCCGTCGATCGTCAGCGACGTCTCCGCAATGTTCGTGGCCACCACCACCTGGGGGCACGGCGAGGTCATCCAGAGACTCACACAGATACTCACAGAGACCCATGGAGACCCATAGACTCACACAGAGACCCATAGAGACCCATAGACTCACAGAGACCCATGGAGACCCATAGACTCACACAGAGACCCATAGAGACCCATAAACTCACACAGATACCCACAGAGACCCAAAGACTCACACAGATACCCACAGAGACCCATAGACTCACACAGATACCCACAGAGACCCATAGACTCACACAGATAGCCACAGAGACCCATAGACTCACAGAGACCCACAGAGACCCATAGACTCACACAGAGACCCATAGACTCACACAGATACCCACAGAGACCCATAGACTCACAGAGACCCACAGAGACCCATAGACTCACAGAGACCCATGGAGACCCATAGACTCACACAGATACCCACAGAGACCCATAGACTCACAGAGACCCATGGAGACCCATATACTCACACAGATAGCCACAGAGACCCAAAGACTCACACAGAGACCCAGAGAGACCTATAGACTCACACAGATACCCACAGACTCACACAGAGACCCACAGAGACCCATAGACTCACAGAGACCCACAGAGACCCATAGACTCACACAGATACCCACAGAGAACCATAGACTCACAGAGACCCATGGAGACCCATAAACTCACACAGATAGCCACAGAGACCCATAGACTCACACAGAGACCCAAAGACTCACACAGATACCCACAGAGACCCATAGACTCACAGAGACCCATGGAGACCCATAGACTCACACAGAGACCCATAGAGACCCATAGACTCACACAGATACCCACAGAGACCCATAGACTCACACAGATTGCCACAGAGACCCATAGACTCACACAGAGACCCATAGAGACCTATAGACTCACACAGATACCCACAGACTAACACAGAGACCCACAAAGACCCATAGACTCACAGAGACTCACAGAGACCCACAGAGACCCATAGACTCACACAGAGACCCACAGACTCACACAGAGACCCATAGACTCACACAGAGATCCATGGGGACCCACAGACTCACACAGAGACCCACAGACTCACACAGAGACCCACAGACTCACACACAGAGACCCACAGATTCACACAGAGACCCACAGACTCACACAGAGACCCACAGATTCACACAGAGACCCACAGACTCACACAGAGACCCACAGACTCACACAGAGACCCACAGACTCACACACAGAGACCCACAGACTCACACAGAGACCCACAGACTCACACACAGAGACCCACAGACTCACACAGAGACCCACAGACTCACACACAGAGACCCACAGACTCACACACAGAGACCCACAGACTCACCCCCCCGCGCCCCCCCCACACCTTCCGTGCCCCGACTGGCGTGGGTTCGAAGATCTTGGCCTGCATGTCGGAGGGCAGGTTGGCGTAGATGGGCAGCACCAGCAGCTCGGCGATCTTGGAGCCCAGGCGGCGGCACTTCTCCTGCAGCATCTCGCAGCAAGCCTCGATCTCCTCCTGCGTCACACACGGTGGGTGTCACCCCCACCCCACCCCGCGTCACACACGGTGGGTGTCACCCCCCACCCCCCCCCCGCGAAGGCCGCCGCGCTACGAGCGGGGGCGCGGGCTGGCTGGAACCACGCCTCCGGCCGCCTTTGTCTCCCCGGCGGCGAAGTTTATTACGCACCGCGCCGGGTACTCGTTTGAGGCCGAGTCGACCTAGGGGAGGCCCCGGGACCGGCGGGCGGGAAGGTCGAACGGCGGCTCGCCGGGTTCGTGGCGCTGACAGCTCGCCCCGCCCCCCCTGCACGCTCGCCCCGCCCCCCCTGCACGCTCGCCCCGCCCCCCCTGCACGCTCGCCCCGCCCCCCCTGCACGCTCGCCCCGCCCCCCCTGCACGCTCGCCCCGCCCCCCCTGCACGCTCGCCCCGCCCCCCCTGCACGCTCGCCCCGCCCCCCCTGCACGCTCGCCCCGCCCCCCCCTGCACGCTCGCCGCACGCGAGGTGAGCGTGGTGAGTGTGGCGAGCGTGGTGAGCGTGGTGAGTGTGGTGAGTGTGGTGAGTGTGGTGAGCGTGGTGAGTGTGGTGAGCGTGGCGAGTGTGGTGAGTGTGGTGAGCGTGGTGAGCGTGGCGAGTGTGGTGAGTGTGGCGAGCGTGGCGAGCGTGGTGAGTGTGGTGAGAGTGGTGAGCGTGGTGAGTGTGGTGAGCGTGGCGAGTGTGGTGAGTGTGGTGAGCGTGGTGAGCGTGGCGAGTGTGGTGAGTGTGGCGAGCGTGGCGAGTGTGGCGAGCGTGGTGAGTGTGGTGAGTGTGGTGAGCGTGGTGAGCGTGGCGAGTGTGGCGAGCGTGGCGAGTGTGGTGAGCGTGGCGAGTGTGGCGAGTGTGGTGAGCGTGGCGAGTGTGGCGAGTGTGGTGAGCGTGGCGAGTGTGGCGAGTGTGGCGAGCGTGGCGAGTGTGGCGAGTGTGGTGAGCGTGGCGAGTGTGGTGAGAGTGGTGAGTGTGGTGAGCGTGGTGAGAGTGGCGAGTGCGAGCCCTCACCTGCCCGGTGAGGAAGACCAGCACGTCGCCCGTGGGCTGGGTGACGTGGATCTGCAGGATGGACACCACGCAGGCGTCCAGGTAGTCCGCCTCCGGCGCCTGGGAAACACGCGGCAAAGACAAAGGTCACCCGCAGTGTAGCCTCGACAGACCGCCGGGGCAAGTGCTGCTAGTAGCGAGTAGCAGCGGCACCTGCGAAGGCCGGCACGGCGCACGAGGGGGTGGGTGGCCAGCACCACGCCCGGCCGCCTTTGTCTCCCCACCTGCTGCTGTTGTTGACGCTCATTTACTGGACTTTTGCCCCCTGAAATAGGCGGTACGCACCTCCCGCCCCCCGTCACAACAATTCAGTGTAGGAGCAGCAAGCACCTCCCGACCCCCATCACGCCTGAACGATGATCACGACGAAGCGATTCATAATGCCGAGGACGTTGTTGCTGCCGTTGCTGCTGCTGTTGTCGCCACTGTAATTACTCGTGTTATATATGCGGCGCGCACCTCCCGTCCACCGTCACAATTCGGTCTAGCTGTTGCGGTACGAGTGGGTGGTGCACCTCCCGTCCGCCGTCACACCACACACACACCACACACACACACTACACGTCACACACATGCCATACACACACACCACACACACACCCCCACGACACACACACACGCCACACACACACACTCTATACACACACACACCACACACACGCGCACCCCACACACACACCACACACACGCGCACCCCAAACACACACACACCCACCACACACACACTCCCACGCCACACACACACCACAAAGACAAAGATCCCCCGTATAGCCTTAACAGACTGTTGGGGCAAGTGCTGTTAGCGAGCAGCACCTATGAAGGCCGGCACGGCACACGAGGGGGTGGGTGGCCAGAACCACGCCCGACCGTCTTTGTCTCCCCAGTGGCAATGTTTTTATCCACCACACCAGGTACTCATTTGAGGCTGAGTCGACCTACACACACCACACCACACACCACACACACACCACCACACACACCACACACACCACACACACACACACACCACCACACACACCACACACACACCACACACACACACCAACCAACCACACACCACACACCAACCACACACACCACACACACCAACCACACACACCACACCACACACACCACACACACCACACCACACACACACACACACCACACACACACACCACACACACCACCACACACACCACACCACAAACACACCACAAACACACCACAAACCACACACACACCACCACCACCACACACACCACACAGACAACACCACCACCACACACACACACCACACACACCACATACACACACCACATACACACACCACATACACACACCACATACACACACCACACACACCACACTACACACCACACACACACCACACACACACACACCACACTACACACACCACACACACACTACACACACCACACACACACACCACGCACACACCACACACACACACACCATACACCCCACACACCACCACACACACACACACACCACACACACACACCACACATACTACACACACCACACACACACACCACACACACCATACACACCACACACACCACACACCTTGGTGTAGTAGATGTCGACGGGGAAGCGGCGCCCGGGGATGCGGAAGATCGGGGCGTCGTCGAAGAAGGTGGAGAACTTCTCAGTGTCCAGGGTGGCGCTCGAGATGAGCACCTTGAGGTCGGAGCGGAAGCGAGCGATGTCCTTGATGAGGCCAAACAGGATGTCTGTGTGCAGCGTGCGCTCATGGGCCTCGTCTATGATGATCACGCTGGGGACGGGGGGGGGGAGTGAGGGAGTGGAGGGAGGGAGTGGAGGGAGTGGAGGGAGGGAGTGAAGTGGAGGGAGTGGAGGGAGTGGAGGGAGTGGAGTGGAGGGAGTGGAGGGAGTGGAGGGAGTGGAGTGAGGGAGTGGAGGGAGTGGAGTGAGGGAGTGGAGGTAGTGGTGTGGAGGGAGTGGAGGGAGTGGAGGGAGTGGAGTGAGGGAGTGGATGGAGTGGAGGGAGGGAGTGGAGGGAGTGGAGGGAGAGAGTGGAGGGAGTGGAGGGAGTGGAGGGAGGGAGTGGAGGGAGTGGAGGGAGTGGAGGGAGGGAGTGGAGGGAGTGGAGGGAGAGAGTGGAGGGAGTGGAGGGAGAGAGTGGAGGGAGTGGAGGGAGTGGAGTGGAGGGAGTGGAGGAAGTGGAGTGGAGGGAGTGGAGGGAGTGGAGGGAGTGGAGTGGAGGGAGGGAGTGGAGGGAGTGGAGTGGAGGGAGTGGAGGGAGTGGAGGGAGTGGAGTGAGGGAGTGGATGGAGTGGAGGGAGGGAGTGGAGGGAGTGGAGGGAGTGGAGGGAGAGAGTGGAGGGAGTGGAGGGAGTGGAGGGAGGGAGTGGAGGGAGTGGAGGGAGTGGAGGGAGGGAGTGGAGGGAGTGGAGGGAGAGAGTGGAGGGAGTGGAGGGAGAGAGTGGAGGGAGTGGAGGGAGTGGAGTGGAGGGAGTGGAGGAAGTGGAGTGGAGGGAGTGGAGGGAGTGGAGGGAGTGGAGTGGAGGGAGGGAGTGGAGGGAGTGGAGTGGAGGGAGTGGAGGGAGTGGAGGGGCAGGGTAAGGGCAGCATAGCGGCAGTGTTAGGAAACGGGATGGGAGAGGGGAGTGATTCTTCACTGGGACTTTCTATCTGGGCTCGAGGCCTCTCGCGTGCGAGGACTCGCGGCCAGACACTCTGAACGCGTCGTGACGTCGACTCTCAATGTGGAGGGAAATAACCGGAGGACCCGGAGACAAATCCACGCGAACCACGGGGAGAGAGAGAGACGCAAACTCCAAATATACAGCAGCAGCAGCAGCAGGCGTCAGGGTCATGATGGTTTTATGCTCCTTGACAAGATCAGCGAGGTACCGTGCTTCATTTGTACGGTGTGTGCACGCGTGTGTGCTCGTGCGCGTGCGCGTGTGTGCGTGTGTGTGTGTGCTCGTGTGTGTGTGTGCGTGTGTGTGTGTGTGCATGCGTGCGTGTGTGTTTGTGTGTGCGTGTGTGTGTGTTTGTGTGTGTGCGTGTGTGTGTGTGCTCGTGTGTGTGTGTACTCGTGTGTGTGTGCGTGTGTGCGTGCGTGTGTGCGTGCGTGTGCTCGTGCGCGCGTGTGTTTGTGTGTGCGTGTGTGCGCGTGTGTGTGTGTGTGTTTGTGTGTGTGTGTGTTTGTGTGTGCGCGTGTGTGTATGCGTGTGTATGTGGACGTTGGCATCGGAGGGCGGTGCACCGTCATCTCGGTCGGTCAACCCACGGCACCCGCCGGGGTCCCGCGGCCTCCCGCCGGCGGGCGCCCCGACGCTGTCACTCGGCCGCCGTTGGGGAACTTCTTTAGCGCCCTACCTGTAGGCGGCGAGGTCGGGCTCCCCGAGGAACTCGCGCAGCAGCATGCCGTCCGTCATGTACTTGAGCACCGTGCGCTCCGACGTGCAGTCCTCGAAGCGGATGCTGTACCCCACCTGCACCGAAGACAAACGTCCGGACCCCCCCCACCCCCGCCCCACCCCGTGCGGCATCAGCGGACTGTCGGGGACAAGTGCCGTCGGCGGGCGGCACGCAAGCGGGGCGGGTTTACCGCGCGGCGCGCCGGGTACTCGTTTGAGGCCGAGTCGACCTAGGGGAGGCCCGGGACCACCACCGCCTCCACTAAAACCTCAACTGTAACATCAACACCCACGGCCGCCACCGTCACCACCACCACGACCGCGACCACCACAACCATAACCACCACCATCACCACCACAAAACAACCACCAAAACCACCACCACCACCACAACCACCATCACAAATCAACCACCACCATCACCACCACAAAACAACCACCAAAACCACCACCACCACAACCACCATCACAAATCAACCACCACCACCACAACCACCACCACAAATCAACCACCAAAACCACCACCACCACAACCACCATCACAAATCAACCACCACCACCACAACCACCATCACAAATCAACCACCACCACAACCACCATCACAAATCAACCACCACCACAACCACCACCACAAATCAACCACCAAAACCACCACCACAACCACCACCACAAATCAACCACCACCACCACAAACAACTCAACCATCTCCCGGTGTCTGCCACCGCCCAGTGGAGACATCAAAGACTTCAACGCCAGGAACACGTCAAAGAGCGGCCATCCCATTGATGAGTGGCGTCCGAGGAAGGGGGGGGAGGAAGGAGAGGGGGGGAGGCAGGGGAGGGATGGAGAGGATGACAAAGAGGGGATGACGAGGTTGGTGGTGGTGGGTAGAGAAGAGGGAGGGAGGGTGAGAGGAGGTGATGCGGAGTGGTAGCAGTGGTGGAGCGATGGTGGAGGTGTTGGTGAAGGAGCAGTCTCGGTGGGGGGGGGGTGAGGGGGGAGTGGGGGGGAGTGGGGGGGTAGTGGGGGGGGAGTGAGGGGGAGTGAGGGGGGAGTGGGGGGGTAGTGGGGGGGAGTGAGGGGTAGTGGGGGGGGAGTGAGTGGGGGAGTGAGGGGGGAGTGGGGGGGGAGTGAGGGGTAGTGGGGGGGAGTGAGGGGGGAGTGGGGGGGAGTGAGGGGGAGTGGGGGGGAGTGGGGGGGGAGTGAGGGGGGAGTGGGGGGGGAGTGAGGGGGGAGTGGGGGGGGAGTGAGGGGGGAGTGGGGGGTAGTGGGGGGAGTGAGGGGTAGTGGGGGGGGAGTGAGGGGGAGTGAGGGGGGAGTGGGGGGGAGTGAGGGGGGAGTGGGGGGGTAGTGGGGGGGAGTGAGGGGGAGTGGGGGAGAGTGAGGGGGGAGTGGGGGGGGAGTGGGGGGGGGCACCTCGTTGCCGAGCTTGCAGCCGGTCTCCTCGGCAACGCGTGCCGCTACGCTCATGGCGGCGACGCGGCGTGGCTGGGTGCAGCCGATCTTCATCCCGCCCTGCGTGTACCCCTAGGCCACACCAACACACACACACACGTAGTGTGTTACCATACAACACACACACACACGTAGTGTGTTACCATACAACACACACACACACGTAGTGTGTTACCATACAACACACACACACACGTAGTGTGTTACCATACAACACACACACACACGTAGTGTCACACCATACACACGTAGTGTCACACCATACACACACACACACACGTAGTGTCACACCATACACACACACACACGTAGTGTCACACCATACAACACACACACGTAGTGTCACACCATACAACACACACACGTAGTGTCACACCATACACACACACACACGTAGTGTCACACCATACACACGTAGTGTCACACCACACCAACACACACACAGGTAGTGTCACAACATACACACACACACACGTAGTGTCACACCATACACACACACACACGTAGTGTCACACCATACAACACACACACGTAGTGTCACACCATACACACGTAGTGTCACACCATACACACACACACACACGTAGTGTCACACCATACACACACACACACGTAGTGTCACACCATACAACACACACACGTAGTGTCACACCATACAACACACACACGTAGTGTCACACCATACACACACACACACGTAGTGTCACACCATACACACGTAGTGTCACACCACACCAACACACACACAGGTAGTGTCACAACATACACACACACACACGTAGTGTCACACCATACACACACACACACGTAGTGTCACACCATACAACACACACACGTAGTGTCACACCATACACACACACACACGTAGTGTCACACCATACACGCACACACACGTAGTGTCACACCATACACACGTAGTGTGTCACCATACAACACACCACACCACCACACACACGTAGTGTGTCACCATACAACACACCACCACACATACGTAGTGTGTTACCATACACCACCACACCACACCACCACACATACGTAGTGTGTTACCGCACCACCACACAACACCACACCACCATACATACGTAGTGTGTACTCCTAGACCACACCACCATACATACACAGCGTGTCACCACACCACACCACCATACATACACAGCGTGTCACCACCCCACACCACACCACCACACATACACAGCGTGTCACCACACCACACCACCATACATACACAGCGTGTCACCACACCACACCACCATACATACACAGCGTGTCACCACACCACACCACATACACAGCGTGTCACCACACCACACCACACCACCACACATACGTAGCGTGTCACCACACCACACCACACCACCACACATACGTAGCGTGTCACCACACCACACCACACCACCACACATACGTAGTGTGTCACCACACCACACCACCATACATACGTAGTGTGTCACCACACCACACCACACCACCACACATACGTAGCGTGTCACCACACCACACCACCACACATACGTAGTGTGTCACCACACCACACCACCATACATACGTAGTGTGTCACCACACCACACCACACCACCACACATACGTAGCGTGTCACCACACCACACCACACCACCACACATACGTAGTGTGTCACCACACCACACCACATACACAGCGTGTCACCACACCACACCACCACACATACACAGCGTGTCACCACACCACACCACACCACATACACAGCGTGTCACCACACCACACCACATACACAGTGTGTCACCACACCACACCACCACACATACACAGCGTGTCACCACACCACACCATACATACGTAGTGTGTCACCACACCACATCACCATACATACACAGCGTGTCACCACACCGCACCACCATACATACGTAGTGTGTCACCACACCACACCACCACACATACACAGCGTGTCACCACACCACACCACCATACATACACAGCGTGTCACCACACCACACCACGTACCCCCCCGCCCGCCGGCTCACCGCGTCGGAGAGGTACTGGGGGATCTGAGTGGTTTTTCCCGAGCCGGTCTCGCCCTCGATGATGAGGACCTGGTGCTCGGCCACGGCGGCCACCAGCGCCTCGCGGTACGGGAACACCGGCAGGCTGCGCCGCACCTCCGCCATGGACACGCGCCGGCGCTCCTGCTCCGACAGCGCCGCGTCGGCGTCCTCGGCATCCTGGAAGGGGGAGGGGGGGTAGAGACGCGGCGGAGGAGGAGGAGGAGGAGATACGCACGGGGAGACGTGAAGAGGGGTACGGAGGAGAGACGCGGCAGAGAGACAGAGGCGAAGCAGACACAGGGAGAAGTCACTCGGCGAGGTTTTACTCAGCAGCAGCATCGCCCCTCCACCGGGGACACTTGGCAGGACCCTCCTGAAAAGAGTCTTGAGACCCCCTCCCACCTCCCACCTCCACGTAGCCCTTCGTGGTGGCTGCACCACCACGTGGATGGTCTCCTGGCCCCCCTCCCTCCCCGCCCCTCCCTCCCCGCCCGTCCCCTCCCACCTTCTCGACGTTGCCCTTGATGGTGAGGGAGCTGACGAACTCGATGGTCTCGTGCTCCTCCAGCACCAGCTCGTACTGCGGCTGGCGGTTCCTCTGGCCGGCGTCGCGTGCCCCGAAGTGCATGGTGGCGGCGCCCAGGTGGGCCTCCTCCCAGCGCTGCTGCTCATCCCGGGGGGCCGACCGCTCCTCGCCGGCCGCGGTGCCGCCCACGCCGCCGAACGAGGGCTCCTCGTAGCGCTCGGGGATTTTCTTGTGGTGCACGACGGCGGAGGAGGAGGAGGAGGAGGAGGGATGGAGAGGGAGGGAGATGGAGAGGGAGGGAGATGGAGAGAGAGATGGAGAGGGAGGGAGGGAGGGAGATGGAGAGGGAGGGAGATGGAGAGGGAGGGAGATGGAGAGGGAGGGAGATGGAGAGGGAGATGGAGAGGGAGGGAGGGAGGGAGATGGAGAGGGAGGGTGATGGAGAGGGTGGGAGATGGAGAGGGAGGGAGGGAGATGGAGAGGGTGGGAGATGGAGAGGGAGGGAGATGGAGAGGGAGATGGAGAGGGAGGGAGGGAGGGAGATGGAGAGGGAGGGTGATGGAGAGGGTGGGAGATGGAGAGGGAGGGAGGGAGATGGAGAGGGAGGGAGATGGAGATGGAGAGGGAGGGAGATGGAGAGGGAGGGAGATGGAGAGAGAGGGTGATGGAGAGGGTGGGAGATGGAGAGGGAGGGAGATGGAGAGGGTGGGAGATGGAGGGAGAGGGAGGGAGATGGAGAGGGAGGGAGATGGAGAGGGAGGGAGGGAGATGGAGAGGGAGGGAGATGGAGAGGGAGATGGAGAGGGAGGGAGATGGAGAGGGAGGGAGATGGAGAGAGAGGGTGATGGAGAGGGTGGGAGATGGAGAGGGAGGGAGATGGAGAGGGTGGGAGATGGAGGGAGAGGGTGGGAGATGGAGGGAGAGGGAGGGAGATGGAGAGGGAGGGAGATGGAGAGGGAGGGAGGGAGATGGAGAGGGAGATGGAGAGGGTGGGAGATGGAGGGAGAGGGAGGAAGATGGAGAGAGAGGGTGATGGAGAGGGTGGGAGATGGAGAGGGAGGGAGATGGAGAGGGAGGGAGATGGAGAGGGAGGGAGATGGAGAGAGAGGGAGATGGAGAGGGAGGGAGATGGAGGGAGAGGGAGGGAGATGGAGGGAGAGGGAGGGAGATGGAGAGAGAGGGAGATGGAGAGAGAGGGAGATGGAGAGGGAGATGTTGTTAGCGAGAGGCACCTATGAAGGCCGGAACGGCACGCGAGGGGGTGGGTGGCCAGCACCACGCCCGGCCGCCTTTGTCTCCCCAGTGGCGATGTTCACACACTACCACCAGGTGCTCGTTTGAGGCCATGAGCAGGAATCCGATCCAAGTTGGTGGGTTCGTAGCGCAGGGCACACGCCACTACACCACCACTACCCACAAAGACAAAGAACCCCCGTATAGCCTGAACACACTGTTGGGGGAAGAGTGCTGTGAGCGAGTAGCACTACAACTCCCCAGACACACACGCACACACACACACACTTGCACACACCCACACACTCACACAAACACACACCCGCACGCGCCCACAACAGCCACACACACTCACACACACCTGCACACACCCACACAATCACACACACACACCCACACACCTGCACACACACCCACACACCTGCACACACTCACACACACGCCCACACACTCACACACACGCCCACACACTCACACACACACACCCACACCCACACACACACCCACACACACCCACACGCTCACACACCCACACCCACACCCACACACCCACACACACACACACACCCACACACACCCACACGCTCACACACCCACACCCACACCCACACACACACCCACACACACACCCACACACACCCACACGCTCACACACCCACACCCACACCCACACACACACTCACACACCCACACACACTCACCCACACACACACTCACACACTCACACACTCACACACGCGCCCGCGCGCGACGCTCGCCCGCTCACCTTGGAGCGGCTCTCCTCCGGCATGCAGTAGCGGTTGCTGCGCTCCTCGCGCTCGCGCTCCCCGGCCCGCCGGTACTCGCGCGCGATGCTCAGCACGCTGCGCTTGTAGTCCAGCCGCTGGCGCTCGCGCTCCGTGAGGCTCACGCCGGCGAACAAGTACTCCTCGTCCTTCACCTCCGCCTCCAGGTCCTCCAGCTTGTCACGCTCGCGCTTCTGCAGGTACTCGCGCCGCGAGTGCTTGCGCAGCTCCGGCACCTGCGCCCGCGACGCCGACGATCAAGGTTCCCCCGCTGCCCCGACCCGCGCCGACCGCGAGCGGCGCTCGCCGAGGGCGGCACGGGGGGGCGGAGCCCGTGCCCGCCCGCCCGCCCGCCTGCCCGCCCGCCCGCCCGCCCGCCTTCGTCACCCCGGCCGCGACGTTCACGCGCGCCGCGTGCTCGTTTGAGGCCGAGTCGACCTAGGGGAGGCCCAGAACCGATCCGGATGAATGGCGGCCGGTGCCGGTGGCACGCGAGCGGGAATCGAACTCGGGTGGCCGGGTTCGCAGCGCGGTGCGCTAACCGCCGTGCCACCACTTCTCACGACCACACGTACACACACACGTACACACACACACGTACACACACACGTACACACACACGTACACACACACACGTACACACACACACGTACACACACACACGTACACACACACGTACACACACACACGTACACACACACACGTACACACACACACGTACACACACACGTACACACACACGTACACACACACGTACACACACACGTACACACACACGAGTGTGTACGCGTGTGTGTACGTGTGTGTGTACGTGTGGGTACGTGTGGGTACGTGTGGGTACGTGTGTATGTACGTGCGCGCGTGTGTATGTACGTGTGTATGTACGTGTGTATGTACGTGTGTATGTACGTGTGTATGTACGTGTGTGTGTACGTGTGGGTACGTGTGTATGTACGTGTGTATGTACGTGTGTATGTACGTGTGTATGTACGTGTGCGCGCGCGTGTGTGTGGTTCTCTTGATTTATATAAAGGACCGCAGAGCTTGGGAAATTGTTGGTAGCTCCCACTTCAAGTGTGGCTGCTGCTGCTGCTGCCTTTGTCTGTGGTCGCCCCCCCCCCTCTCTACAAGAGTGGACATCCTGTGGCGTCGTCACCGTTTTGTGATTGGGTGCCAGTGGGCGGGGTGAGGTGAGGTGCGGGTGAGGTGCGGGTGAGGTGAGGTGTGGGTGAGGTGTGGGTGAGGTGCGGGTGAGGTGAGGTGTGGGTGAGGTGTGGGTGAGGTGTGGGTGAGGTGCGGGTGAGATGTGGGTGAGGTGCGGGTGAGGTGTGGGTGAGGTGTGAGTGAGATGTGGGTGAGGTGCGGGTGAGGTGTGGGTGAGGTGCGGGTGAGGTGTGGGTGAGGTGAGGTGTGGGTGAGGTGCGGGTGAGGTGCGGGTGAGGTGTGGGTGAGGTGCGGGTGAGGTGTGGGTGAGGTGCGAGTGAGGTGAGGTGTGGGTGAGGTGCGGGTGAGGTGCGGGTGAGGTGTGGGTGAGGTGTGGGTGAGGTGTGGGTGAGGTGTGGGTGAGGTGTGGGTGAGGTGCGGGTGAGGTGTGGGTGAGGTGCGGGTGAGGTGTGGGTGAGGTGTGAGTGAGATGTGGGTGAGGTGCGGGTGAGGTGTGGGTGAGGTGCGGGTGAGGTGTGGGTGAGGTGCGGGTGAGGTGAGGTGTGGGTGAGGTGCGGGTGAGGTGCGGGTGAGGTGCGGGTGAGGTGTGGGTGAGGTGCGGGTGAGGTGTGGGTGAGGTGCGAGTGAGGTGAGGTGTGGGTGAGGTGCGGGTGAGGTGCGGGTGAGGTGTGGGTGAGGTGTGGGTGAGGTGTGGGTGAGGTGTGGGTGAGGTGTGGGTGAGGTGTGGGTGAGCCGCACCATTTGCTGCTGCTCTTCCTGCTCCATCTTCAGCCTCTTCTGCGACTCTTCGTAGGCCTGAGGGGTGGGAGCGCCGTCGCACCTCCGATTAACCACGGTCGGCCACGTGCGGTGCGAAACAAGACGCTCCCGCCCGGCACGCGGTGCGAAACGTCGGACATCGTGCAGAACGAACGCAGCACGGCGGTACCGCTCCCAGTCGTTACCATGACCGCGGTGGGGCAGCTAGCCTGGACGGCACCCCCGCTACCCCCCCACCCCCGCTCCCCCCCCACCCCCGCTCCCCCCCACCCCCGCTCCCCCCCCACCCCCGCTCCCCCCCACCCCCGCTCCCCCCCCACCCCCGCTCCCCCCCACCCCCGCTCCCCCCCCACCCCCTTCCCCCGTGGCGGCGGTCGTCCCCCGTGCGGAAGAGAAGGCGACGCGGCGGCCGGCCAAACTCGGACCCCCTCGCAGAGGTCAAGGTTCACGAGGCCCTGGCCGGAACGGCTCGGACCGCGCAAGGGCACGGGCGCGGACAAGGGCAGGGGCAAGGGCACGGGGGCATGGGCGCACGGGGGCGCGGGGGCACGGGGGCACGGGGGCGCGGGGGCACGGGGGCACGGGGGCACTCGCGGGCCGCGGCACCCGGCCCGGCCCGGCCCGGCGGCGATGGCGGCGATGGCGGCGGCGATGGCGATGGCGATGGCGATGGCGATGGCGGCTCACCTTGCGGTCGCTGCGCCCCGCCACGCGGTGCGTCTTGTCCTCGTCGCGGCGGCGCACGCGCAGCGCGAAGGCGTCGCGCTGCGCCAGGTCCTCGACGCGCTCGCGCTCCTCGCGCGTCCACTCGTCCTCCGACGAGTCTCCCATCGCCGGGTCGTCCACGTCGCCCGCCGTGGCGGTCGTCGCCCGCCTGGCTCGCGACGGAAACGACGGGAGACACGGTGGCGACGGTGGCGACGACGACAATGACGACGACAATGACGACGATGATCACGATGACGAGTACAATGACGACTATTATGGCGACGATGATGGCCACAATGACGACGACAATCAGGATGACAATAATGATGACTATGACGACAATGATGACGACTATGACGACTATTATGACGACGATGATCACGATGACGACTATTATGACGACGATGATCACGATGACGAGTACGATGACGACTATTATGGCGACGATGATGGCCACAATGACGACGACAATCAGGATGACAATAATGATGACTATGACGACGATGATGATGATGATGGTAATGACGACAATGATGATGGCGATGACTATGACTATTATGACGACGATGATGGCGATGACGAAGACGATGATAATGACGACATCGATCACGATGACAATAACGATGACGATGACGACGATGACGACGGCTGACACGATCGCAGCCACGTGGGTCGTGACGAGGGTGCACCGTCACGATCCCCTATGACGGTGCGCCGGAACTTGCCCCGAAAGTCATTGAAGGCTACACGGGGGATATTTGTCTTTGCCAGAGGGCGGTTAGCGCTACGCTGCGCTACGAACCCGGCCTGCCCGAGTTCGATTCCCGCTCGCGGCCACCACCAGTGACGATGATCTGAATCGGTTCCGGGCCTCCCCTCGGTCGACTCGGCCGCACCCGAGCAGCCGGCGCGGTGCGTCAACATCGCCGCTGCTCTTACGTAAAGGCGGTCGTCCGTGGTGCTGGCCACCCACCCCCTCGTGTGCCGTGCCGGCCTTCACAGGCGCTACGTCCTCACGGCACTTGGGCCACAAAGTCTGCCAAGTCTGCACGGGGGATCTTCGCCCTCTGCGGTTGACTTGTCGAGTGGCCGACTCTCCGTGGTGGCCGACTCTGCATCGCACAGTCGCTCCGCTCGGTCGCCCCCCCCCCCCACCCCGGGCGCCCCCCGCCTCACACCCCCCTCTACTCTGCCCCCGCACACCGCCACCCCCACCCCGCTCCGCTCTCCCGCCACCCAACTCACGCGTCATCGTCGCCCCCGCTCTCCGACGGCGACCGCTCCCTCTTGCGGATGTTGCCGTGCTTGTCCTTGCGCCTCCTCTCCCCCGCGGCCGCCGCCTTCGTCTCCCCTGCCCGCTCCCCCCTCCTCGCCCGCTCCCCCGCCTCCTCCTCCTCCTCCTTCACCTCCTCCGCCTCCTCCACCTCGTCGGGAGGCTCGTCGAGCAATCGGTAGGAGCGGTTCTTCTGCTGCAGCTCCCGCGCCTGCCGCTCCACCGTGCGCTGCGGCTTCTCCTGCACCTGCTTCTTGGGCACCTGCGGGCGGTGACGGCGACGGTGATGGTGGCGGTGATGGTGGTGGTGATGGTGGCGGTGACGGTGGTGGTGGTGGCGGTGACGGTGATGGTGGCGGTGAAAGTGGCGGTGGTGGTAAACGGTGATGGTGATGGTGATGGTCGCGGTGACAGTGACGGTGGTGGTAAACGATGATGGTGGCGGACTCAAAGACTGCCGGGTTTGTGAGGTAAGGGGGGGGTGAATCTGCTGCTGCTGCGTAAATTCCGTGTGCTGACCCCCTAACCTTCCGTAGGTCGACTCACCACACCTTGTACTCATTTGAGGCCGAGTCGACCTAGGGGAGGCACCAGGACCGGTTGAGAAAATCGTCACCGGACTGTGGCCGTGAGTGGGAATCGAAACCGGGAAGCTGGGATCGAGCGCAGTGCGCTAACCGCTGCACCACCGCTCTCCCCAGATCACACACTCCACACATCCACTCACACCTATCACGCATTCACTCACTCTCACACTCTCACCCATCACGCATTCACTCACCCATCATGCATTCACTTCACTCTCACACTCTCACCCATCACGCATTCACTCTCACTCACTCATTGACGCATTCACTCTCACCCATCACGCATTCACTCACCCATCACGCATTCACTTCACTCTCACACTCTCACCCATCACGCATTCACTCTCACTCACTCATCACGCATTCACTCTCACCCATCACGCATTCACTCTCACCCATCACGCATTCACTCTCACCCATCACGCATTCACTCTCACTCACTCATTGACGCATTCACTCTCACCCATCACGCATTCACTCTCACTCACTCATTGACGCATTCACTCTCACCCATCACGCATTCACTCTCACCCATCACGCATTCACTCTCACTCATCCATCACGCATTCACTCTCACTCACTCACTGATGCATTCACTCTCACCCATCACCCATTCACTCTCACCCATCACGCATTCACTCTCACTCACTCATTGACGCATTCACTCTCACCCATCACGCATTCACTCTCACTCACCCATCACGCATTCACTCTCATCCATCACGCATTCACTCTCACCCATCACGCATTCACTCTCACTCACTCATTGATGCATTCACTCTCACCCATCACACATTCACTCTCACTCACCCATCACGCATTCACTCTCACCCATCACGCATTCACTCACTGACGCATTCACTCTCACCCATCACGCATTCACTCTCACTCACTCATTGACGCATTCACTCTCACCCATCACGCATTCACCCTCACCCATCCACTCTCACTCACTCATTGACGCATTCACTCTCACCCATCACGCATTCACCCTCACTCACTCACTGACGCATTCACTCACTCACTCTCACCCGATCCCAAACACTCACTCTCACTCACCGACGCACTCGCTCGCACTCTACACAGGCGGAGCACACAAACTCCACGCACAAACACAAACACACCGAGAAAGAAAACAACCCTCGCCCGAACCGGGAGTAGAACCCACGCCCGGGGTGGCCCCCCACAGACACGCGGCCGCCCCGGGCCCAGGGCCGGAGGCCTCACCCGGGCCCAGGGCCGGAGGCCTCACCCGGGCCCAGGGCCGGAGGCCTCACCCGGGCCCAGGGCCGGAGGCCTCACCCGGGCCCAGGGCCGGAGGCCTCACCCGGGCCCAGGGCCGGAGGCCTCACCCGGGCCCAGGGCCGGAGGCCTCACCCGGGCCCAGGGCCGGAGGCCTCACCCGGGCCCAGGGCCGGAGGCCTCACCCGGGCCCAGGGCCGGAGGCCTCACCCGGGCCCAGGGCCGGAGGCCTCACCCGGTCCCAGAGCCGCGCGCAGAACGCGGAGACGCGGCCGTCCACGTCGATGGTTCGCGTCTCGCGCAGGCGGCGCTCGAAGTCGCCGGCGCCGTCGCTGCGCCGCGCCAGCTCCAGGAAGAAGCGCGCCAGGTGGCGGTCGCTGAGGCCCAGCAGCTCGTGGAGCTGCTCCTCCACCCACTCCTGCAGAGCCTCCATCGCCAGCGGCGGCAGGAGGCGGCCTCGCTCGGCCTGCAGGGGAGGCCACGCGGGGAGACACGCGGGGGGAGGGGGACGTGAGAAGGCGGGGAGACACGGCAGGGGAGGCAGAGGAGACGGTGGGAGCCAGGAGGGGCAGGAGACGGTGGGAGCCAGGAGGGTGGAGACGGTGGGAGCCAGGAGGGGCAGGAGACGGTGGGAGCCAGGAGACAGTGGGAGCCAGGAGAGAGGAGACAGTGGGAGCCAGGAGACAGTGGGAGCCAGGAGGGGCAGGAGACGGTGGGAGCCAGGAGACGGTGGGAGCCAGGAGGGAGGAGACGGTGGGAGCCAGGAGGGTGGAGACGGTGGGAGCCGGGAGAGAGGAGATGATGATGGGGGTGTGGAGACGGTGAGGGAGGGAGGGAGGGAGACGCGGCAGGGGAGAGATCGGCAGCGGCGTCTCCCCCAGCGCCGCTCTCGACACAGCCCGTCAGCCTCTCGTTGGCCGCCAAGTTGATCCGGGGGAGGCCCAGGACCAGGTTCGAGTCAAATCGCTGCCCCCGCAATTGGCCGTGCGCGGGACTCCAACTTGGGGTGTCCGGCGTTGGTAGCGCAGCGCTGACCGATGTGCCACGGCTCCCCGTTGTGTAAACAACAACAACAACCACCGCCATTCGCCACCGAGTGGCGGTGACGTCACCACGGCGCTTGTGCCAGGCTAGGTGCACACAAACTGAGACCGTACACACCGCAGCGCGCGTACCAGCCTAGGTGCATGCACGCGTGTACAAGCGAGGAGCCTCACGAAGACGCCCTCACGGGGCAAGGGCTGCTTTAGCGAGCGCTTCACCAAGGCCCCGCTGGGGGAACGGGGGACGGATCCTCGGGGTAATACGGGGAGCATCACGCGCGGCCGCCTTTGTCTCCCCGAGTGAGGATTTTCACTCGCGTAGAGAAACTTCGCCTCTCACTCACTTCATCGCTCACTCACCCCGACTCACCCACGCGGACTCACTGAGTCAGTCACCAGCAGCACAGCTCAGGACACGTGCGGCCTTTCTTCCTGGCGAGATGACGTCACGAGCCCCGGGAGTGACGTCATGTCCACGCGCTCAAGAGTATTTCGACGTCACTGGTCCGTGCGAGGGTCGCGATGTCACGCGCTGATGTCATCGACGTTACGTCATGACGCGGATGCTGACGTGTTTGCGTCATGAGGTTCCAACGATTCACCTGAACGTCATGCCTTCCCTTTAAATGTCATACTATTCATTCGTGACATCATTTCACACTAGTAATGAATTGCGTCGTTACATATACTGTACGTAAATGTGATTGTCCTCTCTACGTCGTACCATAAATTACGTCATACTGTTGTCCTCTCACGCGAAACTATTAATGGCGTCATTACGCCGAACGGGTCAAATGTCGTTGTGACGTCACCACACTCGCGTGCCGTTACGTCATCGCACTTTCGGCGACAGCCTCGCATGACGTCATTTTTAACCCGTGGTTTTGTTCCATTCGGGTGACGTCACAAGGGGAATCAAAACTCCCCTGATTCGCCAGATTCCTCGTGGACGTTCTGGTGGCGGTGGCTGCCTGCCACTCAAGACGAGCCAGTGGCCGTGTCGGGCATGCGGTGCCCATTATGTGTGTGTGTGTACCCATTGTGTGTGTGTCCATTGTGTGTGTGTACACCCATTGTGTGTGTGTCCATTGTGTGTGTGTACCCATTGTGTGTGTGTGTCCATTGTGTGTGTGTCCATTGTGTGTGTGTGCCCATTGTGTGTGTGTACACCCATTGTGTGTATGTGTGTGTCCATTGTGTGTGTGTACCCATTGTGTGTGTGTACACCCATTGTGTGTATATGTGTGTCCATTGTGTGTGTGTACCCATTGTGTGTGTGTACCCATTGTGTGTGTGTACACCCATTGTGTGTATGTGTGTGTCTATTGTGTGTGTGTACCCATTGTGTGTGTGTGTCCATTGTGTGTGTGTACCCATTGTGTGTGTGTACCCATTGTGTGTGTGCCCATTGTGTGTGTGTGTACCCACTGTGTGTACACCCATTGTGTGCGTGTACCCATTGTGTGTGTACCCACTGTGTGTGTACCCACTGTGTGTACACCCATTGTGTGTGTGTGTACTCATTGTGTGTGTGCCCATTGTGTGTGTACCCATTGTGTGTACCCATTGTGTGTGTGTACCCATTGTGTGTGTGTACCCATTGTGTGTGTGTACCCATTGTGTACACCCATTGTGTGTGTACCTATTGTGTGTGTGTACCCATTGTGTGTGTGTGCCCATTGCGTGTGTGTGCCCATTGTGTGTGTGTACCCATTGTGTGTGTACCCATTGTGTGTGCGCCCATTGTGTGTGTGCCCATTGTGTGTGTGCACCCATTGTGTGTGTGTACCCATTGTGTGTGTACCCATTGTGTGTGTGCGCCCATTGTGTGTGTGTGCCCATTGTGTGTGTGTGTGCCACCGTCTGTGTCACCTCGTGTGTGTGTGTCTCTGTGTGTTAATCTACGCTTGCGAAACGTGGATCCCCCTAATGGAACATCTTCGCCGGTTAGAAACATTTAGGCTGGCCTGCCTACGATCAATCCTGGGTTTAACCAGGCTGGATTGTGAGGAGCTCACAAATCCTCTAAAGATCTGGGCAAGGTCCCATCGGTGAGCACCTCCGGCAGGTAAGGCTGTGTTGGCTGGGTCATGTAGCCCGTATGCCCAGCCACCGCATGCCGAAACAGCTTTTGTTCGACCGGATCCAGGGGGCTAAACGGGCGCGGCACGGGCTAGAGAAGAGATGGAGTGATGTGGTACAGGAGGACGTGGAGCTGAGTGGACTTGCCGATGAGTGGTACCAGCGGTGTCAAGATCGGCCTCTGTGGAGGAGGCTCGTGAAGGACGCTACTGGGCAGTTGGAGGCAGTCGCCCTCCAACAACAACGGAGGTCAGAGGAGCGACGCTCACAACAACGAGCGGAGCGCCGGGTGGCTAAAGCACTGCAAGTTGGCACAGTAGGGGGCACAGGTGGTGCATCAGCCAGTCATCTCAGTCTGTCGACCCACGGCACCTGCTGGGTCTGCCCCGTGACCTCTTGTCAGCGGGGGTTCGACACTTCATGTGGCCTCCGTGGTGACATCACCACGGCAACTGTTGGGAGCGGTGGCGCAGTGGTTAGCGCGCTGTGCTACGAACTGGGCGGCCTAAGCCTGTTAACGAGGCTACACGGGGGATCTTTGTCTTTACCACCTCGGTGTGTGCCTCGTGCCACCACTGCTGTGCAAAGACGAAGTCGGGGCCTGCGTCTCCCCCTTCAGAGATTGGCTTTCCCCTACTCGCTCGTCAGTGAGGTCATCCAGGGCTGTGTGGACACCGCGGTGGCTTTAAGATGTTAACTACCTCGCCCGGTATACAGGAGGTCGTGGGTTCGATCCCGACCCTGACGCCTGCTGCTGTGTATTTGGAGTTTGCGGTGTCTCTCTCTCATCATCATCACGGTGGCTAGATGTTAACTACCTCGCCTGGTGTACAGGTCGTGGGTTATATCCCAACTCTGACGCCTGCTGCTGCTGTATATTTGGAGTTTGCGGTGTCTCTCTCTCCCCCCCATGGTCTTCTTACGTATTGAGAACCGACATCACGCGTTGGGAGTATTTGGCCACTGCAAGACATTTGCGTGTGACGAGCCACTTCGGCGAGCTATCATCTGTGGCCAGGTCGCTTCTGACAAAGAGCTGCGGCATAACTCGGTGAGCCTCACACGGTTGGCGTTTAGTTCATCTCTCCTCCTCCTGGCCACCTCCAGGTGCAGACGTTTTCTGAACGTTATCCGGCCGTGTGCCGAAAGCGCGAGCGCTGTGCGCAACGCGGGGTCGCGATGACACGTCGTCATCTTCTTCTGCTTTCCTTCGGCCGATGTCGATGAGGTTACATCGTTGCGGTGCGAGCGTCACCACCGAGCCTCCACCACCCCGAGCGCCCCCAACGGAATCCACTCGGGAGGTCTCGGCAGAGCGGTGCCACGCGTCGCCGTTGTTGTTGTTGTTGTTAGAGAATGGCCCGTGGACACGGACATCACGGAGCTAGATCCGAGATTCCTTCGTCGAGCGTGCAATTGAGACCCGGTGAAGAGCAGCAGCCTTCATCATCGTGCTTTATTAAATATCTCCCGTTGGTGACGACGACTCAACGGGGATGACCACGGACACTTCACACCATGAACGGCAGGTACCACGCGCTGTGACAGCTTAAACAGTTTAACACAAAGTAGGCTTTCGTGATCAAAATAATCCATAAACATAAATGTGTCGCTAAACTCGCCACAGCTATATTCTTGGTTCTTTTGGTAAAGTCACGTAGAAGGGAAACAATAAAATAATAAAAATATTAAACAATAAAATTCTCACGTCGTTTCGACAGCAAGAAAATTTCACACCTGATGATGATTGCTTGTGTTGCAGTCGAAACGTCGTGAGAATTGTATTGTTTTATATTTTTATTATTTTATTGTTTCCCTTCTACGTGACTTTACCGAAAGAACCAAGAATATGAATCCCTGCAGTCACGAAAGCTTTAAATCAAAATTTCGCCACAGCGAATTAGTAAGGTTTGTCACGTGAACAGAACGTGCCAATACGTTACTATACTATCTGGTTTTCGGTAAACTCACGTTTCCGTCGCTTGTGTTGCGACCGAAACGTCGTGTTTTCTTTTATTATTTTTTTCTACCTACGTGACTTTACCGAAAGAACCAGATAGCATGGATTCCTGCAGTCACGAAAGCTTCAAATGAATACGTTACTAAATCCACAACAAGTAAGACGTTTCTCCAATAATTACAACTAGCATCATCAGGTGGCAGCCACATGTTCGTTGCACATGTATATTTACGCGATCGAACCCAAAAATACTTGTATCAGAGCTTAAGCAGTAAAATCTTTATATATACACTAACACAAAGATCCCCCGTGTAGCCTTTAACAAACTTGCGGCAAGTGTTAGCAGGCACCTGTGAAGGCCGGCACGGAACACGTGGGGGTGGGTGGCCAGCACCACGCCCGGCTGCCTTTGTCTCCCCAATGCTGATGTTCACAGACTGTACCAGGTGCTCGTAAGGCTGAGTCAGCGTCAGGGAGGCCCAGGGCCGGTCCGGGCGTTCGTCACCGGTTCGGGGCACAGCGCGCTAACCACGGCGCCTCCGCTCTCCAAATAGATACTCCCACAGGTGTTGGTCCGTCTCTGCACACATCAACTCGCAATGTCAAGCAGCTCGGCTCACCGTATGTGCTGACGTGTTACACACTGGGAGAAAAAAAACGTGTCGCTTGAATTCAAGTTGCCGAAGAAGCCCCCAGCACGCGGGAGTGCAACGTTGGACATGTTGCGTTGAACTTCTTTCGCACCGTACTTAGCCAACCGTGCTAAATGAAGGTGCGGGGGAAGGACGTGCTGAATAGCACACCGTGGCACACCCAGAACACAGCAGATCTACGTAACAGCAGCAGCACAACCGCGATCGGCCACGCGTTGGAACAGAGTAAATTTTCGTCGCACAAGCCGATTCCCGAGAGCTGGAATTTAGACATTTGGTGCACAACCGGCGCGGTCACCGACGTCACAAGCGGTGAACGAACAAGACGAGCGCAGGCGACGCCAGGGATCAAACTCGGGTCGCGCAAGCGCGCTCACCGCTGCGCCACCGCTCCCCAGACTGACACACACAAGACACACACAGACACCGGCGATTCTCCCTCGTTCGCTCAAGTCGAGGCCGCGTCCTCACCGCGTACTGAGGTCACGCGTCCTCAGCCCCAGCCCCTGGCCCCGCTTGGCCCCAAGCCGGCTTCGGCCGTCTTCTTGCGAAGGCGAGCGGCGGGAATGACGGTTCGGTTCCGGCTCGGCAAAATAAAATGAAACGCCCGTACCGGAGTAGACACCGGCACTGGCTTGGCTCGGATAGGGGGGGGTCTGGCTCTCTAGTCAAGTGGTTCCAGTGGTCTCTCTCTCTCTCTCTCTGCGTGGGCGGCCCCGTCAACTGGCGCCCGTCACGAGACCCTGCAGGCCCGCACCAGCAGCAGCTGCAGCAGGAAGAAGAGCGGCGACATGATGAGGCCGAAGGAGAGGTCGGTGACCGGCTGCACCAGCTTCTGGCAGAGGAGCATCTCGAAGACGAACTTGAGGCTGAGCACGGTGGCCACCCAGAGGGTGCGCATGCAGGCGACGCGCACCTCGCCGTCCTGGTAGAGCCGGATGAAGACGATGACGGTGAAGTACGCCGTGAGGCCGTCGGCCACGAACACCGGCACGAACACCTTCCACCAGTCGAGCGGCAGCAGGCGCTCCGCCTTGAAGGCGAGCAGCACGGAGAAGACAAGCGCGCCCAGCAGCTGCAGCGCCATCTCGAACGTCGCGAAGCCCAGCCACTGCACCAGCTCCTGCACCGTGAACAGCATGGCGGCGGCGCTGGCGATAGCGGGTGGCGAGGTCGGTGGTGGTGACGGTGGTGGTGCGCCGATGACTTTGGTGGCGGCGGTGCTGATGCTGGTGGAGGGTGCGGTGGTGGATTTTTCAGTGGAGGCGGCGGTGGTGGTGCAGAGAGTGGTGGCTGCTGGTGGTGGTGCGAGGGGTGATGGGGTAGAGCCAATGCCTCGTGTCCTGGGGGTAAAATTTCCCTGCAAATAAATTGGGATTGGAGAAACAGAGGCGTGAATATATATTGCTCAGATGTTGTCGGCATCACACAGTTAATTGTAGCGTCCAGGGGCAATGAATGAATTGACTGGACGCATGGCTGTTGGAGAGACACGCCAGGTGGTCGGCAAAACCCAACTAACAAGAAGAGGAGGAGCATGCGTAGTCGAGGTGCTTGTTGTGTTTGATCGCGTCAATATGTGTCGTTAAACCCGCCACCACCCGACACAGCCAGTTCAGTAAGGTTTGCGTCACGTGAACAGAACGTTGCCAATTCGTCACTAGCACAGCACCGCCGGTTGTGTGTTGGAGAACCGGGCCACAACATTCACGATCCGAGCACGACGTTTCCGCAGTAATTACAAGCAGCTTCATCAGGCGACAGCCAGATTTGTGCAGAAATCCTCCCGTTTCGTTCCTTAAGCAGAGGGAGAGACGTGATGACGTCCCTTGTGAGCTCTTCTTGAGCGAAGTGGTGGTGGGGGGGGAGAGAGATTAATGAGTGCATAGAAATGATGACTCTGGGCTGTTCATTGCCGCTTGGATTATTTATATGGTACTCAACGCACATTGTGCATGCGCATTACGCACTGGCAAGCATGTGTACTAGTTGTATACGTCCCGGGATAGACGGGCGTGATTGTGGTGGTGGTGATGATGCTGATGATGAGGGGTTTAATGCGTCAGGTGACAGTCGCTCGATGGGGCTGCCGCATCGCCTTCACAGCCCACAGCGCCGTGCCGCGCGGTCTGAAGTCGAAACCAAAGTCTCGCGCGTACAGCAGCGGAGTGGCTATGAGAAGAAGGGACTGCACATCATGGGGGAGCGGCGGTGGCGTGGTGGTGCTGGCGTGGTGGTAGTAGTAGTGGTAGTGTGGTGGTGTGGTGGTGCTAGCGTGGTGGTGGTGCTAGCGTGGTGGTGGTGCTAGCGTGGTGGTGGTGCTAGCGTGGTGGTGGTGCTAGCGTGGTGGTGGTGCTAGCGTGGTGGTGGTGCTAGCGTGGTGGTAGTAGCGGCGTGGTGGTGGTGGTAGTGTGGTGGTGGTAGTGTGGTGGTAGTAGCGGCGTGGTGGTGGTGGTAGTGTGGTGGTAGTGTGGTGGTGCTGGTGTGGTGGTGGTAGAGTGGTGGTAGAGTGGTAGTGTGGTGGTAGAGTGGTAGTGTGGTGGTGGTAGTGTGGTGGAGTGGTAGTGTGGTGGTAGCTGGTGTGGTGGTGGTAGTGTGGTGGTGGTAGTGTGGTGGTGGTAGTGTGGTGGTGCTGGTGTGGTGGTGGTGTGGTAGTGTGGTGGTAGAGTGGTAGTGTGGTGGTGCTGGTGTGGTGGTGGTAGTGTGGTGGTGCTGGTGTGGTGGTAGAGTAGTGGTAGAGTGGTAGTGTGGTGGTGGCAGTGTGGCGGTGGTAGTGTGGTGGTAGAGTGGTGGTAGAGTGGTAGTGTGGTGGTGGTAGTGTGGTGGTGCTGGGGTGGTGGTAGAGTGGTAGTGTGGTGGTGGTAGTGTGGTGGTGCTGGGTGGTGGTAGAGTGGTGGTGTGGTGGTGGTAGTGTGGTGGTGGTAGAGTGGTGGTGTGGTGGTGGTAGTGTGGTGGTGGTGTGGTGGTGGTGGTAGTGTGGTGGTGCTGGTGTGGTGGTAGAGTGGTGGTGTGGTGGTGGTAGAGTGGTGGTGTGGTGGTAGTGTGGTGGTGGTGTGGTGGTGGTAGTGTGGTGGTGCTGGTGTGGTGGTAGAGTGGTAGTGTGGTGGTGGTGTGGTGGTAGAGTGGTAGTGTGGTGGTGGCAGTGTGGTGGTGGCAGAGTGGTGGTAGAGTGGTGGTGGCAGTGTGGTGGTGGCAGAGTGGTGGTAGAGTGGTGGTAGAGTGGTGGTGTGGTGGTGCTGGTGTGGTGGTAGAGTGGTGGTGGTGTGGTGGTGCTGGTGTGGTGGTAGAGTGGTGGTGTGGTGGTAGAGTGGAGGTGTGGTGGTAGAGTGGTGGTGTGGTGGTAGAGTGGTGGTGTGGTGGTGGTAGTGTGGTGGTGTGGTGGTGGTAGTGTGGTGGTGCTGGTGTGGTGGTAGTGTGGTGGTAGAGTGGTGGTGGAGTGGTAGTGTGGTGGTGCTGGTGTGGTGGTAGAGTGGTAGAGTGGTGGTAGAGTGGTGGTGTGGTGGTGCTGGTGTGGTGGTGGTGCTAGCGGGAGGCGCAACGAACCTAGCTGTGAGCGAGTTCGGATTGCCGCACGCGGTCGCCAACACGACCAGCGGCGATTATTCTGAACCGGTCCTGGGCCTCCTCCCCCCTAGGTCGACTCAGCCTCGAACGACTGCCTGGTGCTGATATGTAACCACGACGACATCGTCACTGGGGAGACAAAGGCGGCCCAGCGCTTGGTGTTGGCTACCCAATCACGTGGGTGGCGTCTCGCCACAAGCGGGGCTCGCTCACCGCACTGGCCCCAACAGCCTGTCAAGGCTGCACGGGGGGCGTCTTTGTGTTACATGGTAATGACTCTGTTGTTGTTGTTGTGTTCATGGCGCGCGCCGTTACCTTGATGACAAACAGGAGCTCCTGCCTCGCGACTCCACAGCCGGTACAGTGCGCGACGTCACCACGCACGGGTTACGTCACCACGCACGGGGTTACGTCACCACGCACGGGTTAGGTCACCACGCACGGGTTAGGTCACCACGCACGGGGTGACGTCACCACGCACGGCGTATGTCACCACGCACGGAAGCACATCACCACGCACGTGGTGAAGTCACCACGCACGGGGTTACGTCACCACGCACGGGGTACGTCACCACGCATGGGGTGACGTCACCACGCACGGCGCGCGTCAAAACGCACGGGGTGACGTCACCACGCACATGCTCACGGCCACCAACGCCAGTGACGGCGATTATCTGAACCGGTCCTGGGCGTCCCCTAGGTCGACTCAGCCTCAAAGGAGTACCCGGTGCGTTGGCGTAGTAAACATCGCCAGCACTGGGGAGGCGGGCGGGCGTTGGCCACCCAGCCCCTCGTGTGCCGCAGCGGCGGTCTTCGTAGGCGCTGCTGCTCGCTCACAGCACTTGCCCCGACTGTCAGGTAGAGGCTACACGGGGGAGCTTTGACTTTGAGAGTCGTTTTTTGTCTCCGATGAGAGAGGAAATGGTGCGTGGTATACATAGAAATGTGGGAATCGATCGATTATCATTAAATACTGAGGAACATTTTAATTGGAACTGAAATATAAAACTTTAGTAAAGTGAAGGCGGAACGAGGCACACGAAACAACTCTTCCTAACTCGACATTAACACCGATTTAAAAAGTGACATTCTTGAACCTATCCGTAATCGAATCGTTAATTATAAAAGACGGGTATCGATAAGCGCTATGACGTCACGTCAACGAAATACGCGAGTGACGTCATCACAACGGGCGGCGTGACGTCATCCGCAAGCCGCTCTCCCGCGTGACGTCACGCGGCTGGAGGTGCCGGCGCGCGCGGTGCCGGAACACGTGGGAGGTGGGGCATGATGTTGTTGATGATGATGTTGTTTATGATGATGATGTTGATGATGATGATGTTGTTGATGATGATGTTGTTTATGATGTCGCTGATTGATTGATGATGTCGCTGATTGATGATGTCAGCGCTTGTGGCACCCGGTGTGTCAGCGCGGTGTGGCCGGCACCGCGCCGCGTGGGCGCTCGATCGCCCTCGCGGCCTTCACAGCTGCGCGCTCCTCTCTTGACAGCACTTGCCCCAGCAGCAGCAGCAGCCTCTCCCGTGGCTGGGGGACCTTTATCTTTGTACCGTGTAGCCTCACTGACCCCGGGCACCAGTTCGGGCTGAGTTGCCGCGTCAAGGGGAGCGGTGGTGCAGCAGTTAGCGCGCCGCGCTCCGAACCCGGGCGGCCACCACCAGCGACGATTCATCCGAGCCGGTCCTGGGGGCTCCCCCTCGGTCGACTCGGCCTCAAATGAGTACCCGGTGCGGTGTGGAGTAATCATCGCCACCGGGGAGACAAAGGGGGATCGGGCCCACGTGGTGCTGGTCACCTACCCCCTCGCGTGCCCTGCCGGCCTTTGTAGGTGCTGCTCGCTAACAGCACTTGCCCCAGCAGTCTGTCCGGGCTATCGGGGAGATCTTTGTCTTTGTTTGAACTCGGGGTCACGCCGCGCGTGTCCACCAACTCGATGCGTGCTATGGATGTTGAACTTCTTTCGCGCCGTACGTAGCCAACCGAGCGCACGCCAGTTTCAGTTTATTTATTTTCGTATAGCCCTGTGAGCCATTCGGCTCTTGAATCGGGTGCAACCACAACAAAAAAAACTAAAACACGAACAAGAAAACATGTGTTGACTGTGCAAACAGAAAATCCATGAAAAAACAGCAAAATATTCCTGAAAAAAGCACCGTACAACACCAACGCTGTGTGCAAAAAATCCCAGTGGGATGCAAGTCAACAACAACAACATCTTAGGAATAGGTTTTACCCTTTTAACTGGCACAAACACTGACACCTTTATTCAAGGCATCATGTTTGCAATAACCACAACACAAGCAGTCAAAATGCAAACAAGAGACAACTCTGATAATGATATGCACTGTCCTTGAATTAGATTGGTTCACACCCGAGACGGCTTTTCTTAGAGCCTAGTCTCCACTGGTGTTGGACCAGAAGATGCCAAAAGGCGCACAACTCAAAGACAATGCACCATCAGAGTATGAGAGCTCGGGGTAAGCATTTTGGCGTCTATATTATTATCAGAGTTGTCTTTTTTGTTTGCATTTTGACTGCTTGTGTTGTGGTTATTGCAAACATGATGCCTTGAATAAAGGTGTCAGTTTTTGTGCCAGTTAAAAGGGTAAAACCTATTCATATATCTTGTTACTGGCAAAGGAGGTCTCATAATGTAAAAACAACAACTTAGATTAAGGCCATCAGTCTAACTCCGTACTACAACAAAACAAACATGTCCAAACCAAAAAACGTTTTCGAAATCACCAAAAAATATAGACAATTGCAACGTAACATCGGGAAGTGCGGGGTAAGGAGAACAAACTTAAACGCAAAAAGGCGGTACTAAAGAGTTTTTCAATTTAGATATAAAAGTTGCAGAGCTCCAGTGGCTTCCGATGAGATTCATTGTAAGAGTCGATTTTTCTCCGGGCGGTTTTCTTCTCCGCACAATGAGACTCAACGTGCGTCTCTCGTGTGTGGCCGCGATACACTTCCACGTGATGACGACGGTGTTGTGTTATTTTATTTTATCAATGTATTATTTTATTCTCATTCTACGTGACTTTACCTAAAGAACCAAAGAAGGCGGTAAGCCACTTCGTTGAGCTCTCATTTGCGTTGGCCAGGGCGCCTCTGAAGAAGCGCTCTGTAGCTTGGTGGGGCCTTACACCTGGTAAAATAAAAACAATGTTTAGTCGTAGTAATGATGATAGAGCCTTTGACACTTCACGTGCCGGCCTCAAAGTGCACCTAGCCTGGCACAGGCGCTGTGGTGGTGACGGCGGCTGCCGCGTGCATCCGTTACGTTCCCTTGCTCCCAAGAGCGACTTTCATCATCCTCCTCGTGAGGCGAGGGGCGGGGCTTGAGCAGGAAGTGGCGGGGCCTAAAGCGAGGGGCGGGGCTTGAGCAGGAAGTGGCGGGGCCTAAAGCGAGGGGCGGGGCTTGAGCAGGAAGTGGTGGGGCCTAAAGCGAGGGGCGGGGCTTTAGTAGGACGTGGTGGGGCCTAAAGCGAGGGGCGGGGCTTGAGCAGGAAGTGACGGGGCCTAAAGCGAGGGGCGGGGCTTGAGCAGGAAGTGGCACGGCCTAAAGTGAGGGGCGGGGCTTGAGCAGGAAGTGGCGGGGCCTAAAGCGAGGGCTGGGGCTTGAGCAAGAAGGAGCGGGGCCTAAAGCGAGGGGCGGGGCTTGAGCAGGAAGGGGCGGGTCCTACAGAGGAAGGGGGAGGGGCTACACAGGATGCTTCACTGCCACATAGGATAGAGGAGCACGCCTTTTGGCGTCCTCTGGTCTAACAGCGTTTGAAAGAAAGCTGTCTCTGGTGTGGACCAATCAGTTCAAAGACAATGCATATATTATCAGAGTGTGTTTTTGTTTGCATTCTGACCACAAGTATTGTGGTTAATGCAGACATGATTGTGAAAGGTTTCAGTTTGGTATTTTAGTTTTCAAGTTTAATTTATTAGATATAGCCGTGTGAGCCATGCGGCTCTTAAGTCGGGTGCAACCGCAACAAACAAAGTTTTAATACAGAACATCTTAAAGCGACAACGTGCAATAGAAACATCCTGGAATGAACCAGCAAATATTCCACACAAAATCACAATGTAGTGCAAGCCAACAACAACCATAAGACAATTTAGATTAACCATATGTTTTCGAATCACCAAAATAAAGCTATAAAAACAATGTAACAACAGTAATCATAGGAACTGTGAATTTAAATTTAACAATAAACGCTATACATAACACGCACGACAAAAAAACTGCAGCCATAGCTGGCAGCGCGACACTCCCAGTGTATGATGTGTGAGTGAGTCATCTTAACACCTGTTTTGTTGCCAGAAAAATGTATTTATACTGGGGGAATCCGATGACCTATAAAGCTCCTTTTCACAGATGTCAAGTTGGGATGGGTAAGAACGTTACAACAACAAACAATACAAAAACACAGTGGCAGTCTCATTTATTTTTCTTGCGTATCTGGTGCTCAAACTGTGTGACAGTCACGTGTAAAAGCATTCGCTAGAGACATTTGCAAGAGTGACCCAGAGGTCACCAAGGTGACAAGTACAGCAATGAAGCAAAGATAGATCGTAACAAAAGCAACTGCATTCACGAGCGAAATCGAAAACATAGCGCTCCTGTGATCGGTGTCCCGCGGTGTCTTGCGATTTTTGCCGCGTTGTGCTGATCCTTCCCTTCGTGCCGCGGTGTGCCGCACGGTAGGGCAATGGCGGACCACGACAACGACCACCGCCAGCGCCGCCGGCTCGCCGTGCTGTACGGCAGCCAGAGCGGCACGGCGCAGGACGTGGCCGAGCAGCTGTGGGGCGACGCGCGGCGACGCCGCTTCGACTGCCACCTCTCGGCGCTGGACGACTACGCCGTGGTGAGGGGCGGGCGGGGCACGTGCCCGTCGGTCAGGAGCGCCGCAGCGGCCGTCTGGAACGCTCTTCCTCCCGATATTAGGAAGCCACTGTGGAGCTATGCACTTATAAATCATCTAGAGGTTGACAAACTCGTTTCTTTAGAACTGTTATTTGTGTTTAGTTTGTCCTTCCCCCCGCACCTCCGATTAGCACGGTTGGCTATGTACGGTGCGAGAGGATTTCAACATACTTACAAACTACTATACAATACACACAACACTACTGTATACTACACTATACACTACACTGCTATAAACTACACTAATGCACTCCACCACTATACTACATTGAGAGATAATTTCCTTAGAACCGCATTTTCTGTTGCGTCTGTTGCCCTTCCCCCGCCGGCTGGCTACATACGGTTCAGCATACAGACACAGACAAAGAACCCCCGTATAGCCTTACCATACCGTTGGGGCAAGTGCTGTTAGTGAGCACACACGTACATATGAACCGCGCGGCCCTCAGCGGAGCCAGCCGTACCGCCGTCGTACCGCCGTCGCTGACCGGTTGGTGCTGACGCTGTGTGCAGGCCGGCCTTGTCTACGAGCCGCTGGTGGTCTTCGTGTGCTCCACCACTGGAGACGGAGACCCTCCCGACAACATGAAGGTCCGTTGCCGCGTCTCTGTGTGCCGACGACGCCGGGCACGCCATCGCCGCCACGCTCGCTCGGTCGCTCGTCCTCACCGCGGTCGCTGGATCGCGAAGGGGTTCAGAACCGGAATCTTTATTTACACCGCAGGAGGGATCTGGTGTTTTTCGCGCGTGCCCGGTAGTTTCGCAGATGTCCGGCAGTCGACGTCCCGCCCGCTCGTGGCCAATACCGGGCGATGGATATCCGAACCGGTCCTGGGCAGCCTCCCTCAGCCTTAAGTGAGCACCTGGTGCGGTGTGTCATCGGAAATCGGAATCTTTATTCAGACGGGAGGAGGAGGAATCTGAAGAGCTATGAAGCTCTTCGGATTCAGGTCGGGGGCACTGGGGTCAGCGGGTTTCAACGGCAAACGATGCCAAAATTTAACCACGATAGGAGTGCAACATACAGCACATGGCAGGCTAGTCACTCGATGTTAATAAATACAACATTTATTAAGTATCAAGATTGACGGAGGCAGCAGCAACAGCAGCAAGAGTCCCAGACCACACCAAGGTAACACCACACAGTAGTAGCCCCTCAATACAATGGCCCATTAACTTTGGGGGAGACAAAGGCGGCCAGGCACGGTGGTGACCACCCACCTCCTCGTGTGCCGTGCTTCTGCTCGCAAACAGCACTTGCCCCGACAGTCTTGTGAAGGCTACACGGGAGGGAATCTTTGTCTGTTGTGTGCGTGCATCTGCCAGGCAGTTAACCCCCATAGCACCTCGGCCTGTCCGGTGACCACCTCCTTCCAGCAGGGAGTCTCCCACACTTCACGCGACGGCCTCGAAGTGCACCTAGCCTGGCGTGAGCGCCGCGGGTGACGTCACCGCCACTCGGCGAACGGCAGCCGCCGCCGCCGCTTGCGTACACGCGGGGGCGGCGTGTCTTTTGTCTCGTCTGGCAGTGGGTGGACCACGGGCGACGACGACGATGATGATGACGATGATGATGATGACGACGATTACGACGTTGATGACTTTCGATTTAAAGCTTTCGTGACTGCAAGGATTCATCTTCTTTGGTTCTTTCGGTAAAGTCACGTAGAATGAGAATAAAATAATAAATTGATAAAATAAAATAACACAATAAAATTCTCACGACGTTTCGGCCACAACACAAGCGGCCTTCATCAGGTGAAGGGACGAGACTGTCTGGAGGACAGCGCTGGAGCTGGAGCGCTGTCCTCCAGAAAACGATGATGACGACGACGACGATGATGACGATGATGACGATGACGACGACGATGACGGCGACGATGACGGCGACGATGACGATGTTTGCCGCTCTCGTGACAGACGTTCTGGAGGTTCATCTTCCGCAAGGCCCTGCCTGCGAACTCGCTGGCTCACACCTGGTTCGCCGTGCTGGGCCTCGGGGACTCCTCCTACGCCAAGTGAGTGGAGGCCCCACGGCCCTGGGGAGCGTGGGGGTACCGTGGGGGTCACGGAGATGATCCGACACGGATATCTGTCTGTCGACCTGTGTTGTTTGCCATCTGTGTGTCTGTCCGTCCGTGTTCGTCCATCCGTCCGTGTGTACCGTGGCGTCACCGTAACTCTAATCTAGACGATACGAGGGGAGCGGTGGGGCATCGATTAGCGCCACGCTGCCGCGCTACGAACTTATTGACCCGAGTTGGATTCCCGCCCACGGCCACCAACACCGGTGACGATTATCTAAACCGGTCATGGGCCTCCCCTAGGTCGACTCGGCCTCAAACGAGTACCTGGTGCGGTGCGTAAACATCGCCACTGGGGAGACAAAGGCGGCCGGGCGCGGTGCTTGCCACCCACCCCCCAAATTAGCCGTGCCGGCCTCCGTAGGCCGCTCGCGAACGGCGCTTGCCCCGGCGGTGTGTTCGGGCCGCACGGGAGAGACCTTTGTCTCCGTGCGTCTGCGTGCCCGCCTGGCCACCGCTGCGTGCCGTAGAGTTGCTTTGTCCTCCGACGGGCACGGCCGGACTCCCGCGGTGCGCGCCTGGCATCGCGAGCAACGCTCCCGAGCCTCCCCGGCGAGCCGGCCGGCTCCGGCGAGCCCGCCGGAAGTCGACGGCAACTCCCCGGACGGCCGCCCTTCTCCGCCGCAGGTTCAACTTCGTCGCCAAGAAGCTCCACAAGCGTCTCCTGCAGCTGGGGGGCCGCCCCATCGCGTCGCCCGGCCTCGCCGACGAACAGCACGAGCTCGGGTACGTGTGTTGTACGTATTGTACGTGTGTTGTATGTGTTGTACTACGTTGTACGTGTTGTACGTGTGTTGTACGTGTTGTACGTGTTGTACTACGTTGTACGTGTTGTACGTGTGTTGTACGTGTGTTGTACGTGTTGTACGTGTTGTACGTGTGTTGTACGTATTGTACGTGTGTTGTACGTGTGTTGTACGTATTGTACGTGTGTTGTACGTGTGTTGTACGTGTTGTACGTGTTGTACGTGTTGTACGTTGTACGTGTTGTACACGTGTTGTACGTGTTGTACGTGTTGTACGTGTGTTGTACGTGTGTTGTACGTTGTGCGTGTTGTGCGTGTTGTACGTGTTGTACGTGTGTTGTACGTTGTGCGTGTTGTACGCGTGTTGTACGCGTGTTGTACGCGTGTTGTACGTGTTGTACGTGTGTTGTACGTTGTGCGTGTTGTACGTGTGTTGTACGCGTGTTGTACGTGTTGTACGTGTTGTACGTGTGTTGTACGTTGTGCGTGTTGTACGTGTTGTACTACGTTGTACGTGTTGTATGTTGTGCGTGTTGTACGTTGTGCGTGTTGTATGCGTGTTGTACGCGTATTGTGCGTGTGTTGTACGTGTTGTGCGTGTTGTACGTGTGTTGTGCGTGTTGTGCGTGTTGTACGTGTGTTGTACGTGTTGTGCGTGTTGTGCGTGTGTTGTACGCGTGTTGTACGTGTTGTACGTGTTGTGCGTGTTGTACGTGTTGTATGTTGTGCGTGTTGTACGTTGTGCGTGTTGTACGCGTGTTGTACGCGTATTGTGCGTGTGTTGTACACTTGTTGTACATGTTGTGCGTGTTGTGCGTGTGTTGTGCGTGTTGTACGTGTGTTGTACGCGTGTTGTACGTGTTGTGCGTGTTGTGCGTACGTTGTGCGCGTGCTGTACGTGTGTTGTGCGTGTTGTGCGTGTTGTACGTGTTGTACGTTGTGCGTGTTGTACGTTGTGCATGTTGTACGTACTTTGTGCATGTTGTACGCGTATTATGCGTGTTGTACGCGTGTTGTACGCATGTTGTATGCGTGTTGTACGTACTTTGTGCGTATTGTACGCGTATTGTGCGTGTTGTACGCGTATTGTACGTACTTTGTGCGTGTTGTACGCGTGTTGTGCGCGTGTTGTGCGTACGTTGCGCGTGTTGTGCGCATATTGGATGCGTGTTGTGTGTACGTTGCATGTGTTGGAAGTGTGTTGTGTGTACGTTGAGCGTGTTGTACGCATGTTGAATGCGTGTTGAGCGTGTTGGATGCGTGTTTTGCGTGTTGTACGTGTGTTGTGCATGTTGTGTGTACGTTGAGCGTGTTGGATGTGTGTTGGATGTGTGTTGTGTGTACGTTGAGCGTGTTGGATGCATGTTGTGCGTGTTGTACGTGTTGTGTGTGTGTTGTGTGTACGTTGAGCGTGTTGTACGGGTGTTGGATGTGTGCTGTGCGTATGTTGAGCGTGTTGTGTGTGTTGTGTGTGTTGAGCGTGTTGGATGCATGTTGGATTTGAACTTCTTTCGCACCGTGCGTGGCCAATCGCGCTGATTGGAGTGGGGGGGGACAACAAACTGGACACAATAAGCAGCTCTAAAGGAATCAGTTATCAATGTAGTGTATAGTGTAGTAGTGTGTAGTGTATAGTAGTGTATAGTGTGTAGTGTATAGTAGTATATAGTGTAGTAGTGTAGTGTATAGTGTGTAGTGTATAGTAGTATATAGTGTAGTAGTGTATAGTGTAGTATATAGTGTATAGTAGTATATAGTGTAGTAGTGTATAGTGTGTACTGTATAGTAGTATATAGTGTAGTAGTATATAGTGTAGTAGTATATAGTGTAGTAGTGTATAGTGTGTAGTGTATAGTGTGTAGTGTATAGTGTAGTAGTGTGTAGTGTAGTGTATAGTGTAGTGTATAGTGTAGTGTATAGTGTAGTAGTGTGTTGTGTAGTGTATAGTAGTATATAGTGTAGTAGTGTGTAGTGTAGTGTATAGTAGTATATAGTGTAGTAGTTTATAGTGTAGTGTGTAGTGTAGTAGTGTGTAGTGTATAGTGTAGTGTAGTAGTGGAGTGTATAGTGTAATAGTGTGTTGTGTAGTGTGTAGTATATAGTAGTATATAGTGTAGTAGTGTAGTGTATAGTGTGTAGTGTAGTAGTGTGTAGTGTAGTGTATAGTGTAGTGTAGTAGTGTAGTGTATAGTGTGGTAGTGTGTTGTGTAGTGTGTAGTGTATAGTAGTATATAGTAGTGTGTAGTGTATAGTAGTATATAGTGTATAGTAGTATATAGTGTATAGTAGTGTGTAGTGTATAGTAGTATATAGTGTAGTAGTGTATAGTGTAGTAGTGTGTAGTGTAGTGTGTAGTGTATAGTGTAGTAGTGTGTTGTGTAGTGTAGTGTGTAGTGTATAGTGTGTAGTGTAGTATATAGTGTGTAGTGTATAGTGTAGTGTATAGTAGTATATAGTGTAGTAGTATATAGTGTAGTTTAAAGTAGTGTAGTTTAAAGTAGTGTAGTCTATAGTGTAGTAGTGTGTTGTGTAGTGTGTAGTGTATAGTAGTATATAGTGTAGTAGTGTATAGTGTGTAGTGTATAGTGTAATAGTGTGTAGTGTAGTGTATAGTGTATAGAGTGTAGTGTATAGTGTAGTAGTGTGTTGTGTAGTGTATAGTGTATAGTAGTATATAGTGTAGTAGTGTGTAGTGTATAGTGTAGTGTATAGTGTAGTAGTGTATAGTGTAGTGTATAGTGTGTAGTGTATAGTGTAGTGTATAGTGTAGTTTAAAGTAGTGTAGTGTGTAGTGTAGTGTATAGTGTAGTGTATAGTGTAGTGTGTAGTGTAGTTTAAAGTAGTGTAGTTTAAAGTAGTGTAGTGTATAGTGTAGTGTAAAGTGTACTGTTGCGGTGACAAAGGCGGCCGTGCGTGGTGCCGGCCACCCACCCCCTCTGTGTGCCGCGGTGACGGCCTTCACAGGCGCTGCTGGTCGCTTGACAGCACTCACCCCCCCGCCCCGCCCCCGACGGACTGTCGAAGTCTTACCTGGGGGTCCTTTGCCTTGGCCTGCGTAGAGCGGACGCGGTGGTGGACCCGTGGGTGTCCGCCCTCTGGAGGGACGTTCTGCGGGAGTTTCCGCTGCTGGATGGAGAGGAAGCCATCCCTGACGACGCACGGTGAGGGAGACCACCGGGGTGACACGGGCTGCTGGGGCGGGGGTGGTGGTGGTGGTGGCCTTGTGCGTGGAGGTTTGTGTCGTCTCTCCCACTCTTCCGGACTGTGGGACTCCTCCTGTCGTTCTCCCGTTTCCTCCCACAGCTAAATACAACAGCAAAGGTCCCCCGTGTAGCCTTGGCGGGCTTATGGGGCAAGTGCTGTTAGCGAGCAGCGGCACCTACGGAGGCCGGCGCACTGTGACACACGAGGGGGTGGGTGGGCGGCACCACGCCCGGCCGCCTTTGTCTCCCCAGTGGCGATGTTTACGCACCGCACCGGGTACTCGTTTGAGGCCGAGTCGACATAGGGGCGGCCCAGGACCGGTTCGGATAATCGTCACCTGTGTTGTGCCGTGAGCGGGAATCGAACCCGTGTCGCCGGGTTCATAGAGCAGCGCGCTAACCGCTACACCACCGCTCACTCACACACACTCACATACACACATACTCACACTCACACACACACTCACACAACAACAACAACCGCCATTCGCCACTAAGTGGCGGTGACGTCACCACGACGCTTGTGCCAGGCCATGTGCACCTTGAGGCCACGTGAAGTGTCAAACGCCCGCTGGCAGGAGGTCACGGGGCAGACCCAGGTGCCACGGGTCGACTGACTGAGATGACTGGCTGATGCACCACCTGTGCCCCCTACTGTGCCAACCTGCTGTGCTTTAGCCACCCGGCGCTCCGCTCGTTGTTCTGAGCGTCGCTCCTCCGCTCTCCGTTGTTGTTGGAGGGCGACTACCTCCAACTGCCCAGTAGCATCCTTTACGAGCCTCCTCCACAGAGGCCGATCTTGACACCGCTGGTACCAGTCATCGGCATGTCCACTCAGCTCCACGTCCTCCTGTACCACATCACTCCATCTCTTCTCTAGCCCGTGCCGCGCCCGCTTAGCCCCCTCAATCCGGCCGAACAAAAGCTGTTTTGGCATGCGGTGGCTGGGCATGCGGGCTACATGACCCAGCCATCGCAGCCTTGCCCGCCGGAGGAGCTAACCGATGGGACCTTGCCCATATCTTTCAATGATTTGTGAGCTCCTCACACAGTCCAGTCTGGTTAAACCCAGGATGGATCGTAGGCAGGCCAGCCTAAATGTTTCTAACCGGCGAAGATGTTCCATTAGGGGGGTCCACGTTTCGCAAGCGTAGAGAAGTGAGGGAATGACCGTGGCCGAGAAGACCTGAAGCTTAGTGCGGAGCGAGAGACCAGGTAGCTTCCACACAGCGTTACGCAACCGATGAAAAGATATTGCCGCTCGACTGATTCGGAGTGAGATCTCTGCTGTTAAACTGGAGCCAGTCATAAGCACACTGCCCAGGTATGAGAAACTCTCCACTCTCTCCACAACTGCCCCATCACCGATTGGGAGTTGTGGGGGTGGAGTGTCCGATGGTACAAAATACCCAGGCAGATGCTTAGTTTTGGTGGGGCTGATGGTAAGGCCCCACCTCTTAGTGGCATGCTCCAGTCTCAGCAGCAGCGTCTCCAACTCCTCCTCTGACTGAGCAGCTATTACCAAATCATCAGCATACATAACGTGGTTGAGCAATAGGGAGCCATCCCTTGACCGCACCCGGGCATCGATCAGCCTCCCATTATATCTGTACCATATGGAGATTCCCCCGGTACAGCTATTGAAGGCTTCACGAACTACGTGGTCAAAATAGATGTTAAATAATGTGGGAGCCAGAGGACATCCCTGTCGCACCCCAAGGTGTACAGGGAATGGCTCTGACTCCCGGCCACGTAGTTTTACCCGGGCCCGCTCACCATCATGAAGGTCCTTAATGATCGTGAGCATAGGGTCAGGTACTCCAAAAGCACGAAGAACGACCCAGAGCCCAGGCCTACTGATGGTATCATAGGCCTTGACCAGGTCAATAAAGCAGAGATGTAGGTCTTGTTGGAATTCCCTACACCTCTGCTGTAGCAGATGGACAGAAAATATGGCATCTGTGCAGGACCGCCCTTTCCTGAAACCGCATTGGGGCTCCGCAAGCCTCTCCTCAGCGTGCCTGGCAAGGCGATACTGAATAATCCTTGCCAGGACCTTTCCCGGCACACTGACAAACATTCACATACACACTCACACACACACTCTCACACACTCACACACTCACACACACTCACACACACACTCGCATACACACTCGCATACACACTCACACACACTCGCACACACGCACACACGCTCACACACACACTCACACACACACTCACACACACTCACACACACATACCCTTAATGCAACCGCTAGCGGCAAAACCACAACCCAACACAGCCAAGAAAAAAAAAACGAAAATCACTCGATTGGGATTGCGCATGGCATCGTTATCATCGTCATAATCATCATAATCGTCGTCATCGTCATCATCGTCATAATCATCATAATCGTCGTCATCGTCATCATCGTTATAATCGTCATCATCGTCGTCATCGTCGTCATCGTCATCATTATCATCGTCGTCATCGTCGTCATCGTCATCATCGTCATAATCGTCATCATTGTCATAATCGTCATAATCATCATCGTCATCATCGTCATAATCGTCGTCATCGTCGTCATCGTCATCATCGTCATAATCGTCATCATCGTCATAATCGTCATAATCATCATCATCATCGTCATCATCGTCATCATCGTCGTCATCGTCATAATCGTCATCATCGTCATAATCGTCATAATCATCATCGTCATCATCGTCGTCGTCGTCATCATCGTCATCATCGTCATAATCGTCGTCATCGTCATAATCGTCATAATCATCATCATCATCATTGTCGTCATCATCATCATCGTCGTCATCGTCATAATCGTCATCATCGTCGTCATCGTCGTCATCGTCGTCATCGTCATCATTGTCGTCATCGTCGTCATCGTCATCATCGTCGTCATCGTAATAATTGTCATCATCGTCATCATCGTCGTGGCCGGAGCCCCAGACCCCGCGTGCCGAGTGCCGGCTCCCCTCCGCCCCCCGCCCCGAGTGCCGTGCGAGCCGTGCCGCTGCTCCGTGCCAGGTTACCGCCCCGCTACCGAGTCGACTTCGTGGAGCCCAGCGGCGAGGCCCAAGCTGACGGAGACGCCCGGGCGGGCGGAGACACCCCGGCTGACGGTGTCGCCGACGCCGCCGACGCGGTACCGGGGCCGTCGCCCCTCCGCCCGTTCCCGGCGCGCGTCATCGCCAACGAGCGCGTAACGAGCGCGGGGCACTTCCAGGACGTGCGGCTCATCCGATTGGACGTCGCTGGCTCGGGGTTGCGGTAACGCCCTCTCCCTCCCCCGCGCCACCCACATCTCCCTGCGTTTGTCATCTTTTGAGCCAAGTGAGTCTCTGCGCGAGCCTCTCCGTGCGAGTCACTCCGTGCGAGTTTCTCCGTGCGAGTTTCTCCGTGAGTCTCTCCGTGCGAGTCTCTATGTGAGTCTCTCTACATGAGTCTTTCCGTGCCTGCCTCTCCGTGCGAGTCTCTCCGCGAGTCTCTCCGTGCGAGACTCTCCGTGAGTCACTTCGTGCGAGTCTCTCCGTGCGAGTCTCTCTACATGAGTCTTTCGGTGCCTGCCTCTCCGTGTGAGTCTCTCCGCGTGAGTCTCTCCGTGTGCGTCTCTCCGTGCGAGTCTCTATACATGAGTCTTTCGGTGCCTGCCTCTCCGTGCGCGTCTCTCCGTGCGAGTCTCTCCGTGAGTCTCTCCGTGAGTCTCTCCGCGTGAGTCTCTCCGTGAGTCTCTCCGTGAGTCTCTCCGTGAGTCTCTCCGTGCGAGTCTCTCCGTGAGTCTCTCCGTGAGTCTCTCCGCGTGAGTCTCTCCGTGAGTCTCTCCTTGCGCGTCTCTCCGTGCGAGTCTCTCCGTGAGTCTCTCCGCGTGAGTCACTCCGCGCGTGTCTCAGGTTCCGTGCGGGCGACGTGGCGATGGTCCAGCCGCCGTCCCCGGGCGAGGCGGTGGCAGCCGTCTGCCACCTGCTGCGCCTCGACCCCGAGCGCCACTTCTACGTCACGGCCAACCACCCGGGTACGCGGCGCCACGGCACGCACCGCTCGCGTGGGGGGGCGGGGGGGGGGGGGGGGGGGGGGGGGAGCGGCGGCGTGGCGGTCAGCGGGCCCGGCGACCCGAGTTCGATTCGCGCTCGGGGCCAAACACCGGCGACGGTCGTCCGAACCGATCCCGGGGCTCCCGTGGGTCGACTCGGCAGCCTCAAACGAGCGCCCGGCGCGTGAACGTTAACCGCCGGGGGAGACGCGGGCGGCCCCGGCGCCCTCGCGCGCCGTGCCGGCCTTCGTGGGCGCTTCCGCCGCTCGGTAACGGCGCTCGCCCCGACGGTCCCCGAAGGCCGCACGGGGATCTTTGCCCGCGGTCGTGCCGCCCCCAGGCCTTCCCGCGCCGCCCTCGCCGTCGCCGTGCTCCGTGCGCCGCCTGCTGGAACGCCGCCTGTGCGTGACGGCCGTGCCGCGCCGCTCCGCTTTCCGCGCGCTGGCGCGCCTAGCGGCGCCCGGCGGGGCGGAGCGCGAGCGCCTGGCCGAGCTGAGCGCCGCCGCCGGCCTCGACGACCTCTACGCCTACTGCCACCGGCCACGCCGCACCGTCCTGGAGGTGCGGCGCCAACGCCACGGCCGCAGCCGCGGCCACGGCCATGGCCGCCCACAGGCGCCGCAGCCACCGCAGCTGCCACCGCCACCACCGCCACCACCGCCACCACCGCACGTCGATTCTAAGTGTGGCGGGAAAAACCGGAGGACCCGGAGAGACACGCAAACTCCGAATATACAGCAGCAGCAGCAGCAGGCGTCAGGGTCGGGATCGAAGCCACGACCTCCTGCACACCTCATCATTGCACCTCCTTTGCCAGTACCGTAATATGGGAATAAGTTTTCTCCGCTTTTCCTGCAACAAAACAGCTGCGTTAAGATGTTAAAACACCAAACTGAAACCTTTTGCAAGGGATCATGTGTGCATTAACCACAAATACTTGTAGTCAGAATGCAAACAAAAAAAACTGATAATATTTGGCATTGTCTTTGAAACTGTTTGGTCCACACCAGAGACAGCTTTCTTTTGAGCCTCGTCTCAAAACGGTGTTAGACCAGAGGACAGCGCCAAAATGCGCCCTCTGGTCCTGTACACCATGCGAGGGAGTTGACATCTCCACGCCACCGCGGGTCCATTCCCCCCTCCGCACCACCGGGGGTCCATTCCCCCCTCCGCGCCACCGGGGATCCATTCCCCCCTCCGCACCACCGGGGGTCCATTCCCCCCTCCGCACCACCGCGGGTCCATTCTCCCCTGCACGCCACCGGGGGTCCATTCCCCCCTGCACGCCACCGGGGGTCCATTCCCCCCTGCACGCCACCGGGATGTAGAATTGGGCAGGACAGGAGCGCCGACGATGCCTCCTCGATGCTCGTCGGAGCAGCAGGAAGTCACCGCCACCGTCCTTGATGTTGCCGACGCTGCTGCTGCTGTTGTTTACGTTATTGTTGTTGTTGTTGATGTTGCTGTTGTTGTTGTTGCCGTTGTTGTTGTTGCCGTTGTTTACGGTGTTGTTGCTGCTACTGTTGTTGCTGCTGCTGTTGTTTATGTTGTTGCCGTTAATGTTGCTGCTGTTGTTTACGCTGTTGTCTTTGCTGCCGCTGCTACTGCTGCTGTTGTTGCTGCTGTTGCTGCCGCTGCCGCTGCCCCAGGTGCTGCAGGATTTCCCGGAGACGGCGGCGCGCCTGTCGCTGGACGACCTCCTGGACCTCGTGCCGCCCATCCAGCCCCGGGCCTTCTCCATCGCAAACTCCCCGCAGGTAGCCGGGGGGCGGGACGGCCGCACCACGGCCGTGACGACGACGGCGATGACGATGACGACGACGATGACCGGCGATGACGACGACGACGATGACGGCGGCGATGACGACGCTGACCGGCGATGACGTCTTTGCGTGCGTAGGCTCACCCGGACGAGGTGCACATCCTCGTGGCGGTGGTGACGTACCGCACGCGAATGTTCGCTCCGCGCCGGGGCCTCTGCTCCACGTGGCTCGCCAGCCTGGACCCCGGCAAAGGTCGGCCACCCCGGCGAAGGTCGGCCACCCCGGCGAAGGTCACGACGCGGCCGGCGGCCATCGTGTCGCCGCGCCGCTCGGTTTCCGGTTCCCGTGCGGTGCCGTCGCCCCCGCCCACCACCCCCCAGAGACCAACAACCCCCGCGTAGCCTTCGCAGATCGTCGGGGCGAGTGCCGTTAGCGACGGCCGGCACGGCACACCGAGGCGGGGTGGTTGGCCGGCACCAGGCCCGGCCGCCCCCGTCCGCCCGGTTGCGATGTTTACCGCGCACCGCGCCGGGTACTCGTTTGAGGCCGGGTCGACCCAGGGGAGATAATCGTCGCCGGCGTGTCGGCGCTGACGTCTGCGCTGCCGCCCCCCCGTGACCCCAGGACAGGAGACGCCTCGCGTGCCGCTGTGGGTGAAGCGCGGCGCGCTGCCGCCGCCGTCGCCCGCGGCGCCGCTCATCGCGGTGGCGCCCGGCACCGGGGTGGCGCCGTTCCGCGCCTTGCTGCAGGAGCGCTTCGCGGGCGGCCACGCGGGTGAGCCGGGACGCGCGGGGGGGGGGGGGGGGGTCACGTGGGGGGGTCACGCGGGGGGGTCACGCGGGGGGGGTAACGAATGACGAGGGTGAAAAACGACGTCCTTGAAGGTTTTGTTTAATGAGCTGTGCAGGTAACACGCACGCGGGTAAACACGTAGACGCACGTAGACGCACGAAAGTACACAAATAGGCGCATGCACATAGACGTGTGCACGTAGACGCACAGCAACCGCGGTTCGCTGCTGAGCGGCGGTGACGTCTCCACGCCGCTCGTGGCAGGCGTTACAAAGACAGAGGTACCCCACGTAGCCTTGAAAGGCCGGCAGGGCACGTGAGGAGGGCGGGTTGGCCAGCACCGCCGCCGCCACCGCAGCCACCGCCACCACCGCTACTGCCACCGCCACCACTGCCACCACCGCCACCACCGCCACCGCCACCACCGCCACCACCGCCACCCTCTCCGCACCCCGCTGATGCCCACGCCCCCCCTGCCCAGGTAACGTGCTGTTCTTCGGCTGCCGGAACCGTAGTGGGGATTTTTACTTCCGGGAGGAGTGGGAGGAGGCGGAGTCACGCGGAGACCTCCAACTCATCACTGCCTTCTCACGTGACCAGGTCACCCGCCCCCCTCCTCCCCCCTCCTCCTCCTTCCTCCTCCCCCTCACCCCCCTCCTCCTCCCTCCTCCTCCTTAGAACTCACCCCCTCCACCTTCCTCCTCCCTCCTCCCACCCGCCCCCACCACCCTCCCACCCACCCCCACCACCCTCCCACCCCCTCCTCCTCCCTCCCCTCCTCCACCCTTCTCCTTCCCCCTCCTTACCCCCTCCTCCTCCTCCTTCCTGCACCATCTTTCAGCCCCCCCAACCCCCAACCCCTCCTCCTCCCCCCTCCTCCTCCGTTTCCTCCTGTTTATGGGGGAGCGGCAGTGTCGTGGTTACAGCACCTCGGCGACCCCAGGTCTCTCATTGCCGCCCCTGTGTGTGTGTGTGCCCACTGTGTGTGTGTGTACCCACCGTGTGTGTGTGTGTACCCACCGTGTGTGTGTGTGCCCACCGTGTGTGTGTGTACCCACTGTGTGTGCCCACCGTGTGTGTGTGTGTGTACCCACCGTGTGTGTATGTGTGTACCCACCGTGTGTGTGTGTGTGTACCCACCGTGTGTGTGCCCACTGTGTGTGTGTGCCCACCGTGTGTGTGTACCCACCGTGTGTGTGTGTGTGTACCCACCCTGTGTGTATGTGTACCCACCGTGTGTGTGTGTGTGCCCACTGTGTGTGTGTGTGTGCCCACCGTGTGTGTGTGTGTACCCACTGTGTGTGTGTATGTACCCACCGTGTGTGTGTGTGTGCCCACTGTGTGTGTGTACCCACTGTGTGTGTGTGCCCACTGTGTGTGTGCCCACCGTGTGTGTGTGTGTGTGCCCACCGTGTGTGTGTGTGTGTACCCACCGTGTGTGTGTGTGTGTACCCACCGTGTGTGTGTGTGTGTACCCACCGTGTGTGTGTGTGTGTGCCCACCGTGTGTGTGTGTGTGTGCCCACCGTGTGTGTGTGTGCCCACTGTGTGTGTGTACCCACCGTGTGTGTGTGTACCCACCGTGTGTGTGTGTGTGTGCCCACTGTGTGTGTGCCCACCGTGTGTGTGTGCCCACTGTGTGTGTGTGTGTGTGCCCACCGTGTGTGTGTGTGTGTACCCACCGTGTGTGTGTGTACCCACCGTGTGTGTGTGTGTGTACCCACCGTGTGTGTGTGTGTGTGCCCACCGTGTGTGTGTGTGCCCACCGTGTGTGTGTGTGTACCCACTGTGTGTGTGTGCCCACCGTGTGTGTGTGTGTGCCCACCGTGTGTGTACCCACCGTGTGTGTGTGTGCCCACCGTGTGTGTGTGCCCACCGTGTGTGTGTGCCCGCCGTGTGTGCAGGAGGAGAAGGTGTTTGTGCAACACAGAATGCGCGAGGAGGGCGCCCTCGTGTGGCACCTGCTGCACGACAAGGGCGGCTGTCTCTACATTGCCGGGTAACGTGGCCGGGCGACGTGGCATCTGTAACCCCTAGGGGTCACGTTTCGTCATGCATTGAAAAGGAAGAAAAACCATGCATATGTGCGTGCGTGTGACCATGCCCGTGCGTGCGTGCCCGTGCGTGCCCGTGCGTGCGTGACGCAGGAACTCCAAGAGCATGCCGTCGGGAGCGCTGGACGCCCTCGAGTGGATCGCCGCGACGTACGGCGGCCTGGGCGACGTAGAGGCCCAGGCCTTCGTGTCGGAGCTGGAGAAGACTCGGAGGCTCCAGTGGGAGACGTGGTCGTAGCTACGGCGGGGAGCGACGAGGTGGAGTTGCGACGAGGTGGGGCGACGTAGGTCGGAGCGTCGAGCGACGAGGTGGGGCGACGAGGGGGGCGACGTAGGTCGGAGCGTCGGGCGACGAGGTGGGGCGACATTGGTCGTTGTCGTTATTGGTCTCCGCCGCTCCGGGCGACGGCTCCCGGACGTGCCGGGAGGCCGCCGGCGTCGTCCTCGGTGGCCTCCGGGCTCTGGCCGCTCATCTGGAACGAGGCCGTGACGCTGCGATGATGCAGCGGGTACACGGCGAGCAAACACGCCCAGCGTCCCCGTGTTAACACACACGCAGGCACACACACGCAGGCACACACACACATGCATCCACACACATGCACACACACGCAGGCACACACGCAGGCACACACACGCAGGCACACACACGCATGCACACACACGCAGGCACACACACGCAGGCACACACACGCAGGCACACACACGCATGCACACACACGCAGGCACACACACGCAGGCACACACGCAGGCACACACACGCATGCACACACACGCAGGCACACACACGCAGGCACACACACGCATGCACACAACGCATGCACACAACGCATGCACACACACGCATGCACACACACGCACGCCCAGTGTCCCTGCGTTGAACACCAACTGGAGTTGGGTTTCCCCAACTCAAAGTCCCCGCCACGCACCGCCCCCCGCCACGCTCCGTCTCTCCGCGTTTTCCCCAATTCACCCCTCCCATTCGAATACCAGTCGACACGCTCCACGCCGCGCGCGCCGGATGATTGTTAAACGCGTGACGCGCGCAAGCAGACGAACGCTTTCTTGTACGATGCGAGCCGCCTTCAAACAACGACGCACGGCCGGACACGGCCTCCCGAACGCCCACCGCCTGCACTCGACCACGTTATGCCGGTCCCCTGTGTTCAAATTCTTATCGCCGTTACACACCGAACATGCCTGATGATTGCTAAACGAGTCTCCGCGTGGTGTAGAGAGAACACCGATTCCGCCTGACAGCCGTCTCCGCCTCACGCGTCCGAGTGAATTGTTATGTTTGAGTGCCTGTGTGTGTGTGTGCGCGTATGTGGTGTGATGTGTGTGCGCGTATGTAGTGTGATGTGTGTGTGTTGGTGTGTGATGTGTGTGTGTTGGTGTGTGATGTGGGGGGGCGGTAGTGTAGCGGTCAGCGCGCTACGCTACAAACCCCTGAGCGACCCGGGTTCGACTCCCGCTCACGGCCAACACATCTAAACCGTTCGTGGGCCTCCCCTAGATCGACTCGGCATCAAATGAGTACAGTACCTGGTGCGGTGTGTAAACATCGCCACTAGGGAGACAAAGGCGGCCTAGCATGTTGCTCGCCACCCACCCCTTTGTGTGCCGTGTCAGCCTTCAGTCTGTTAAGGCTATACGGGGGATGTTTGTCTTTGGTGCGCGTGTGTGTATATATTCGTAAAGTACTTACTAACTTCCTTCAAGGCTGCGTTAAATACAGAGATGAGAGGGGAGAGGTAGGAGAGTGGAGTAGAGAGAGAGGAGAGGTAGGAGAGTGGAGTAGAGAGAGAGGAGAGGTAGGAGAGTGGAGTAATGAGAGATGAGAGGGGAGAGGTAGGAGAGTGGAGTGGAGATGAGAGGAGTGTGCGGAGTGGAGTAGAGAGAGAGGAGAGGTAGGAGAGTGGAGTAGAGAGAGGGGAGAGGTATAAAATCAACACGGTGAATGAGCTTCATCCATCACCTTCCACACAAGTGGGGTCCGGGCTACTGCAAGGTGGCGGCGGCTGCTGTGATGGCTCCGCTCGGCTGCGCTGCGAGCGGACTTCCAGGCACAGAGGTTCGCCGCTTCCATTCCATCTCCCGGCACGGCGGTTTAAACAAGGACGCGACTTTCTCAAGCCCATCCAACCCCTCTCCTCCACCACCGCCGCCACCGCCGCCTCCGTCCCACCACCCCGCGCCGTCAAAAGGGCTCTCCCCGGTTCGTCTGTGCCGTCAGGCGCGGCGCGTGCGGCGCGGCAAGCCGTGGCCGGGGGCTTTTGCTGCCATTGCGAGCAGGAGGTGGGTCAAAATGTTCGAGCGCCAGGTGGACGCACAGCTGCCAGCAAAGTCTGCGCTGGCCACACGCACTTGTGGCAAAACGACACGTGTAACGTCTTCAACTATTAAAGCGATATGTGTATTTTTATTTTAGCAGGTAAGGCCCACTGAGCTTTGTACATCTCGTTTTCAGAAGCTTCCAGGCCACCACAAAATGATAGCTCAACAAAGTGGCTTGTGTGGAAATGTGTAGCATCAGCCAAATACTCTAAAGTGGCGGTCCTTCTTAACCTGGGGGTGCGAGGCATGGCCACATTTGTTTATAAGGTAAATAATCGACAACTTTGTTTAATCAAAATCTATGGATGTATTAACATTGTATATTTTTGTAACGATTGCAAACCAAAGGGGTGCAAGGCTGCAGTTAAGGTGAAGAACCGCGGCTCTCAACGCGTGGTTCTAAATGTGGAATGAAAAGTCGGAGAAAAATCCACGCGACCACGGGGAGAACACGCAAACTCCCACATATATAGCAGGGGTCGGGATCGAACCCACGACCTCCTGTATACCCGGCGAGGTAGTTAACATCTCAACAAGTGGATAGAGCGAGAGACGCACTCCAAATATACAGCAGGGACCGGGATCGAACCCACGACCTCCTGTATACACGGCGAGGTAGTTAACATCTCAACGCGTGGAGAAAGCGAGATACGCACTCCCAAATACACAGCAGGGACCGGGATCGAACCGACAACCTCCTGTAAACCCGGCGAGGTAGTTAACATCAACACGTGGAGAGAGTGAGAGGTGCACTCCAAATATACAGCAGGGACCGGGATCGAACCCACGACCTCCTGTATACCCGGCGAGGTAGTTAACATTTCAACATTTGGAGAGAGCGAGAGACGGACTCCAAATATACAGCAGGGACCGGGATTGAACCCACGACCTCCTGTATACCCAGTAAGGTAGTTAACATCTCATAGCCACCGTGGCGCCCCATTCATTGTCTTTGAAACGGATTGGCCGATCAATTTGATTCTGCCGACAAGGTCCCAGAGACACGTGGGGGGGTCTGCGATCGCAGGGGGCTCGCACCCCCCCCCCCACACCTAGGGCTCTCCGGCTCCTCGTGCCTGGCCGTGTCCGGTGCCGCTCACCTGTGGAGCCGCTCACCTGTGGAGCCGCTCACCTGTGGAGCCGCTCACCTGTGGAGCCGCTCACCTGTGGAGCCGCTCACCTGTGGAGCCGCTCACCTGTGGAGCCGCTCACCTGTGGAGCCGCTCACCTGTGGAGCCGCTCACCTGTGGAGCCGCTCACCTGTGGAGCCGCTCACCTGTGGAGCCGCTCACCTGTGGAGCCGCTCACCTGTGGAGCCGCTCACCTGTGGAGCCGCTCACCTGTGGAGCCGCTCACCTGTGGAGCCGCTCACCTGTGGAGCCGCTCACCTGTGGAGCCGCTCACCTGTGGAGCCGCTCACCTGTGGAGCCGCTCACCTGTGGAGCCGCTCACCTGTGGAGCTGCCTCTGCAGCCCGGCCAGGTAGCGGTGCCCCACGGCAAACAGCGCCGCCTGCGCCTCCACAAAGTCGCACAGCCCCTGCAGCTGTCCGGCCTGGGGGGAGGGGGGGGGGCATGGGGGGTCAAGGGTCAGCGGTGGGGAATCCTCCACCCTCTCTCCTGCCTCTCCCCTCTCCTCTCACTCTACTCCCCTCCACGCTCTCTCCTGCCTCTCCCCTCTCATCTCACTCTACTCCCCTCCACGCTCTCTCCTGCCTCTCCCCTCTCCTCTCACTCTACTCCCCTCCACGCTCTCTCCTGCCTCTCCCCTCTCCTCTCACTCCACTCCCCTCCACGCTCTCTCCTGCCTCTCCCTCTCCTCTCACTCCACTCCCCTACACGCTCTCTCCTGCCTCTCCCCTCTCATCTCACTCCACTCCCCTCCACGCTCTCTCCTGCCTCTCCCCTCTCCTCTCACTCCACTCCCCTACACGCTCTCTCCTGCCTCTCCCCTCTCCTCTCACTCTACTCCCCTCCACGCTCTCTCCTGCCTCTCCCCTCTCATCTCACTCCACTCCCCTCCACGCACTCTCCTACCCCTCTCCTCTCACTCTACTCCCCTCCACGCTCTCTCCCCTCTCATCTCACTCTACCCCAGGCTACGCGTGTCTCCGATGTGCGCCGTGCGAGTCCTCACGTGAGCGTCGTCTAAGCCCTCCAGGAGCCGCCTGAAGGCGCGGCTCTGCCTGCCGAACTCCTCCCGCGCCAGAGTCTCGTGCTGCTCGGCCTGGAGGGGAACAGTCGTCGGTGTGGAGGGGAGGGGGAGAATCGGGTCACGCGTCGCATGTTGTCGCATGTTACATGACACGCGCGTGCGCGTGTCGTTCACGTGGGCAGAGTTGTGTTGCCCCTCCAATTAGCGGGGGTGGCTACGTACTGTGCGAAAGAAGTTCAACGTGCAGACCACGCAAAGACAAAGATCCCCCGTGTAGCCTTAACAGACTGTAGGGGCAAGTGCTGATTACAATGAGTAACTGGCGCAGTGCACGAAAGACGTCGGGCATGATCGCGGGGTCGTCTTGGGGGGAGAGATCGCGTAAATGTGTGAACGTGTCGTGAAACCCGCCACCACCCGACGCAGCCGATGAGGAAGCTTGTGCCACGTGACGACTCCCGACGAGCACGGCGCCGCCGTCTGTGCGTCGGAGAGCAAATCCACAACATTCACAATGGACATTCACGCTCTCGGGAGAGACAAAGGCGGCCGTGGCGCGGTGCCCGGGGCCTCTCGGCGCGCCTCACCCGGGCCGCGTCGTGCGCCGTGGCGCCGCCTCTGCGGCGCAGCGCCAGCGACAGCGCTGATCTCTTTGTCTCCAGCTGCGTGCGCTCCCTCTGCGGGCCGACAACCATCACCACCTACTCATCACCACCTCATCACCATCACCACCACCATCACCACCATCACCACCATCATCACCTACTCATCACCACCATCACCACCATCACCACCACCATCACCACCACCTCATCACCACCTCATCACCACCATCACCACCTACTCATCACCATCACCACCATCACCACCATCACCACCTCATCACCACCATCACCACCATCACCACCATCACCAGCTCATCACCACCATCACCACCTACTCATCACCACCTCATCACCATCACCACCTACTCATCACCACCTACTCATCACCACCATCACCACCACCTCATCACCACCATCATCACCATCACCACCATCACCACCTACTCATCACCACCATCACCACCATCACCACCACCTCATCACCACCTCATCACCACCATCACCACCTACTCAACACCATCACCACCATCATCACCTACTCACCACCACCATCACCACCATCACCACCACCACCTCATCACCACCATCACCACCACCTCATCACCACCATCACCACCTACTCATCACCACCATCACCACCATCACCACCACCTCATCACCACCATCATCACCATCACCACCTCATCACCACCATCACCACCATCACCACCACCTCATCACCACCATCATCACCATCACCACCTACTCATCACCACCTACTCATCACCACCATCATCACCATCACCACCTACTCATCACCACCTCATCACCACCATCACCATCATCACCTACTCATCACACATCATCACCTCATCACCACCATCATCACCTACTCATCACACATCACCACTTCACCACCACCATCACCACCTCATCACCACCATCACCACCACCTCATCACCACCATCATCACCATCACCACCATCACCACCTACTCATCACCACCATCACCACCATCACCACCACCTCATCACCACCTCATCACCACCATCACCACCTACTCAACACCATCACCACCATCATCACCTACTCACCACCACCATCACCACCATCACCACCACCACCTCATCACCACCATCACCACCACCTCATCACCACCATCACCACCTACTCATCACCACCATCACCACCATCACCACCACCTCATCACCACCATCATCACCATCACCACCTCATCACCACCATCACCACCATCACCACCACCTCATCACCACCATCATCACCATCACCACCTACTCATCACCACCTACTCATCACCACCATCATCACCATCACCACCTACTCATCACCACCTCATCACCACCATCACCACCTACTCATCACACATCACCTCATCACCACCATCATCACACATCACCACCTCACCACCACCATCACCACCTACTCATCACCACCACCATCACCTACTCATCACACATCACCACCTCATCACCACCATCATCACCACCATCATCACCACCTCATCACCACCTCATCACCACCATCATCACCTACTCATCACACATCACCACCTCATCACCACCATCATCACCACCATCATCACCACCTCATCACCACCTCATCACCACCATCATCACCTACTCATCACACATCACCACCTCATCACCACATCATCTGGGCAGTGTCAGTCTGTGGGCAGTGTTGAGTCTATGGGCAGTAATAATATGGTTTTCCCCTTTTTTTCTGGCAACAAAACTGAAACCTTTTTACGAGGATTCATGTCTGCATTAACCACAATACTTGCAGTCAAAATGCAAACAAAAACATACTATGATAATATATGCATTGTTCTTGAAACTGATTGGCCCACACTAAGGGACGTCTTTGGTGTGGACCAAACATACTATATTATCATAGTATGTTTTTTTGCTTGCATTTTGGTACTGGCAAAGGAGGTTTAATAATCTATGGGCAGTGTTGAGTCTATGGGCAGTGTTGATTCTATGGGCAGTGTTGAGTCTATGGGAAGTGTTGAGTCTATGGGCAGTGCTGAGTCTTGGGTAGTGTTGAGTCTATGGGCAGTGTTGAGTCTATGGGCAGTGTTGAGTCTATGGGAAGTGTTGAGTCTATGGGCAGTGTTGAGTCTATGGGCAGTGTTGAGTCTATGGGCAGTGTTGAGTCTATGGGCAGTGTTGAGTCTATGGGCAGTGTTGAGTCTATGGGCAGTGTTGAGTCTATGGGCAGTGTTGAGTCTATGGGCAGTGTTGAGTCTATGGGAAGTGTTGAGTCTATGGGCAGTGTTGAGCATATGCGCACGAGACTGCTGTGCCCCCCCCCCCACCCCGTGTGCAATCCCGTGCCCCCCACTCCCACCATCACCCCGGTCTCGCGAGAGTGCGACTTGCCGCGATGACGCGGCAGTCGGAGTCGAGGAAGCTCTGCAGGGGACGCAGGAAGGTGGTGGAGGCGGCTCGCGCGAAGTCTCTCTGAGCCAGGCCGAGCCGCTGCTGAGTCTCGCCGCAGCGCAGCAGCGCCCGGCCTGCGTGCCACGCGGGGTCACGGGGGAGGGGGGTCACGCAGGGTCACGGGGGGAGGGGGGTCACGGGGGGAGGGGGGTCACGGGGGGAGGGGGGTCACGCGGGGTCATGGGGGGAGGGGGGTCACGGGGGGAGGGGGGTCATGCATCACTGCCACGTGGAGGAGCGTCACGGAGCCGTGGTGGTCCTGAGACCGCACTCTGAGTACGGTTGGCTACGTACGGTGCGAAAGAAGTTCAATGTACACACATACACACTGCCCATAGACTCAACACTGCCCATAGACTCAACACTGCCCATATACTCAACACTGCCCATAGACTCAACACTGCCCATAGACTCAACACTGCCCATAGACTCAACACTGCCCATAGACTCAACACTGCCCATAGACTCAACACTGTCCATAGACTCAACACTGCCCATAGAATCAACACTGCCCATATACTCAACACTGCCCATAGACTCAACACTGCCCATATACTCGACACTGCCCACAGACTCAACACTGCCCATAGACTCAATACTGCCCATAGACTCAACACTGCCCATAGACTCAACACTGCCCATAGACTCAACACTGCCCATAGACTCAACACTGCCCATAGACTCAACACTGCCCATAGAATCAACACTGCCCATAGAATCAACACTGTCCATAGACTCAACACTGCCCATATAATCAACACTGCCCATAGACTCAACACTGCCCATAGAATCAACACTGCCCATATACTCAACACTGCCCATAGACTCAACACTGCCCATATGCTCGACACTACCCATAGACTCAACACTGCCCATAGACTCAACACTGCCCACAGACTCAACACTGCCCATAGACTCAACACTGCCCATAGACTCAACATTACCCATAGACTCAACACTGCCCATAGACTAAACACTGCCCATAGACTCAACACTGCCCATAGACTCAACACTGCCCATAGACTCAACACTGCCCATAGACTCAACACTGCCCATAGACTCAACATTACCCATAGACTCAACACTGCCCATAGACAAAACACTGCCCATAGACTCAACACTGCCCATAGACTCAACACTACCCATATACTCGACACTGCCCATAGACTCAACACTGCCCATAGAATCAACACTGCCCAGAGACTCGACACTGCCCATAGACTCAACACTGCCCATAGACTCAACACTGCCCATAGACTCAACACTGCCCATAGACTCAACACTGCCCAGAGACTGAACACTGCCCATAGACTCAACACTGCCCACAGACTCAATACTGCCCATAGACTCAACACTGCCCACAGACTCAACACTGCCCATAGACTCAACACTGCCCATCGACTCAACACTGCCCAGAGACTCAACACTGCCCATAGACTCAACACTGCCCATAGACTCAACACTGCCCATAGACTCAACACTGCCCAGAGACTCAGCACTGCCCATAGACTCAACACTGCCCATAGACTCAACACTGCCCATAGACTCAACACTGCCCAGAGACTCAACACTGCCCATAGACTCAACACTGCCCAGAGACTGAACACTGCCCATAGACTCAACACTGCCCAGAGACTCAACACTGCCCAGAGACTGAACACTGCCCATAGACTCAACACTGCCCAGAGACTGAACACTGCCCATAGACTCAACACTGCCCATAGATTCAACACTGCCCATAGACTCAACACTGCCCAGAGACTCAGCACTGCCCATAAACTCAACACTGCCCATAGACTCAACACTGCCCATAGACTCAACACTGCCTAGAGACTCAACACTGCCCATAGACTCAACACTGCCCAGAGACTCGACACTGCACCTCCGATCAGCATTGTTGGCTAACGTACGGCTTGAAAGAAGTTCAACGCACAGGTAGTAGTTACTCCTGATTTTAGTGTTAAATATTATATATGGTACATTATACACTACACAGTAGCTATGCCTGATTTTAGTGTTAAATATTACATACGGTACATTATACACTGCACAGTAGCTACGCCTGATTGTTCTCTCTTTATGTCAATGACTTGGGCACTAAACTGGATCATTCCAGGGTAAATCTTTTTGCAGATGACACGATACTGATTACTGCTGGCCGCTCTCTGGATGACGTGATTGCTAAGCTCCAGGGTGATTTCAACAAACTACAACATCAGCTAGTTTCTCTTAAACTAGTCCTGAATACCTCCAAAACCAAGGTGCTATGCTTCTCTCCGGGACTAAAGCAGGAAGTTATTTTTCCCCAATTACATTCCTTGAATAATTATCAAATAGAGCAAGTCAAGATCTGGATTCAAAACTTAGTTTTGAAGATCACATTGATTATATTGGTAAAAAGACAAAAATAAAAATTGGTGTTCTGTATCGACACAAGCACTGCTTCCCCCCATGTTTCGTTTGGAATTGATCAAAGCTACCATACTGCCTCTACTTGACTACTGTGACATCGTGTATAAATCAGCCCCAAGTACTGTACTGAAGAAGCTAGATTTCATCTATCACTCGGCCTTAAGATTTACATTGAACTGCCCATATAGGACTCACCACTGATCTCTACATTGGGTCAAACTTAACATCTCTTAATGTTCGACGGCTTGTGCACCAGATCTTATTTATTCACGATGTACTTACAAAAAATTCCGCAGACTACCTACTGGATCTCCTCTCTGTTTCAAAGAACAAATTTGACCTCAGGTCTTCGCTCATTTACCAGCTTCACATTCCCTATTGCCGTACAAAAACTGGAGGAAGGGCCTTTGCTATTGATGCCCCGAGGGTCTGGAATGCTATTGCCAATAAACTGCAACTTGAATCACTACCTATGAGATCTTCACTCAAAACTGCTCTAGAGGAGTTGTACAACCCTAGCTGCCACTGCTATTCAGTGGCCTAAAATATGGCTCTAGATTTTGGTGTTATAATTTATTTACGTAGTTTATTGTTAAAAATTCGGTCACAGTGATTTCGAAAACGTTTTTTTTGTTTTGGCCATGTTTTTGTTTATTGTAGTACGGAGTTAGACTGATGGCCTTAATCTTAGTTGTCTTGTGGTTGTTGTTGTTGTTGTAATTTGACTTGCATCCCAATGGGATTTTTGCACACAGCGTTGGTGTATGGTGCTATTTCATGAATATTTTGATATTTTTTTCCTGGATTTTCTGTTTGCACAGTCACATAATCACTTTGAGATGTTTTCTTGTTCATGTTTTTTGTTTGTTGTGGTTGCACCCGATTAAAGAGCCGAATGGCTCACAGGGCTATACCAAATAAATGAACTATGAACTAACTATATACACTACATTATAATAATCGATGATCGAATCTGTATTATGTGTGTGATAATATAATCGATGATCGACTGTGCATATATCTGTGTGATAATCGATTATCTACTGTGTATATATTGTATGTGTGTGACAATCGATTATCGACTGTATATATCTGTGTGATAATAGATGATCGACTCTATGTGTGATAATCGATGATCGACTGTATATATCTGTGATAATCGATTATCGACTGTGTATATATCTATGTGATGATCGATTATCGACTGTGTATATATCTGTGTGATAATCGATTATCGACTGTATATATCCGTGTGATAATCGATGATCGACTGTATATATCTGTGATAATCGATTATCGACTGTGTATATATCTGTGTGATAATCGATTATCGACTGTGTATATATCTGTGATAATCAATTATCGACTGTGTATATATCTGTGATAATCGATTATCGACTGTGTATATATCTGTGATAATCGATTATCGACTGTGTATATATCTGTGATAATCAATTATCGACTGTGTATATATCTGTGATAATCGATTATCGACTGTGTATATATCTGTGATAATCGATAATCGACTGTGTATATATCTGTGTGTGGTGTTGCACACAGAGCTTCCTCTCTGCCACGGCTCCATCCGCCCCAGGTGCCCCCCCCCCCATTCAGTCGCCGTCAAATTCATTTGGCGACTGCACTCATAACAAGTCAGGACTGGTGGGGGTGGAAGGGGGTGGAGGGGGGTGGAGGGGGGTGGAGGGGGGTGGAGGGGGGGTGGTGGGAGGGGGTAGAGGGGGGATGGAGGGGGTGAATAGGAGGATGGAGGGAGGGGCAGGAATCAGGGTGATGAGTCTGACACGGAACAGGGTTTGGCACTCAGTGGGATTGTGAGCTACGGCCGCTTGAGTAATGGGGTGGTGGGTGGGGGGTGACGATGCGGACGTGAAAGAACGATCCAGCCCAGTCCCCTGTAATTGCCTCGCTCCTGCGGCTGGCTGGCGAGCGGGGCAGAGAGCTTCAATGTCGTCCTCCCACGGTGGCTAGGAGATGTTAACTCCCTCGCCTGGTGTACAGGAGGTCGCGGGTTCGATCTCGACCCTGACGCCAGCTGCTGCTGCATATTTGGAGTTTGCGTGTCTCTCTCAGTACAGTTGTTTAGTTCATATAATACAAAAACAATTGTTGAGTTTAATTTCGTTATCATCACGGAGACGATTCATCACTCCGCTACTCCTGACGCAATCACGTGGCACGCCACCACCTCGATGTTAATTTATTGGCAGGTCACACGCGGTGGTGTTGTTGGTGGTGTTGGTGGTGGTGTTGGTGGTGTTGGTGGTGGTGGTGTTGGTGGTGTTGGTGGTGGTGGTGCTGCTGGTGGTGGTGCTGCTGGTGGTGGTGCTGCTGGTGGTGTTGGTGTGGACCCTGGGGACTGCCACCGCTTGCAAGACGCCCACAGATCGCCCCTCTTCTAGACGGAGGGGCTGCACCAGTGCCGCATTTTCCTTGCAGCACAAGTCGCTACACAAGTAGCCACTACAGTAGCTACTACTACTACTATATTAGTAGTAGCTACTACTACACGTGTAGTAGTATAGTAGTATTACTACACGTATAGTAGTAATACTACTACACGTGTAGTAGTACTATTATACTACTACACGTGTGGTAGTAGTAGTACTACTATACTACTACACGTGTAGTACTACTACTACACGTGTAGTCGTATTGTGGTAGTACTACTACTATACCGGCCCCGCACTTTCAAGGGCCCTGCGCTAAATACTTTCAAGATACCAATTCCGGTTCAGTGATTCTGCACTTGCTCTATTACTATAGTACTATACAGCCTTCAACTTTTATGAACGACTGGGCGTTTAAGGATCGCGATTTGTCGTGTTATCTGGCTGTAAAGCGAATGAAAAAATACAATTACTTTACTACGCAAGTTAAAAATTAGTGTTTTTATAACAACATATACCACAGGCCCCTCGCTAGCTTCGTCCGGCATTGATGCACCCCTCCCCCCCTCGCCTCCGCCTCTAAGAAGGCGAGACCGCCTTCCGACAGCAGAAGCTTGATCCGGCAGTTGCAGGGGCTGCGCCTTTAATAATTTCACAGCCAGAGAGAGACAGCGAACCCACTCACGACCCCCCCACTCACACCCCCCCCCCCACTCACGACCCCCCCCCCCCACTCACGACCCCCACTCACACCCCCCCCCCCCCCACTCACGTCCCCCCCCCCCCCACTCATGACCCCCCCACTCACGTCCCCCCCCCCACTCATGACCCCCCCCACTCACGTCCCCCCCCCCCACTCACGTCCCCCCACTCACGACCCCCCCCCCCCCCACTCACGTCCCCCCCCCACTCACGCCCCCCCCCCCCCCCACTCACGACTCCCCCCACTCACGACCCCCCACTCACGACCCCCACCCCACTCATGACCCCCCCCCCCACTCACGCCCCCCCCCCACTCATGACCCCCCCCCCACTCACGCCCCCCCCCACCGTAGGCAGTGGCAGGGCCCAGGTCGTTGGCAGCCTCCGTCATGGCCTGCCCCAGCTGCTCCAGAGCGGTGGCGCGAGCTGGTGCCTTGCGGTCCAACTTGCCCAGGAAGAACTCCTCCAGCCTGAGGTCTGGGCCAAACATGAAGAGGGAGAGCACCACGTCACCACCACCAGTGTTGTCGTGGTTGTGGTTGTTACCAGTGGTGGTGGTACCAGTCTTGTCGTGGTTGTGGTTGTTACCAGTGGTGGTGGTACCAGTGTTGTCGTTGTTGTGGTTACCAGTGGTGGTGGTACCAGTGGTGGTACCAGTGTCATTGTTGTGGTTACCAGTGTTGGTGGTACCAGTGGTGGTACCAGTGTTGTTGTTGTTGTTACCAGTGGTGGTACCAGTGTTGTTGTTGTTACCAGTGTTGTTGTTACCAGTGTTGTTGTTGTTACCAGTGTTGTTGTTACCAGTGTTGTTGTGGTTACCAGTGTTGTTGTTGTTACCAGTGTTGTTGTTGTTGTTACCAGTGTTGTTGTTACCAGTGTTGTTGTTACCAGTGTTGTTGTGGTTACCAGTGTTGTTGTTGTTGTTACCAGTGTTGTTGTTGTTGTTACCAGTGTTGTTGTTGTTGTTACCAGTGTTGTTGTTGTTACCAGTGTTGTTGTTGTTGTTACCAGTGTTGTTGTTACCAATGTTGTTGTTGTTACCAGTGTTGTTGTTACCAGTGTTGTTGTTGTTGTTACCAGTGTTGTTGTTGTTGTTGTTACTAGTGTTGTTGTTGTTGTTGTTACCAGTGTTGTTGTTACCAGTGTTGTTGTTGTTGTTACCAGTGTTGTTGTTACCAGTGTTGTTGTTGTTGTTACCAGTGTTGTTGTTGTTACCAGTGTTGTTGTTGTTGTTACCAGTGTTGTTGTTGTTACTAGTGTTGTTGTTGTTGTTACCAGTGTTGTTGTTGTTGTTACCAGTGTTGTTGTTACCAGTGTTGTTGTTACCAGTGTTGTTGTGGTTACCAGTGTTGTTGTTGTTGTTGTTACCAGTGTTGTTGTTGTTGTTACCAGTGTTGTTGTTGTTACCAGTGTTGTTGTTGTTACCAGTGTTGTTGTTACCAATGTTGTTGTTGTTACCAGTGTTGTTGTTACCAGTGTTGTTGTTGTTGTTGTTACCAGTGTTGTTGTTGTTGTTACCAGTGTTGTTGTTACCAGTGTTGTTGTTGTTGTTGTTACCAGTGTTGTTGTGGTTACCAGTGTTGTTGTTGTTGTTGTTACCAGTGTTGTTGTTGTTGTTGTTACCAGTGTTGTTGTTGTTACCAGTGTTGTTGTTGTTGTTGTTACCAGTGTTGTTGTTACCAGTGTTGTTGTTACCAGTGTTGTTGTTGTTACCAGTGTTGTTGTTGTTACCAGTGTTGTTGTTACCAGTGTTGTTGTTACCAGTGTTGTTGTTGTTACCAGTGTTGTTGTTGTTGTTGTTACCAGTGTTGTTGTTGTTACCAGTGTTGTTGTTGTTACCAGTGTTGTTGTTGTTGTTGTTGTTACCAGTGTTGTTGTTGTTGTTACCAGTGTTGTTGTTGTTGTTACCAGTGTTGTTGTTACCAGTGTTGTTGTTGTTACCAGTGTTGTTGTTGTTACCAGTGTTGTTGTTACCAGTGTTGTTGTTGTTGTTGTTACCAGTGTTGTTGTTGTTACCAGTGTTGTTGTTGTTGTTACCAGTGTTGTTGTTGTTGTTGTTACCAGTGTTGTTGTTGTTACCAGTGTTGTTGTTGTTGTTGTTACCAGTGTTGTTGTTGTTACCAGTGTTGTTGTTACCAGTGTTGTTGTTGTTGTTGTTACCAGTGTTGTTGTTGTTACCAGTGTTGTTGTTGTTACCAGTGTTGTTGTTGTTGTTACCAGTGGTGGTACCAGTGGTGGTACCAGTGTTGTTGTTACCAGTGTTGTTGTTGTTACCAGTGTTGTTGTTGTTGTTGTTACCAGTGTTGTTGTTGTTATCAGTGTTGTTGTTGTTACCAGTGTTGTTGTTGTTGTTACCAGTGTTGTTGTTGTTACCAGTGTTGTTGTTGTTACCAGTGTTGTTGTTGTTACCAGTGTTGTTGTTGTTGTTACCAGTGTTGTTGTTGTTGTTGTTACCAGTGTTGTTGTTGTTGTTGTTACCAGTGTTGTTGTTGTTACCAGTGTTGTTGTTGTTGTTACCAGTGTTGTTGTTGTTACCAGTGTTGTTGTTGTTGTTACCAGTGTTGTTGTTGTTACCAGTGTTGTTGTTGTTACCGGTGTTGTTGTTGTTGTTACCAGTGTTGTTGTTGTTGTTACCAGTGTTGTTGTTGTTGTTACCAGTGTTGTTGTTGTTGTTACCAGTGTTGTTGTTGTTACCAGTGTTGTTGTTGTTGTTGTTACCAGTGTTGTTGTTACCAGTGTTGTTGTTGTTACCAGTGTTGTTGTTGTTACCAGTGTTGTTGTCGTTGTTGTTACCAGTGTTGTTGTTACCAGTGTTGTTGTTGTTACCAGTGTTGTTGTTGTTGTTACCAGTGTTGTTGTTGTTGTTGTTACCAGTGTTGTTGTTGTTGTTACCAGTGTTGTTGTCGTTGTTGTTACCAGTGTTGTTGTTACCAGTGTTGTTGTTGTTACCAGTGTTGTTGTTGTTGTTACCAGTGGTGGTACCAGTGGTGTTACCAGTGTTGTTGTTGTTGTTACCAGTGTTGTTGTTGTTACCAGGGTTGTTGTTGTTACCAGTGTTGTTGTTGTTACCAGTGCTGTTGTTGTTACCAGTGTTGTTGTTGTTACCAGTGTTGTTGTTGTTACCAGTGTTGTTGTTGTTGTTACCAGTGTTGTTGTTGTTACCAGTGTTGTTGTTGTTGTTACCAGTGTTGTTGTTGTTACCAGTGTTGTTGTTGTTGTTACCAGTGTTGTTGTTGTTACCAGTGTTGTTGTTGTTACCAGTGTTGTTGTTGTTGTTACCAGTGTTGTTGTTGTTACCAGTGTTGTTGTTGTTGTTGTTACCAGTGTTGTTGTTACCAGTGTTGTTGTTGTTACCAGTGTTGTTGTTGTTGTTGTTACCAGTGTTGTTGTTGTTGTTACCAGTGTTGTTGTTGTTGTTACCAGTGTTGTTGTTGTTACCAGTGTTGTTGTTGTTGTTGTTACCAGTGTTGTTGTTGTTGTTACCAGTGTTGTTGTTGTTGTTGTTACCAGTGTTGTTGTTGTTGTTACCAGTGTTGTTGTTGTTGTTACCAGTGTTGTTGTTGTTACCAGTGTTGTTGTTGTTGTTACCAGTGTTGTTGTTGTTGTTACCAGTGTTGTTGTCGTTGTTGTTACCAGTGTTGTTGTTACCAGTGTTGTTGTTGTTACCAGTGTTGTTGTTGTTGTTACCAGGGTTGTTGTTGTTGTTACCAGTGTTGTTGTTACCAGTGCTGTTGTTGTTGTTGTTACCAGTGGTGGTACCAGTGGTGTTACCAGTGTTGTTGTTGTTGTTACCAGTGTTGTTGTTGTTGTTACCAGTGTTGTTGTTACCAGTGTTGTTGTTGTTACCAGTGTTGTTGTTGTTACCATGGTTGTTGTTGTTACCAGTGTTGTTGTTGTTACCAGTGCTGTTGTTGTTGTTACCAGTGGTGGTACCAGTGGTGTTACCAGTGTTGTTGTTGTTGTTACCAGTGTTGTTGTTGTTGTTACCAGTGTTGTTGTTGTTGTTACCAGTGTTGGTGGTACCAGTGTTGTTGTTACCAGTGTTGTTGTGGTTGTTACCAGTGTTGTTGTTACCAGTGTTGTTGTGGTTGTTACCAGTGTTGTTGTTGATGTTGTTGTTGTTGTTACCAGTGTTGTTGTTGTTACCAGTGGTGGTACCAGTGGTGGTACCAGTATTGTTGTTGTTGTTACCAGTGTTGTTGTTGCTACCAGTGTTGTTGTTGTTGTTACCAGTGTTGTTGTTGTTGTTGTTACCAGTGTTGTTGTTACCAGTGTTGTTGTTGTTACCAGTGTTGTTGTTGTTACCAGTGTTGTTGTTGTTACCAGTTTTGTTGTTGTTGTTACTAGTGTTGTTGTTACCAGTGTTGTTGTTACCAGTGTTGTTGTTGTTACCAGTCTTGTTATTGTTGTTGTTGTTACCAGTGTTGTTGTTGTTGTTGTTGTTACCAGTGTTGTTGTTGTTGTTACCAGTGTTGTTGTTGTTGTTGCCAGTGTTGTTGTTGCCAGTGTTGTTGTTGTTACCAGTGTTGTTGTTGTTACCAGTGTTGTTGTTACCAGTGTTGTTGTTGTTGTTACCAGTGTTGTTGTTACCAATGTTGTTGTTACCAGTGTTGTTGTTACCGGGGAAGGCGCCACACTAAGCTGCCACTGAGATGTTTTTCAGAAGCGACCTGGCCATCACGAATGATAGCTCAACGAAATTGGCTTATCAACATCATCATCATCACATGGACATTTATAGCGGCAGCCAATTGCTCTAAAACGCGTTGTGACGTTGATTCTAAACGAGGAGGACCCGGAGAGAACCCCACGCGACCCACGGGGAGAGAGACACACAAACTCCAAATATACAGCAGCAGCAGCAGCAGGCGTCGTCAGGTTCGGGGTCGAACCCACGACCTCCTGCACACCAGGCGAGGTAGTTAACATCTCCTAGCCACTGTGATGATGATGATGAGAGAGAGACACAAACTCCAAATATACAGCAGCAGCAGGCGTCGTCAAGGTCGGGGTCGAACCCACGACCTCCTGCACACCAGGCGAGGTAGTTAACATCTCCTAGCCACCGTGGCGGCACGTGATCTAGCGCCCTGGAGGCAGCAGCCAGGGTTGGTGGATCATCGTTGCGAAACAATTGTGAGTGTGATGGAGTGGTGGGAGGGGGGGGGGGTCGTGTGGGGGGCCCTCACTTGGGTTCGGCTGCAGCAGGGCCTGCGCGTGGTGCACCAGACCCTCGCTGCGTCTCCTCGTCACCTCCACCCTCTCCATCATCTGGGCCATCACGGCTCCGTCCTCTCCCCTCTCCACGGGCTCCGGCGGCCGCTCCCCGCTGCCCATCTGCGACGCCGCACGTGCAGGTGGTGGAGAGAGACGCCGTTGGTGAGTCTGGCGGGCTCCACACCAGCTGTCGTGAGTGCTCCTCCCCCTGTCAATCCTTCCCTCTCGCCCTGGGCCCCGCCCACTCTCGGAGAGCCACGCCCACTCCACTGCTAGCACTTGGCCCCCGCCCACTCTCGGAGAGCCACGCCCACTCCATTGCTAGCACTTGGCCCCCGCCCACTCTCGGAGAGCCACGCCCACTCCACTGCTAGCACTTGGCCCCCGCCCACTCTCGGAGAGCCACGCCCACTCAACTGCTAGCACTTGGGCCCCGCCCACTCTCGGAGAGCCACGCCCACTCCACTGCTAGCACTTGGCCCCCGCCCACTCTCGGAGAGCCATGCCCACTCCATTGCTAGCACTTGGCCCCCGCCCACTCTCGGAGAGCCACGCCCACTCAACTGCTAGCACTTGACCCCCGCCCACTCTCGGAGAGCCACGCCCACTCCATTGCTAGCACTTGGCCCCCGCCCACTCTCGGAGAGCCACGCCCACTCCACTGCTAGCACTTGGCCCCCGCCCACTCTCGGAGAGCCACGCCCACTCCATTGCTAGCACTTGGCCCCCGCCCACTCTCGGAGAGCCACGCCCACTCAACTGCTAGCACTTGACCCCCGCCCACTCTCGGAGAGCCACGCCCACTCCACTGCTAGCACTTGGCCCCCGCCCACTCTCGGAGAGCCACGCCCACTCCACTGCTAGCACTTGGCCCCCGCCCACTCTCGGAGAGCCACGCCCACTCCACTGCTAGCACTTGGCCCCTGCCCACTCTCGGAGAGCCACGCCCACTCAACTGCTAGCACTTGGGCCCCGCCCACTCTCGGAGAGCCACGCCCACTCCACTGCTAGCACTTGGCCCCCGCCCACTCTCGGAGAGCCACGCCCACTCAACTGCTAGCACTTGGCCCCCGCCCACTCTCGGAGAGCCACGCCCACTCCATTGCTAGCACTTGGCCCCCACCCACTCTCGGAGAGCCACGCCCACTCCACTGCTAGCACTTCATGCCCCTCCCCACCTTTGGAGAGCTACCACAACAACAAGAACCGCCATTCTCCACTAAGTGACGGTGATGTCACCGCGGCGCTTGTGCCAGGCTGGGTGCACGTTAAGGCCATGTGAAAAGTCGAACGCCCGCTGGCAGGAGGTCACGGGACAGACCCAGGTGCCACGGGTCGACTGACTGAGGTGACTGGCCGATGCACCACCTGTGCCCCCTGCTGTGTCAACTCGTCTTATTTTATCCACCCGGCGCTCCGCTCGTTGTTGTGAGCGTCGCTCCTCTGCCCTCTGCTGGTTGTTGCAGGGCGACTGCCTCCCAACTCCCCAGTGGAATCCTTCACGAGCCTCCTCTTCCATGGAGGCCGATCTTGACACCGCCGGTACCTCCTCGTTCAGCACGAAGTTAATTTGCAGCGAAGTTACATTAATTTCGGCGGCGGCATGCACACGTTTACAAATCGTGTAAAACACTGGTCACCTGGGGATCTTCTGCTCGGTACGGCTGATGTTGTTGCGGAGAGAAACAGCTGTGCATGCAGGGTCATTGTTTTCCAGGGTGGCTCAAAAGTTAGGACACAGGGTTATTATACAGGGTGGCCCAAAAGTCAGGACACATAGAGCTATTATTGTTATACAGGGTGGCCCAAAATCCCAGTCTTGCACAGCCACGCTCACTGACACCTAGGAGCTTCACCCACGGTGAGTGGCCTCGCTCATTACAAGTGGACAGACCGGTGGTCACTGAAATAAAATATATTTATAAAACGCTTCATTACAATCATCATCTTTGGCGTATAACAACAGAAACACAGCAGGGTGTGACAATCTACTCAAAGCCTCACCGAGTCTCAAAGCTCATGCAGGAGACGGAGGCGGTGTTGCTGATGCAGCCGCTGTTTGATCCCAATCGAGTGGTTTCAATAGAATTTTGTTTGATTTTGGGGGATGTAGTTCGGCTGATATTGGCTACACTGTTGTGTGTGGAAACCCATGCGGAACAGGGGGAGGGAATACAAACCCAACACGCGCCCACTCTCGCTGCGGAACAGGGGGAGAATGTGTGAACAAAATATCCCCCGTGTAGCCTGAACAGACTGTTGGGGCAAGTGTTGTTAGCGAGTAGCACCTGTGAAGGCTGGAACGGCACACGAGGGTGTGGGTGGCCAGCACCACGCCCGGCCGCCTTTGTCTCTCAAGTGGCGATGTTTACACACCGCACCGGGTACTCATTTGAAGCTGAGTCTACCTACGGGAGGCCCAGGAATGGTTCAGAAAATCGTCATTGGTGTTGGCCGTGAGCGGGAATCGAATTCGGGCCGCCGGGTTCGTAGCGCGACGCGCCAGCCGTTATGCTGCTGCTCCACCAAACATAAATATATACTGATAAAAACAAATATAACAACTCCACTCACTCACACACACTCACTCCCGGCAGAGCAGGGGGAGTAGAAACTCCATGCACTCGCACTGCACACCAAGGGGAGAGAGCACACATTTGACTCGCTCACACTGCTCACTCACTCTCTGCACAGCAGGGGGAGGACATTCAAAGCTTCACAAAGAGGAGCAGTCAGCTCCGCGAGTCCTCAACCTGGGTTGGTCGACGAATCGCCGAGTGAAGTCCGCGGCAATAGTTGACCACGGCATTAGTCGTCCTAGTAGCGTTAGAAGGGTGACGAGGGGGCGACTGACCGCCGACGGGCGACCGAGCGAGTGGAGTGAATCACTGGGTGCTGGATGAACCTCAGCACGGAGCGCTCACTCGTGAGCTTCAACGTCCACCAGTGACTGCGTTGCACACAAAGTGATCAGCATGGCTGGCGACGTACGGCGCGAGACAAGGTCAACATACATACAAATCTATCAAATGAAACAACGATTGAACGATTTTTATTAGACCAGGTAAGCCCCGACCCCGCCCCCCCCCGCCACTGAGCCATGTAGTTCTCTTTCCAGAAGCGACCTGGCTATCAGAAATGACAGCTCAACAAAGTGGCTCGCCGTCATCGTCGTGTGGAAATTTATAGCAGCAAAATGCTTGAAGCGCATGGTTCTAAATGTGGAGGGGAAAAAAACCGAAGGACCCGGAGAAAAATCCACGCGACTGCGGGGAGAGAGAGACACGCAAACTCCACATATACAGCAGCATGCGTCAGGGTCGGGAGCGACGCCACGACCTCCTGCATACCAGGCGAGGTAGTTAACATCTCACCATGGGGAGAACACGCAAACTCCACATATACAGCAGTATGCGTCAGGGTCGGGATCGACGCCACGACCTCCTGCATACCAGGCGAGGTAGTTAACATCTCACCATGGGGAGAACACGCAAACTCCACATATACAGCAGCATGCGTCAGGGTCGGGATCGACGCCACAACCTCCTGCATACCAGGCGAGGTAGTTAACATCTCACCATGGGGAGAACACGCAAACTCCACATATACAGCAGCATGCGTCAGGGTCGGGATCGACGCCACAACCTCCTGCATACCAGGCGAGGTAGTTAACATCTAGCTACCGCGGCGCCCCCAATTTAAATCCAGTTAAAACCCGCAGCCATGCCCTCACTGTCCCTCCCTCCCTCCCAGGTCTCACCTGCACAGCCCTCGTGATCAGGGTCCCAGCATCGGACACCATCCTCCGCACGTTGAACTCCATCGCTGAGCAGGACGCTTGAGAGGTTCCCTACGAGGTGGCCCGCGGGGGGTGGAAACAAAAATCCGGAGTGGACCTCAGAGCGGTAGCGGAGTTGGGGACGAAGTGAGGGAAGTTGCGGCGATGCCACTCGGATGGTGGTCGTGGTGGCGGTGGCGTTAGACCAATGGGGTAGCGGTGGGGGGGAGGTGGAGGGTGCCCAAAGCATAAATCAATTTGGGGGGAGGGGGTCATTGTGGGAGGGTTTTACTTCTGGGGGGGGGGGGGGTTATAGGCGGGGTCAGTGGTGGTGGTTCCAGGCTCAGCTGAAGCCAAGTAAAAGCGTAGGGGCCCCAAGTAGATCAGGAAGGGGGGGGGGGGGCATTTACTGAACTCGAATCCAAATTCAGATAAACATCGGGAGATAACAAAGCCGACTGATCGACACTCACTCCACTCCACGGTCACTGCACTCACACCGCTCACCCCACTCACACCACTCACTCACCCCACTTACTCACCCCACTCACTCCACTCACCCACTCCACTCACCCCACTCACACTGCTCACCCCACTCACACCACTCACCCCACTCACACCACTCACCCCACTCACACCGCTCACACCGCTCACCCACACCGCTCACCCAACTCACCCCACTCACCCCACTCACCCCACTCATACCACTCACCCAACTCACCCCACTCACTCCACTCACACCACTCACCCCACTCACACCGCTCACACCGCTCACCCACTCCACTCACCCCACTCACCCAACTCACACCACTCACACCGCTCGCTCACCCCACTCACACCGCTCACCCCACTCACCCACTCCACTCACCCCACTCACACTGCTCACCCCACTCACACCACTCACTCACCCCACTCACCTCACCCACACCACTCACCCAACTCACCCCACTCACACCGCTCACTCCACTCACCCAACTCAACCCACTCACACCGCTCACTCCACTCACCCAACTCAACCCAACTCACCCCACTCACACCGCTCACTCCACTCACCCCACTCACACCGCTCTGAGGGGGGGGAGGTGGTGGTGGAGGAGGGGGCTGAAGGAGGGGGGAGGGGGGCTGAATCGGCCACTGAACGGTATGGAGGGGAGTTTGCCCGCCCGTGCCGGCTGCCCGGTGTCTCTGCCGTGACACCGCGAGAGACGTGTCGAGTCACGTGTCGAGAGACGTGTCGAGAGGCTTGTCGAGAGACGTGTCGAGAGACTTGTCGAGTCACGTGTCGAGACGACGCCGCCACCACCACGTGGGGGAGGCGCGCCGTGTCCGTAGCGCGGCGCGCTGTCCACTGCCGCGTGTGCGTGCAGGTGGGAGTGTCTCACCCCTAGGTTGACTCGGCCTGCACACCCCCCCCCCTCCTCCCGCCGCACCTCCGCTTAGCAACGTTGGCTACGGAGCGGTGGTGCAGCGGTTAGCGCTACGCTGCGCTACGAACCCGGGCAAACCGAGTTCGATTCCTGCTCGTGGCCGACAACCAGTGACGATTATCTGAACCGGTCATGTGCCTCCCCTAGGTCGACTCAGCCTCGAATGAGTAGCTCGCGCGACGTGTAAAAACATTGCCACTGGGGAGACAAAGGCGGCCGGGCGTAGTGCTGACCACCCACCCCCTCGTGTGCCGTTCCAGCCTTCATAGGAGCTACTCGCTAACAGCACCTGACCCAACAGTCTGTTACGTTTGTTGAGGCTATACTGGAGGATCTTTGTCTCACCCCTAGGTTGACTTAGCCTGCACACCCCTCCCCCCGCCACACCTACGAGTAGCACGGGTGGCTAGGTACGGTGTGAAAGAAGTTCAACATACATGTTGCGCCACCGCTCCCCGGTTGAACGTTCCGCCCAAAATTTTGCGCGCAAAAGCTGTGAACAGGTCGCTATCGAGGCGCGCCACGTGAAGGCGCGAGTTGATCACCATCAGCCACGATCGATCCACTGCTGGATGAAGGCCTCCCCGAGCAATCACCATCAACACCAGCCGTAGACCCGCACAGAGACCCATAGACTCGCACAGAGACCCATTGACTCACACAGAGACCCATTGACTCACACAGAGATCCACAGACTCACACAGAGACCCATTGACTCACACAGAGAAAGAGACGGCACCACAGACTCACACAGAGACCACAGACTCACACAGAGACCCACAGACTCACACAGAGACCCACATACTCACGCAGAGACCACAGACTCATACAGAAACCCACAGACTCACACAGAGACCCACAGGCTCACACAGATAGCCACAGACTCGCACAGAGACCCACAAATCACACAGAGACCCATAGACTCACACATAGAGACCCAGACTCACAAAAGTAGAGCCAACCCTCCCCCCACGACCCCCCTGTGTGCGTGGCTATCCATCACGGGCTGAGTGGTACAAGCCGGGCTGGCACGCGCTGTGGAGGGAGGGGCGGTGGTTAATGGCCGGGCTAATTAGGGGAGCGTGGCAGCAGCAGTGATTCTGTGGGTCTCTGCGTGAGTCTGTGGGTCTCTGTGTGAGTCTGTGGGTCTCTGTGTGAGCCTGTGGTCTCTGTGTGTGAGTCTGTGGGTCTCTGTGTGAGTCTGTGGGTCTCTGTGTGAGCCTGTGGTCTCTGTGTGAGTCTGTGGGTCTCTGTGTGAGTCTGTGGGTCCCTGTGTGTGAGTCTGTGGGTCTCTGTGTGAGTCTGTGGCTCTCTGTGTGTGAGTCTGTGGGTCTCTGTGTGAGTCTGTGGGTGTCTGTGTGAGTCTGTGGTCTCTGTGTGAGTCTGTGGGTCCCTGTGTGTGAGTATGTGGGTCTCTGTGTGAGTCTGTGGGCCTCTGTGTGGGTCTGTGGGTCTCTGTGTGAGTCTGTGGGTCCCTGTGTGTGAGTCTGTGGGTCTCTGTGTGTGAGTCTGTGGGTCTCTGTGTGGGTCTGTGGGTCTCTGTGTGTGAGTCTGTGGGTCTCTGCGTGAGTCTGTGGGTCTCTGTGTGAGTCTGTGGGTCCCTGCGTGTGAGTCTGTAGGTCTCTGTGTGAGTCTGTGGGTCTCTGTGTGTGAGTCTGTGGGTCTCTGCGTGAGTCTGTGGGTCTTTGTGTGTGAGTCTGTGGTTCTCTGTGTGTGAGTCTGTGGGTCTCTGTGTGAGTCTGTGGGTCTCTGTGTGTGAGTCTGTGGGTCTCTGTGTGAGCCTGTGTGTCTCTGTGTGAGTCTGTCGTCTATGTGTGAGTCTGTGGGTCCCTGTGTGTGAGTCTGTGGGTCCCTGTGTGAGTCTGCGGGTCCCTGCGTGTGAGTCTATGGGTCTCTGTGTGAGTCTGTGGGTCTCTGTGTGTGAGTCTGTGGGTCTCTGTGTGGGTCTGTGGGTCTCTGTGTGAGTCTGTGGTCTCTGTGTGAGTCTGTGGGTCCCTGTGTGTGAGTCTGTGGGTCCCTGTTTGTGTTTGTGGTCTCTGTGTGAGTCTGTGGGTCTCTGTGTGAGTCTGTGGGTCTCTGTGTGAGTCTGTGGGTCTCTGCGTGAATCTATGGGCCTCTGTATTAGTGTGTGGGTCTCTGTGTGAGTTTATGGGTCTCTATGTGAGTCTGTGGGTCTCTATGCGAGTCTTGCGGCTGGTGTCGATGGCTCGGGGAGGCCTTCATCCAGCAGTGGATCGACCGTGGCTGATGGTGATCAACTCGCGCGCCCACGTGGCTGGAACACTCCGGGCGCGTCACTGCAGGGGCCTTTTCTGCCCCCTGCCGCTCACAGCCAGTGCCGACATGTTGAATTTCGGCACTTAAAGACAAAGATCCCCCGTGTAGTCTTAACAGACTGTTGGGGCAAGGGCTGTTAGCGAGCACCTATGAAGGCCACCACGGCACAACAGGGGGTTGGTGGTCAGCACGTCATCCGGCCGCCTTTATCTTCCTAGTGGCGATGTTTACACACCGCACCAGGTACTCATTTTAGGCTGAGTCGACCTAGGGGAGGCCCTGGACCGGTTCAGACAATCGTCACTGATGTTGGCCGTGAGCGGGAATCTAACATGGATCGCCGGGTTCGTAACTAACCGCGCTAACCGCTACACTACCGAACCTCACACACCAGCACCAATACCCGCGCCATGCGTCACTAAGTGACGGTGACGTCACCACGGCACCCGTGCCAGGCCAGGTGCACTTTGAGGCCACGTGACGTGTCGAAGGCTCGCTGCTGACAGGAGGTCTCGGAACAGACCCAGCAGGTACCACGGGTTGGCCGACTGAGATGACCGGTAGATGCACCACCAGATGTACCTCCTTCTGTGCCAGGCTAGGTGCAGGAGGTCTCGGGACAGACCCAGCAGGTGCCACGGGTTGCCCGACTGAGATGACTGGCCGATGCACTTGCCGTATCTCTTACTGTACCAATTTGCCACATTTTATCCGCCTTGCGCTTCGGTGGTTGTTGTGAGCATCGCTCCTGTGCACTCCGTTGTTGCTGGAGGGCGACTGCCTCTAACTGCCCAGTAGCAGCGTCCTTCACGAGCCTCCTCCACAGAGGCCGATATTAACACCGCTGGTTCCAGTCATCGACAAGTCCACTCAGCTCCACGTCCTCCTGTACCACATCACTCCATCTCCTCTCTAGCCCGTGCCGCGCCCGTTTAGCCCCCTCAATGCAGCCAAACAGAAGCTGCTTGGGCATGCGGTGGCTGGGCATGCGGGCTACATGACGCAGCCATCGCAGCCTTGGGGGCCATCCATTCAGTCCGTACGCATGGAGGGGGGAGGTTAACCCAAATGCGTAGCTTGCGTTTGGGGGGTCTACTGACAATGTACGCATCGGAAACGGGGGGGGGGGGTGAACCCTCGATAATAATTTGTCTACGTTGACCTTCAAATGAGCCACAGTTCAGTGTCTTCAGTTGTGAGACAACAAGTCCTGTCGGGAGAGGTGGGGGCGTGGGAGAGGCGGGGCCGTGGGAGAGGTGTCACTCTCTGTGTGCCACCGTGCCCCTGACTGCAGCTATCACGCAGCTCAGCAACATCAGTGGCCAAGGCACGCGACTTAATTCTTCAATGCAGCCGGCGGTGGACTATCTGTTTGCTTAAACACGTTCATATTGTTGATCCTTGACCGTTTCTGCGTGGATTAAATATCGGCCGTTCTATAGGATTTGGGTGGGGGGGGGGTCAAGCGTCCGTACGCAAGTGGGGGGAGGGGGGTAAAAAGTCCGCGTGCGTACAGGGAGGGGGGGGTGTCAACTTTTGACAGATGTTTGCGTACCTACTCAATGGATGGCCCCTTGCCTGCCGGAGGAGCTTATTGATGGCACGTTGTCCAGATCTTTCAAGGATATGTGAGCTCCTCACACAATCCAGCCCGCTGGTTAAACCCATGATAGATCGTAGGCAGGCCACCTTGAGTGTTTACAACCTGCGCAGATGTTCGATTAGTTGGGTCCATGTTTCACAAGCACAGAAAATGAAGGGCATGACTGTGGCCTAGAAGACCCGAAGCTTCGTGTGGAGCGACAGACCAGGTAGCTGTCAAACCGGAGATAGTCATAAGGTGCCGTCCATAAATGACGTCACAAAAAGTCAGACCCCCCCTCAATTATGACGTCACAAAACTCTGCCCCCCCCCCAAAATATAAAACATGCTTCAAATCGCTTTAAAGTATTGTCATTGTAGTGCGTATTTAATGTGGCGCTGCACTCTGATGTTGTAGGATTATTATTATTTTTTATTAAAAAGTCTATTTAATTAAGTAGAACGTGTTGTCTATATTTATTTAAAGTTGCGCATTTTGATGTGACGTCACATTTCTCAAACCCCCCCTCCCCCTAGGTGCGTGACGTCATTTATGGACGGCCCCTAAGCATGAACGAGGAGGTACCGGCGGTGTCAAGATCGGCCTCCGTAGAGGAGGAGGCTCGTGAAGGACTCCACTGGGGAGTTGGGAAGCAGTCGCCCTGCAGCAACCAGCGGAGGGCAGAGGAGCGACGCTCACAACAACGAGCAGAGCGCCGGGCCGATAAAACGCACAGAGTCATTTAAGTCAAACCGCGGCACGTGGGTCTGTTACGTGGCTCTCCTTGACTTCGACACTTTGCGTGACCTCAAAGTGCACCTAGCCTGGCACAAGCCCCGTGGTGACGTCACCGCCACTTAGGGGCCGTCCATAAATGACGTCACGCACCTAGGGGGGGGGGGGGGTGGTCAGACATTTGAAGACGATTTGTGACGTAGGTGGGGGGGGGTTGAGAAATATTACGTCACATCAAAATGCGCAACTTTAAATAAATATAGGCAACACGTTCTACTTAATTAAATAGACGTTTTAATAAATGTTTTCTCCTACAACATCAGAGTGCAGCGCCACGTTAAATACGCACTACAATGACAATAGTTAAATTTCGATTTAAAGCTTTCGTGACTGCAATGATTCATCTTCTTTGGTTCTTTCGGTAAAGTCACGTAGAATGATAATAAAATAATAAATTGATAAAATAAAATAACACAATAATATTCTCACGACGTTTCGGCCACAACACAAGCGGCCTTCATCAGGTGAAGGGGGGCGAGACTGTCTGGTAGGACAGCGCTGGAGTGAAAGAGCCACGTTCAGATACGGCCTTTAAGCTGTGTGAGAGGAACAAAGCGCCTTGACAAAGGAATTAGCATATAATTTAGCATTGAAATGGCTGAATGGGTGCCTCTGCGGGTGTGTATGCTTTAACTTTTAACATAGCTATTTCTGTGACCAGTCACAAGCTAATTATTCAGCCATTTCAATGCTAAATAAATATGCTAATTCCTTTGTCAAGGCGCTTTGTTCCTCTCACACAGCTTAAAGGCCGTATCTGAACGTGGCTCTTTCACTCCAGCGCTGTCCTACCAGACAGTCTCGCCCCCCTTCACCTGATGAAGGCCGCTTGTGTTGTGGCCGAAACGTCGTGAGAATATTATTGTGTTATTTTATTTTATCAATTTATTATTTTATTATCATTCTACGTGACTTTACCGAAAGAACCAAAGAAAATGACAATAGTTTATAGCGATTTGAAGCATGTTTTATTTTTTTGGCGGGGGGGGGGGGGGGGGCAGAGCTTTGTGACGTCATATTTGAGGGGGGGTCTGACTTTTTGTGACGCTGTGTGACGAAGGAGGGGGGGTCAAAAATCGTCCAAAATCGCGTGACGTCATTTATGGACGACCCCTTAGTGGTGAAGGACGGTTGTTGTTGTTAATGAGGCCACGGTACATTTCTGGGTCGATAACAAGACCCACGGCCCTCCACGGTGTGTAGAGGGCCCCGCCCAGCAGTAATTTGACCATAACGGCCACGCACGTATCACAATCAACGAACACGCGCGCGCGCATTCGCACGCCGTTCATGTCGCTGAGAGAAAGGAGGAAAGGTAATGGGAGTATTATGTGCATTCGAATAATGGGATCTGCACAAGTTTAGACTTTAGAACAATTCCAAGTTGCCACCAATCACCAGTTGCATGTCTGTAGTCGATGCAAGGTCGGAAAGTAAAATCCGGATTTAATTTCATCCGGGTCTTCTCTGGGCAGCATTCCGGGAAATGTTTTTTTGTTTTTCCTGCACCGAGTACGCAACATCCAGAACTCCTTCTCGCCATGACCGTGGTGGCTACTCGTCGCACGCCTACTTCAAGTGTCTGCCAGCGACCCGAGAAAACGTTCCGTGAGCAATGTAAGCTCCGAGCAGAGAGCTATTGCAAACATTTACATTCGGAAGCTCGCGTCGCGATGCTGTCCAACAGGGGGATTTTGGTCGGAAGGAAGCAATTTGAAGCGATGGTCTTCACGGGGTCAACCGCGTTCATAATGGCCACCACGTCACTGCCGACTTCACCCGTCTGTTGATGCCCCCAGGGTCTGGAATGCTATTGCCCATAAACTGCAACTTGAATCGCTACCAATGAGATCCTCTTTCATAACTGCTCTAGAGGAGTTGTACACCCCTAGCTGCCACTGCTATTCATTGGCGTAAAGTAAAATAAAATGTTTCCCTCCGGATGACGCTGCAAAGTATTTTCTGTATTTTGATTTAGCGTGCTGATCTTAAAGGTGCATTGAAAAATTTGATACGCCGACTGATGCTTCTGTTGTTGTGGAGTAACTCATGCAGCCAGCTATGGCTCTAGGATTAGGTGTTACATGTTATTTATGTAGTTTATTGTAAAAAATCGGTCACATTCCCTATGATCACTGTTACGTTGCAATTATGGCTTTATTTTTTGGTGATTTAGAAAACGTTTTTGGTTTGGACATGCTTGTTTTGTTGTAGTACGGAGTTAGACTGATGACCTTAATCTAAGTTTTCTTGTGATTGTTGTTGTTTGACTTGTATCCCACTGGGATTTTTTGCACACAGCGTTGGTGTACGGTGCTTTTTTAAGGAATATTTTGCTGGTTTTTTTCATGGATTTTCTGTTTGCACAGTCACATAGTCACTTTAAGATGTTTTTCTTGTTCGTGTTTTTTGTTTGTTGTGGTTGCACCCGAATGGCTCACAGGGCTATACCAAAATAAATAAATTGAAAACTGAAACCCAGCCCTCACTTATCTAGCACCGCCCATAGTTCACGTAGCTCCGCCCACTCAGCAAATATCCCCGCCTACTGGCTGGTTGGTCCCGCCCACACAGCAACGCCCACTGCTCAGATGCCACGCCCACGCAGCGAGTGGCCCCGCCCACAAACGGAATAGCCCCGCCCTCTCCCCACATGGAGTTGTGCGAGAGGCGGGAGTATTTTAAATCGGCGACAAACATCCACATTTTTACAAAATATAAGAATAAATAATATTTGTTTAGATCGCAGGAGGAATCCCATGCGCTATAAAGCAAAGTATAGGACAGGTAAAAAAAAATACTTAACAGAAATATGACAATGAAACTAAACAATTTTTTTTTTATCTTACCAGGTACGAGCTTCTTTCTCATAAGCGACTTGACCGCAAATGTTAGCTCAACACAGTGGCTTTATCATCATCGTGGACATTTCTCGCAGCAAAATAATCGTGCATGTGTATTTTTAATGTCTGTACGTACATACCGTACAACATATGCACGACATATGTTGTATGGTATGTATGTTGAACCTCTTTCGCACCGTACGGCCCCCAACCGCGCTAATCGTAGGTGCGGGGGAAGGACAACAAACTAAACACGAACAGCAGTTCTAAAGAAATTAGTTTCCAATCTAGATGATGTGAAGGTGCATCGCTCTAGTGGCTTGATGGTGAGGTGGTGATGGTGATGATGAGGTGGTAATGATGATGATGAGGTGATGATCGTGAGGGGGAACAATTGAACACAAACCTGGACGATCCTAACCCGGTTTAAATGGAACCAATTTGGCGGCAACATTTAAAACTTCTCCTATGGGAATGTCGTGACGTCACCGCCATGTATCCTAAAGGGTGACGTCACGGTTATTAAGTGCGGAGGGGAGGTGGGGGTTTGACCACGTGATACGCGCGTGCGCACCGGAAACGGGAGGAGGGGCGCGGAGGGGAGGGGGAATGTGAAGGCGTGGCTTAATGACGCTCGCCCCCCCTTAACCCCTCCCCCCCGATTTCCTCAAGGTCCCCACCCTCCCCCCCCCACTCCCATTCAACACACTGAGAGGAGGCGACGTCATACCCCCCTCACCCCCCCCCCTTACGTATATATGAAGAGGGCGGGGCAAATGACGTGTGTATTGGCACGCGCGCGGCGGTTGGTGGATTTGGCGGGAAATGGGACCAGAGGGGCGGGGCGCTTGTGTGTTGGGGGGGAAGAGTGGGCGGTGTGTGGGGGTCTATGTAGAGACAAAGATCCCCCGTATAGCCTCCACAGACGTTTTGGAGCAAGTGCTGTTGGCGACCAGCACCTGTGTAAAGGCCAGCACGGCACACCAGGAGGGGGATGGGGGTGGCCAAGCACCACGCCCACCCGGCCGCCTTTGTCTCCCTCGCGGCGACGTTAACACCGCCACGAGGTACACATTTAAGGCTGAGTCGACCTAGGGGGGGGGGGTAGGGCACAGGAGCGGCGTCAAGACAAACCTCGCTGGGTGCTGACCACGCGCGGGAATCGAACCCGGCTCGGGTGGGCCAAGTTTCGTAGCGCGTCCGCTAACCGCTGCACCACCGCTCCCCACGTATCGGAAACTCCCCCAACCCCCACCCCCCAACACCTGCAAGCCCCTCCCCCTACAGCCCCGCCCCCTCCTTCTCCCCCCCACACCCCTGCAATTTAAAGCGGTGGGTGATTGTAAATGGTAGCATTGACGCGTGCAGGGCCTCCCACAGCCCCCCCCCCCACACACAGCCCCCCCCCCCCCCCCACAGCCCCCCCCCCCCACACACAGCCCCCCCCCCACACACACAGCCCCCCCCCCCCACACACAGCCCCCCCCCACACACACAGCACCTGCGCTATATAAGGCCGGGGAGATTGCATCTCCTAGCATTGATAGGCGCGGTGTTGAGGAGCAACGGCGGGGAGGGTGAGAGGAGGAGGAGGCGGAGACGAGAGGGAGAGACGCCGCCACCACCACCACCACTGAGAACATCACCAGCAGCTGCTGCAGTAGCAGCAGCAGCAGCGACAACCATGGGCTTCGCTCATCAGCTCGGGCTGCTGCTGTGGAAGAATGTCACCCTCAAACGGCGCGGCCCGGTGAGAGACGCACAGCGATCCGCACAGATGGATTTAGCAAAAAGCCCCTCAGCGGCGGCTGCGCCGTTTTCTCGTTGAGTGACGCGCGCTCGACTGCTTGAGGGGACGATCGATCGGGCAAGTTTCTGCAACGTGTCGCGTCGCCGGATTGTCTTGGGTGGACGTTGCGAGTGAGTGGAGCGTGGTGTGTTTGACATTTTTTTGCATTTGTATGAGGGGGAAATCGCCGCCCCCCCCCCCCTTATCCGCGGTTAATCCTCTTATCCGCGATGTGGCAGATAAGGTGACCGTGCCTGCGTTTGACACCTGTGGTGCCGTCAATATGTAACGGTGGTAACGAGGTGCGTGTTTGGTTTTGATGGGTGCCCACCGTGCATAACAGGTGCTATAGGCTACATCATCAGGTATGCGTTGGTTGTTGGGCAGTGCAGAACACCTCCGTTGTATTGCACTTCTGTGTTCTCCACCTTCGTCAGTCAACCCAGATATTAACAGACGACCCCATATAGACTCACACGGAGACCCCAATAGTCTCGCACAGATACCCATATCCTATCACGTCAATCTATGGAGCTCTCATCGAGAGATTTGCAACAAACTCGCACGGAGAGCCGCAGGCTGACACGGAGAGCCTCTGGGCAGTGGTGCATGTGACCTGTAACTAGCGCTGTGGAGGCAGCAGTGAGGGTTAGTGGATCGCACAAATGTTGTAAAGCTCCCTTCCCGTGGGCGTCGAGATGCCATATCCTGACTTGCCAGGAGAAGGCGGTACACCAAGTTGATTAATTGCCGTCTGTTTCCATCCGTATGGGGGACCGGTGTTGTTGCCCCAATCACGCTTGTGGGTTTTCTGGTGTATAATAAACGTGTATAATGAATACAATTCGTCACTAATTAGCTGAAAACACCTGAGGATATCAACAACAAAACCCCCAATTTAGTCGCAGGATCCCCCAGGAAAACAGCCCTGCGAAATACTCTGAATTTAGTGGCCTCTGGAAGCTGGAACAGGTCACGTTAACGTTGACACCACCAACAACAACCACCACTCGCCACTAAGGGGTGGTGACGCCACCAAGGCGCTTGTGCCAGGCTCGGTGCACTATTAGGCCACGTGGAATGTTGAATGATTGCTGACAGGAGGTCACGGGACAGACCCAGGTGCCCATGGGTCGACTGACCTAGATGACTGGCCGATGCACCAACCGTGCCCCCTACTATGCCAACTAGCCGTGTTTTACCCGCCCGGCGTTCCGCTCGTTGTTGTGAGCGTCGCTCCTCTGCCCTCCGTTGTTGCTGGAGGTCGTCTGCCTCCAACTGCCCAGGAGCGTCCTTCACGGTGACACCGCCACCATCATCCACATCACCAGCTGATGATGATTGTTCTGGTCATGTTGCGAGCTGTGTCTACTGCACATCATCATCCACACCATCACCACCATCATTAGCTGATGATCGTACTCGTGGTGTGGGTGATGTGTTGTAATGTGCATGTATATTTGTACACATCATCACCATCTGCGTTCTCATCATTATCTACCACCATCTTCAACATCAGGTCATGATGATGTTGGTATTGGTGGTGTCTTATAAGTACCTTGTGTGCACAGCCTTCATCACCACCATCAAACATCAGTATCATCATCCACACACCCCTTCCACCACTACCATTATCCTCATCAGCTCTCATGATCCCGGTACTGATGATGGTATTGGCAGTGTCTTGTAAGATGCTAATGTGTACAGCCTGCATCACCACCATCCAACATCATTAGCATCAACATCATCCACATCATCCACGCAGGACCACGACCACCATTATCTGTGTGTGCCCACACAATTGAACATTGCCGTCTTCACCCATACAGTCGTCATCGTCGTCATCATCACCCTGATCAGCTGATGGTCATGACCAGCTGATGATGTGTAGGGAGCTTTGTGTAATTCACATCATCCACACTACCATCATCATCTTCTTCACCAATGATGATGATTGTGGTATTTCCTGCGTTGTGAGCCGTGGGTGCTGCACACAAACCTACAACACAACCGCAATCTACATTATCATCATTGTCATTCACAGCATCACCACCAGCACCACCACCATCTGATGACGGTGATTGCTCGTATTGGCGGTGTGATGGTGTTCACCGTGTGTGTGTATGCTGCGTGAGTGCTGCGTGTGTGCTGTGTGTATCAACCGACGTCGTTGACAAATATCTGAATCAGTCCTGGGCCTCACCTAGGTCGACTCGGCATTAAACGAGTGCTTGGTGCAGTGTATAAACATGAGCAGTGGGGAGGCATAGTCGCCCGGGAGGTGTGCTGTGCCAACCTTGATAGGTGCTCGCAAACAAAACTTGCCCTGACACTCTGTTAAAGGCGACCTGGAGGATCTTTGCCTTGTTATTTTGTTCTGTGTGTTATGACGAGTGAAGTATTGCTCCACGTAGCAGCAGCAGCAGCACACACATCAGCAGCAGCAGCACACACATTCCCTGCAGAGCTACGTTTCTTGTGTGGTTGTGTCGGGAAAACATTCTTTGAATGACGTTCCAGTAAAATTACCTCCTGCTCTGCGTCTGCCTGCTGCTGTCACGATCGCAAGTGTTTATTAGCACGGTGCCATGCTCATTGCTGTAGCAGTAACGTACAATAAACACGATGCCGATTAATATGAACATGATGATAGCGATTAAATCGGCCCGTGTGTGTGTAGGCTGCTGTATTAACTCTGCTGATCGTGTAAACAATACATCTTCCATTGTGTGTCGGACACTTGTGTACATTTTCTTTTACATAACGCCTTATACGGTTCGGGAGCATTACAACCTTGCAGGGATCGCGAGGGACGGCGACGACGACGACTATGGGAGGAGGCCTTCATCCAGCAGTGCGTGATTGATGATGATGATGCTGCAGTTGGCACGAGCGACTCTTCTACAAAACTAACCATTCGATTTTTTTTTCTTTCTATCCCAGCACCCGGGCCCCCGCCAGCCTGTGTGCCTCAGAGCAGTTGCACCGCCTGCACACTCAATAGCTATGCCACTGCCCGATCCAATAGGGAGGCAAGACTCGCTCCTGCCCAGTTGTTGCGGTAGGGGGGAGACGTTACTGCTTCAGCAATGAGTGATCCCCATTGGGTCAGTTGCAGTGTCACTTTTCAGCATTGGGATGATTTTATTTCTGCTATTACCAGTTACATTGTATGGCAGTGGTCTTCGTTGCAAGGCCACGCGGGGCTAGTGGCGGGGCCTTGGTGGCCTTTAGTGCGGGGGGCCAACTGATGTGCGGCCCCCCGACAATACAAACACCCCCACCCATCATCATCATCGTGCTGCTGTCAAACCCCAAATGGTTTCAAATGCGTGGCGGCCCCTTACACTGATGATGTCTTGTCGGAGAAAGTACCCCCCTCCCCTCTCAGAAAATGAGTGAAGAACGCTGTTGTATGGGGTTTTCCTTTTAGCTGTTTTAAGAAACTGGAGAACCCAGAGGGAACCCATGCAGAACATGGGTTCGAGAAACGCACGAACTCCACGGTATAAAGGCACCAGAGTTGGGAATCGAACCCGGGTTCTTGTTGCTGTGATGGCATGGGTTTTCACCACTGCGCCACGCTGCCGCCCACTGGCACGATACGTGCCGTGCTAAGCGGTCGTGTGAGACAGTCGGGGGACTCGTAGGGTCGCATGAATAATGAATTTCGCCGGAGATGTGAGTGAGTTTCTGAGCCGCTTTGCACACTCACCGGACTCCGCTGGCCGGCTACTGCTGCTGTGTTGCTCTCCCCGTATGAGAACGGAAGGGCGGATACGCGTGGACGTTGATGATAATGATGGTGGTGGTTGTGTGTTGTGTAAGCGCCATGGTGGCGAGATGTTAACTACCTCGCCTGGTATACAGGAAGTTGTGGGTTCGATCCCAACCCTGACGCCTGCTGTATATTTGGAATTTGCATGTCTCTCCCTGTGGTCGCATGGATTTTTCTCCAGGTCCTCCGGTTTTTTCCCTCCGCATTTAGAATCAACGTGAGTTTCGAGTATTTGGCTGCGATTAAATTTCAATACGATGATAAGCTACTTCGTTCGGCTATCATTTGTGGCCAGATCGCTTCTGAAAACGTTACCTGGTAAATAAAAAAAATAGTTTAGTTTCACACACAGGCATTCGCGACCAATATTATTCATAATAAAGGTTTTTTGGGTTAGATCACATAAGTACACGTCTGTACTTATGCGATCTAACCCAAAAATCTTTATTACAAGCTGTGTGTGCAGTGAACACTGATAATGACACATCACCACGATTCGGTATCACACCGATTCAATTCTATTTCGGTCTGGAAAGGGTGCTGTAAAATGCAAGTCGACGGCGTTCAGTGGGGGAGTTGATGGAATGGATGGAGAGACAGGGGCTGGGAATGCAGCTGATGTTGCTGGGGTAGGTAAAGCAGAATAAGGTGGAATGTGAGGGTGTCTGATGGGTGCGGCGTGGACAAGAGGCAGTGGGGTATGGGGGCACGTGCTTGAAGTGGTGAAATGGGCATGGATGAGGGTAGGCGAAGGGTGGCTGGATAGTGGAGCTGATGGAGGAGCACATTGTCGTGCTGGGAGAGAGATGTGGTTAGGTGCATACAGAAAGTGAGACGTCAGGAATTGGGGTCGTGGAAGGAAGATGACTGGGGGCTGGGAGTAGTTAAGAAGAGAAAAAGCAGTTGAGACGAGAAAGGAGCTGAGGGCCGAGCAAAAGGTTGGAAAGCGTGGGTGAGAGTCTGGCGTGGGTGAGAGTCTGGCGTGGGTGAGAGTCTGGCGTGGGTGAGAGTCTGGCGTGGGTGAGAGTCTGGCGTGGGTGAGAGTCTGGCGTGGGTGAGAGTCTGGCGTGGAGTGGGATTTTGTTCCATGGTGCAAAGGGGGAAGAAAAGAGGAAGCGAGACTGGGCACAGGGAGGTGATGGAACGGTGAGGAGACTGGAATATTGAGATCGAAGTGAGCGTGAAGGGCAGGGGTGGAGCCACAGGGGGGGCTGGGGGGGGGGCTGGGGGGGGGGCTTAGCCCCCCCTGAAATTTTGGGAAAGTCGGTAATCGGGATAACAGGATATCCGGCTGCTGCAAAATGCTGGCTGTCACCTCGTGCTGCCACCTTGTGCTGCCCTGCAGGCTGCTTGAGCGGCAGCCTTTCGAACTTATCGAACTTATTAGCCACATCAGCGGCTCCGACCTATTAATAAATTCCGCGTTCAAATCCAATAAAATTTGTTTCATACATTTGTGGCGCCCAGTGGAAAATATAAACTGGATGTCTCAGAATATTGAAGTCCGCTCCCCCAAAGTCAAAATCCTGGCTCCGCCCCTGGTGAAGGGACATTTAAAGAAATCAGAGAAGAGAGGTAGGGTGGGGCAAGACCGTGCCAAGCTTTGAATACTAGTGCGAAGAATTTAAAAAGACAGCGGTGATAGACAGGAAGCCAGTGAAGTTGTTGAAGGGGAGGAGAGCAGTGAGATGTGTACGGAAGGTTGAGTACAGTCCGTGCAGCTGCGTGTTGGATGTGTGGGAGAGGGACAAAGGCGTAAGCAGGGAGACCGACCAGGAGTGAGCTGCAGTAATCCAGACGAGTGAAGACGAGGGGGAGTGGACGAGTAGTTTGGCAGCAGTGCTAGTGATGAGTGGGTGGATTTTCCCCTGATGTTGTACAGATGGCAACGGCGCGCGTGCGAGTGGTGATGGCAATGTGGGAAGTGAAAGTGGAACCAAGAGTTTGGGAAGAGGTCAGGGGGGGGGGTGAGCGAGAGGATGGAAATAAGAGCACCGAGGTTTTGGAAGGATGTAGGGGAAAGGCAATGTTCGGTCATCCATGGCTGTCGGGCAGGATGAGATGCGGAGGGGAAGATCGCGGGTGAATGTTTTGAAGGAGAAGAAAATTTGAGTGTCATCGGCAAAGAGGTGAAAGGAGATAATGGAAGGGGCTGGCTTCCGAGGCAGTTTCATCAATTGGGCAAGCGTCTTAAATCCTCTCCCGCCTCCGTCCAGCCAGCAACATGAGTGCAGACCCCACGAGATGTTTGGTGGGTCGCATACGGTTGGGGTAAAGTGGTGCGGATAACTCCCCAATCCTGCAAGATGTCTGTGCAGCATGGAAGAGTAGGCCAAAAACACCTTCCAGTTGGACCCCCCTCCTCACGAGCAGTGGAGCGAGCGATCGATCGCAAGAGGGGGGAGGGGGGCTGCGTCCCTTCGTGCTGCTCTACGCGAGCAGAAGTTGAGAAGCGTGCTGCGAGCGGGCACGCGTGGACTTGGACTCCCGTTCCCAGGACGACCGATAACTCCGCTACGCCCATTGGCGAGTGTGTAGGCAATAAAACCAAGAACACACGAAGCAGCTCGCGTGCGGTCACGTCATCACCTGCTTTAAGATGGCAACAGCATCGTTGCCCGGTTACAAGGTGGTGAACTTTGAACTTCCTTATCGGTACCTTTTCTCAGTGGACGTTTTTTATACAAGGGTGCTTTGGGTGCCGATTTGTTATCTCGCTCGCCTGTTTGCAGGAGGCCGTGTTCGATCCCGACCCTGACGCCTGCTGCTGTATATTTGGAGTTTGCGGTGTCTCTCTCCCTGTGGTTACGTGGATTTTTCCCTGGGTTCTCCGGTTTTTCCCCTCAACATTTAGAATCGACGTGCGCTTAGAGTATTTATTTGGCTGCTATAAATTTCCACATGATGATAAGCCAATTTGTTGAGCTATCATTGATGATAGCCAGGTCGCTTCTGAAAAAGAGCTGTATACCTCTGTGGGCCTTATCTGGTAAAATAAAAAATAGTTTAAAAAATATATAAATCAGGGCTCGGCAACCTGCGGATCTGGAGTCCTATGCGGCCCTTTAAACACCGCTGCGTGACGTTATTTATTAAGGGCCAACCGCTGATATAAATGTTCACGACATGGTAGGTGTCCGTTTTCATCTGCTTCCCGTGGCTGATGATGTTGACGTGGAGAGCAGCAACAGCTGTAAATGTACGTTGAGGTGGTCAGTGAGCCAGACAATTGTGGAATAGTGAGTGCATCGCTGTGATAATAATGATGATGATGCCGCCTCCTTTCAGAATCAAAATACTTGTTCATGCTGGAGGAATCCGATGAGCTTTAAAGCTCTTATTTTCACAGATGCCCGGTCGGGGTGGGTCACCACGTTATAACAACAAACAGTACAAACACACGATAGGAGTGCGAAGTATAGGAAAGTTAAACAAATCGTAAAAAAAAATACAAATATAACTAAACTCTTTTTACTTCAAGAGGTAAAGCCCACCGAGATATTAGCTTCTTTTTCACAAGCGACCTGGCCACAAATGATAGCTCAACGAAGTGGCTTATCGTGTGGAAATTTGTAGCAGCCAAATAATCTCAACGATCTAAACGCTTCAATTTTGACTTAACATTCGTGACTGCAGGAATTAATATTCTTTGGTTCTTTCGGTAAATTCACGTAAATAGAAAAATAATAATAAATAATAAAGCGAATAAAAATAAAAAAGTATATAAATTACCTAAAAACCACGACGTTTCGATGGCAACGCAAGCGGTCGTCATCACGTTTCGGACGCTTGTGTGGCGATCAACACGTTATGGTTTTAGGTTTTTATTTGTATTTATATATTATTATTATTTTTCTTCTATCTACGTGACTACCGAAAGAACCAAAGAATATGATCTAAACGCTTGTTGATTCTAAATGTGGAGGGAAATACAGGAGGACCCGGAGGGAAAACACAAATCCATGGGACCCTTGAAGTGTGTTACATGCTCTGTGGTTTTGTTCTGGTTGACCACCGTCTGTGCACCCTACCGGAGAGGTTTAATGAGAGTATTTGTTCACGGTGTATTTTCCACTATCATATGAACTCAACATTTTTTTAATTATTTTACCGGGTAAGACTCGCTGAACTATATAGCTCTTTTTAAGAAGCGACTTTGCTATCACAAATGAGAGTTCAACGAAGTGGCTTATCACCACGTGGGAATTTATAGCAGCCAGATACTCTAAATGCGTGACGTTGATTCTAAACGTGAAGGGGTAAAAAGTGGAGGACCCGGAGAAAAATCCATACGACCACTGGGAGAGAGACACACACCGCAAACTCCAAATATACAGCAGGTGTCAGCGTTGGGATCGAACCGACAGCCTCCTCCATACCTAGCGAGGTAGTTCTCTTCTCACCACCGAGATGCAATGGGCTGCTGGATTGAGGTCTTTGTCCAGCAGTGGTTGAGCATGATCGGGATGATGTTGGTCAAGATCTCAACTTCCAGTGCTCCCTATCCTCCACCATTTCTGCATTTAGCAATCTTTTCTGTTCATTCTAAAAAGAAAACAGCCACTGAAAACACTCCAATGCCCTTGATGGTTGGTAATTGCACAAAGCTGTACTGTAAGTGTGAGGTAGCGAGTACTGGAGTTGAAAAACCATTGGACCAGCAACATCATCATTGTCAGCCACGATAAATCCACTGCTGGATAAAGCCCCCTTTCTAATGCCGATGGGTAGATGGGATTGAACTTGTACCCTGCGACGATGACATTGGCACACTATTGCACTTGAGTAGGGAGATGCGAGGTGAGACAGCAGTTTTATTTTGTACAGGAATTTAATTAAATGCCCCATTTACCATACATCGATAAGTGCCGGGACATTCAGGCAGAAAAAGTGCACACGTTTGTTATTTTGGGGCTGTGTTTTTCATGCGAGCGGAGTGCGCTCGCAAATTACAATGAGCTTGGCCGGTGGTGGCTATGCTGCACGTGGCGTGGCCTGTAACCCAGGACGGTGGAGGCAGAGCAGCAGCAGCAGCGAGGGGTTGGTGGATCACACAAATGTTGCAAAACTCCATTCTCGGCGGCGTTCTGGGAGGGGCCGCTGCACCCTGGCTCGCCAAGAGAAGCCAGGGAAGGAATAAAAATGTGGTCTCCACTTTTTCCCATCTGTATGGGATAGTGTGTTTCCCCCTTGCACGTGTGGGTTTTCTCTGGGTGTTTCAGTTTATATCCCACATGTATAAGGTCTGCACTCATTAAACACAAAGTGCTTGCCATAAGTGAACCACATTAACCTGCTGATCTCGTCAGGGAGCATAAACCATCACGCGAACTCCGGTCATCCTCGCAGCGGCTTTTGGCTAGCCATCAAACAAAGACGGTTACTGCATCACACGCTCTCAGATGCTCTTCTGCGGACGTCTGGAATGCTCTGCCTTCCGATATGAGGAAGCCACTGGAGATATGCATTTTTAAATATAGATTGAAAACTAATTTCTTCAGAACTTTTTGTGTTTGGTTTGTCCTACCCCCACATCTCGCATACATCACGGTTGTCTACGTATGGTGTGAAAGAAGTTCAACATGCGTACATACATATCCCCACCGAGGCGCCCCTTGTAGCAGTGGATAGACCATGGGTGTGCCCGGGGATGTGTGTGTGTGTGACACTGTGTGTGTGACACTGTGTGTGTGACACTGTGTGTGTGACACTGTGTGTGTGTGTGACACTGTGTGTGTGACACTGTGTGTGTGTGACACGGTGTGTGACACAGTGGGTGTGTGTGTGACAGTGTGTGACACAGTGCGTGTGTGTGTGTGTGACACAGTGGGTGCTAGCTTGTGAGGTCTTCATACCGCTGGCGCTCTTCTTCGTTCTGCTTGGACTTCGGCAGAAGAAGCCAACCATCTCTGTCAACGAAGGTAAAGCGTGGCCGGTACCTGCCGATACCCGGTGATCCCCGGCAAATAACCCGGCGATACTCGCCAGACCGTCGTCCGGTGTTGGACGCATCCCAGGTCGTTTTTTGCCCGCATTTTATAAACCATTCCATCGCCATATTTTCTTACGTTTGATGTTTGTCACGTTTCATTTTGCCACCATTGCTGCTGCTGCCACCGTTGTGTTTCCGTTAACAAGGCCACCTCTGTCTCGTGTTTCGTGTTTTTTAATTTTTCCATCATTTTATTCTGTTTTTTTTGTTTGCTTCCGTTTCATGACCATCACCAACCACCAACCTCCACCTCCGTTTATTTCTGGACGTCTGCGTTGTGGGGCCCCGCGGCAGTCTGTAAGTTTCTCCCGAGGTGCCGCATGAACCTTTTGGCACTCCTGTAAGGATGAGCCGACATCTCTCGCGTTCAGAGCTGGCAGAATGTCATCATAGGAGGACACACGGCCGCTCGTATTTGTAGCACTAATTATTACAATGATGATCTCGCCTATTCGTAATGATCAATAATAACGATACCAATTATATCCCTGCTGTGTTGTCAAGTTGTACCGCTACGTGTTGTTGTGGTTGTTCGACACACGACCGTCTGACGTTTTTGACTCTTGGTGGGGGCGGGAGCTCCTTTGGGAAGAGAATTCGGTCGTCGAAGGAGCCTCCCGGGGTGTCGTGCCACACGGCGCACGGTGCAAACCAAACGCACAGCCGGAGAGCTGCACAGCAGCTGACCGTGAACGCCCCATGCGCGATTGATGCCAATTAATCTCGATAATAACAATAATGATGATGATGTCATTTAATTACCCAGGAAGCCTCACTCAGACTTAAAACTCCTTTTTTTTAGGAGGGTGCTACTGCATTGTGCTTCCATGAGTGATAGAGTTTGGATTCGTGTTTGGAGGAGGAATCCATAGACACCGCAGAAACCCAGCACCGCGCTGCTGTTGTACACGAGGGGGGAGACACTCGGGAAACCGGAGACCCCAGAGAAAACCTAGCACAGGGCTGCTCCATATGAGGGGGAGACACTCAGCACCGCCACCTCCTTGGCACCACCTCACTGCAGCCCCGCCATGCCTACCACACCTGGCAAGCCCTGGTGGTGGTGGTGGCGGTGGTCCCTCATCCCACACATAAGCAGAATTCAAATTCCCACTTAGCCTCCGAGGTCTGACTATGTTTGATGCATTAAGGGTGGCTCGGCTCATCTTCGTCATTCCTGAGGGGCAGGTGAATAAAAACAAGTACGAATTTGTGGGCAGTCAAACGCTCATTGTCCTCCTCGAGGTCCTGCTCCCCTGCCAAGGGAATGTGGAATGTTCACTTCCTTCTCAGGGCAGTCGGTGAAGATGAGCATCGCACAAGAACGGGTCCGGTGACGGCCCAGCACCCACGCATTAATTACACATTGCCCCCCACCCTACCTCCCCCCAACAGTGCTCCTGTTGTCCTATAATTAATTAATACGCTGCTCATGTCACCTGCAATTAAGAAAACCTGGAGCGGAGGGCACTGGCTGCCTGGCTTGGAGCCACAGAACTTCCTTGCAAGGCACTTTGGCCATTGTCGTGCTCTCTCTCTTACTGGGCGACACTTGGACCCATGACCGCTTCACCTTGAACAATGCGAATTCAACCGCGATGAAGCCTGGAGAACCGAAATGGAGTTCAAATGAACTCGCAAACAAGCAGCCTGTTGTGAAAGACCCAATGTAGAAGATCCCTGGGTTTGATCTTTGACGAAGCTGCTCATGGTCCACCCTAAATCGCATCCACTGCACAAACCATGGCAGATGCGGATACCTGATGTACAAATGCAACATTAAAAAAAACTCTCCAGTGCACGACTGCGATCGTCAAGAACAGACCATACAATATATAACAAAGCAAATACCCAATCCACAGATACGAAGGAGACATCGCAGCGATGATACACTACTCCGCTGCGCCCGGCACGGTTATCTGGCTTGACCACCTGAATGTGAAATCATCAGCAGCCATACAAAAGAAGAAGACCGGCTCGCACTAAAGTCACTTGAGTCCGCAAAAGCCATTTCAACCACATTGCACACCATCGCTCCTCCGAATGTCACGTGTGAAGCTGCCCAAGGGTGCCAGATTTTTTTTCGGGACAATCCTGGTGGTTTCGGACAGTGTTTCCCCCCCCCCCCCCCCCCCCCCCGCGCCAAAAGTATTTTGTCAAGGTCGGGATGTCGTCAGGTTGTTTCAAATGTTCTGGTACATTTAATAAACTTTCCGAAGAGTGCCATAGCTGGAGACACGATGACGAAGATGATTCTGCAAGGCTAGATATATATTGCATCTCAGCTGGACCCAACGAGTGACCAACGTAGAAGTAAGACAAAGGTAGCACATAGAAGAAGACAACCTGATGATGCAGGCAGGAAGGCAGGCGTGGTGAGAAGGAAACTGGCACTAATTGGACACATGTAGGATGGCAAACAGCAGGAAAAATACAAGTGTGCTCGCGGAAAAATGGAAGGAACCGGAAAGAGGGTAAGACCAAGTGAAGAATGGCTTGACGAGGATATTAAGAGATTGGTGCCAGAAAGATGTGGCCACTACTTGAGCCACATCGGTACAAGACAGAGGAACGTGAAAACCAATGACGAAATGTTCAGTGGACACCTACGGGCTATCTGCCCATGGATCGTGATGATGATGAGATATACAATAGACTCTGGATTATCAACGTGCGGTTTATACTGCGCACCTGAGATTTTGACGTGAATTAATAACTCATGGATTTTTTCTTAAGCTCAAATGAATAATCTGAAAACAGTTCTATATTAAATCTTGACTGCAGGAATTCATATTCTTGGGTCTTTCGGTAAAGTCACGTAGATATACAGTTCTATATTGTTATTCTACAAGTCGCGTGTATTAAACCGAACAAATACATGCTCCGGTTAATCCAAAATCCACGTTATCGCTTCTACAGTACAGTACAGTAGTTGAATGATGTTTATTGGCGTGGCTCTGCTGTCCACTTAGTAGGCCGAGTCTTCTGCGCGGGAGCAGGAAAGTGTTGTCACTGAGCATGCGCATTGATCGGTCGATCGATCGTTAGCATTCGTTCTAAATCAAAAGGGTAACAATTGAAATCGTCAGCTGTGCATCATTTTGAGTGGCATTGAGATTCGCGGAAAATGGTTATATTTTTTATCCGCGATTTTGAATTCTCCACGGCCATCCTCTCCATCATTAGCGCACATAATCGAGAGACTACTGTATATAGCGGGATAAATCTCCTGATACCAGTCTGTGTGGATGCTATTACATCACAGATGTAATAGCATGTAATAGCAAGGCTATTGTAGCACACCGTCACACGGCGTTGGCTCACTCTCGAAGAGAGATGAACACTCGGAGGCACGAGGAGGAACCACGAGCGAGCGAGGAGGCAGCAGCCACACGCGGTGATCCGGAGCTGCCAACAGGTGCCCAAGCTCTGCGGTCCTCTACATATATTTAAGCATTGGCCAATACGACGAGCGATTTATGCACGTGGGAGGAAACTGAAACGCCCAGAGAAAACCCCACGCGTGCCAAGGGGGAAACGCGCCTTCCCAAACGGATGGAAAAGGTGGAGACCACATCTTCGCTTTCCTGCCTTCTTATGGCGAGCCAGGGTACGGGCTCCTCATCGACGCCCATGAGAAGGGAGTTTCGCAACATCTGTGCTGTGATCCACCAACCCCCTCGTTGCTGCTGTCTCCACCGTGCTGGGTTAGAGGCCACGCCGCGTGCGGCGTAGCCACCACCGCCCAGCTCGTAATTTGCGAGCGCACACTACTGGCTCCGCGGTCCTCAATATATCGGGGCGTTCGCGGAAAATTAATGAGCGGTTAGGCGTGTGGGAGGAAACGGAAGCGCCCGGAGGAAACCCACGCGTGCGAGGAGGAAACGCTCTCCCATACATGTTCGCCGAGTACCACCTTGTCCTAGCGAACCAGGGCTCGGCCGCTTCTCTACGCCCCAACCCCACCGAAAGGGAGTTTCGCAACAGTTGTGTGCGTGGTGATCCACCAACTCTTGCTGCTGCCCGCACACCGCAGAATAAAAGGCGTGCGCCACCACCGCAAGGCTAAAGATGATTCACTAAGGGTAGATCTTTATATATGTAGCTGGAGAAAGATCCTGAAGCCAGCCTGTGTGGGTGGCTTGTTAAAACAAAAAATGAAACTATTTTAGTTTACCAGGTACTCTTTTTCAGAAGCCACCTGGCTATCACAAATGATAGCTCAAGGAAGTGGCTTATCACGTGGAAACTTATAGAAGTAGCCAAATACTTTAAATGCTTGACGTTGATTCTAAATGTGGAGATAAAAGCCGAAGGACCCGGAGAAAAATCCACGAGAGCATGCAAACTCCAAATATACAGGAGGTGTTGGGGTTGGGATTGAACCCACGACCTCCTATATACCAGGCAAAGAAGTTAACATCTCTAGCCACTATGGCGCCTGACGGTAGCGAGATCGCCTGTACTCCTCGTTCAGATCTTCGGTACGACCCAAATGGACTGCACATTTCATGAACGCGAGCGATTTTTTTTTCAGAGGCCATTAACCCCTCGCTCGGCCCCCCCAACCCCCCGGCCTGGCTTCAAGATTTTCAAGAGCGCCAACTCGGCAGGGCCCATTCGTGATGTCGCCAGCAGCATTTTTGCCTCCGTTCCCCGCAACCTTTTTTCCTCGCTTGGGGGGGCCCCGGAACAGGACTTGCAGATAACCCGCTTTTTGCAGGCGAGGGGAACTTTGCCCGCAGTGCACTCGTGTGTCGTCCCCAATAGTCATGCGCAAATCACAATAGGAAAGTGCATGTCGGAGAAGTGGCAGAAGTGACCTCCGATTGGCACGGTTGGCTACGTGAGATGCGAAAGAAATTCAACATATTACTGTGTCCTATATTTAGAAATGTAGTGTTGTTGCGGGGTGGAAAATACCCCCCCCCGCCCTTCCCTCTAGAACACTGAGTAGTATGGCTAAGATACTCACAAGGACTGATAAATATCAGTCCCCGCGGCATCTTACAACTCGTAAAATTGCCGTATAAATTTTCGGTCCCTCAAAAAAAGGAGTTTTATTTCCATTGGGAGCTCACCTGGTTAAACTATACACGGGGCATGTATCTCGTCACGCCGCACACGCTGGATCATTGCTCAATGGACCTCCACTGCCCAATCCTCCAGTGGTGCCGTTCTGCAGCTCTGTCGAGGGGCTTTGCTGTGTTTGCTGTGAACTCCTCATCTCGCCCCCCCCCCCCCCACCTTTTGTACAGCACAGCGTCACATATCCGACTCTGGGGACTGAGGCATAGGCGGATCTGTAAAAAGGTCGCATTTGTGAACGTCTACACCACTGGACAAATTCTGGCGGTGGGCGGTTAATCGATTTGGCCGGACATGTGACGGTCGGACATGTGACATTGTACTGTAACTCGCACTGCTGTGATGTTGCTCCTGCCCTTGATGATCACCCATCCCTCAATCATTGAAACAACAACAACAACATTGATTTACAGCCCCTTTATCAATCCTCCCCCTGCCCTGTTTCGGCTATGGGGGTAGTTTGACTATACATGCTAGTCAGTGTTGGTCACTGAAGGCAGGAGCGGGGGTGCCCAGGACTGGTTCAGATATCGCTTGCCACCGACGTTAGCCATAACCAGGAATCGAGTTTGGGTCGCCGGATTCATAGCCTACGCGGTCTCTTTCCCAATTGTATTATAATTGTGCTAGCGTTGTCATGTCATGTGACGAATGGCCCAATCGGATCTCTTGCAGTATTTATGTTGAACTTCTTTCGCACCGTACGTGGCCAACCGCGGTAATTGGAGGTGCAGGACAAGGAAAACAAACTAAGCTCACAAAGCTGTTAGAAAGAAATTAGTTTGTCAATCTAGATTTGAAAGTGCATAGCTCCAGTGAAGAGCGTTCCAGACGGCCGCAGAAGCACATCTGAAATCCCCGCACGATACATTGACAGTCTTTGTTCGATGGCCAGCCAAAAGCCACTGTTGCTGCTGCGATGATGACCGGAGCGTGATGATGGTTTATGCTCCTGGATGAGATCGGCAAGGTAAAATGAATGGCCCGTGGAGGGAGTTATCACAGAACTACTTCTGAGATCCCCTTCGAGTGACCTCGTTGTCCACAGACTAGGGGGTGCTGCACTTTCCCCTGCTATGAGGGGAATGTCGGTATCATGGACAGAGCATCCTGTATAATGACTGGGCTCACGGCGTCGACTCTTAGTCGGGAGCGCCGGTGTCGATCGGACGGCTTGAAGTGGGATTGGAACCCGGCATCTCGGCGGTGCCAACTCTTCGCTCTGGCCCCGAAGCCACCCGGCCACCTCTCGGATTCACTAAATTAGTAAACTCTCATGAACCCTTTAGCATTCCGAGACGTCTGCAAGTTGCAGGGTGTAGGTCCCGTCAACTGCTGCATTTTGGAACGCACAAGCGATTCGGCGTTGGTTTTATTTGGAGAGGCGTAGTAGTGCCGTTGTTTTTAAAAACATGGCACTCGCCATGGAGAACCGTAGTGACACAACTGCACTCTATGATAGTAGGCTCCCAATTGTGCCCCGCAGGGAGTTGCTTCTCGAGTGTGTTGCTCAGGAAGAGAGAGTTAGAAGAAATTGAGACTGGGAATATAGTCGGGGGGTGGGGGGGGGAATTCCTTGAAACAATCAAATCGCAATCCTGAAGGGCAAGACACAGGAGGCTGAACCTACTGCTGTACAATGTAGAATGGGACACCAGATGTGGGGACACTTCAACGAAGAAGCTGACCTTGGGCAGAGACTTACCGGATTCTGATTCTGCTGCTGGCGCCTTGCTCGGCGCCCTGCAAGCGCGGGTGTCGCCTCTGCGCTGAACGTCTGCCTGTGGCCGTCTCCTCCCTTTCCGCGTTTGGATATCCTCTGCTTTCTGCTTTGCCCCCCTCCTGTCTGTGTGCGCATGTGCATGTGTGTGCACCTCCCCAATGTCTCGCCCCCCCCCCCCCCTCCAAGCGTACTACTCAGCCTCGCCCTTAACCTCGGCGGGGATCGTGCACATCATGCAGTCCATCTGCCCCGATGGACAGAGGGATGCGTTCGGCTTCCTGGAGTACCGCAACTCCATGTGAGTCCGCAAAGTGTTTAACGTCCTCCTTCTTAAAACCCACGCTTCTGTTGCTTCTCTCGGGTCTTCTGTAATCGCACCAGCATTCGCATCCGTGCAGAGAAAACGGGCCCGACGTACATAACGCTGCAGTGTTTTAATTTTTCCTTGCCATAAATAATTATTAAATCCTCGCAAAATCCGCACTCATTCTGAATCTGGCCCTCGCTTAACCTCCATCGAAGGAGCCGCGTGCGCTCTCGCGTAAGCAGATGCTCAGCGGGCGCCGTGGCGATGCCATGAATAATGGAGTGGGGGTGATTTTGGCAGCGGCGGCGTAAACGCTATCGGTCGGCCGATGCCCTTGCATGTGATGTCGCGCTCTCGTAGAGACAGCGAGAGAGAGAGGACGACTCGGAAGCACCAGGAGGCGGAACCACAGACGAGGAGTGGGAAGGCAGCAGCCGTGTGGTACACTGGTACTTCCGACAATTGCCCAAGCTCTGCGGCCCTTTATATGAAGGTGTTATCGGCCAAATGATGAGCGTTTCCAAGTAGGAGGAGGAAACTGGAACACCCGGAGTAAACCCACGCGTGCGTGCGAGGGGGAAACACGATATCCCGTACAGACGGAACAGGTGGAGTCCACGCTGTTGTTGTGCCGCCTTCTCTGGGCAGAGCCAGGGTACGGCTCCCCTTCGATGGCTACCCACGGGAAGGGAGTTTTGCAACATTTGTGCGGTGACCCAACAACCCCTTGCTACTACCTCCAGATTACTGGATTACATGGCACGTGTGTAGCCACCACCACCTGGCTAAACTTGACCATATTCTGTGGATTATTGGGCGTTGTGACATGGCTCAGTTGGTAGTGCGTTCGCCGCTTGTTGCACAAACACGATCGGAGTGCAAAGTATAGGAAAGGTAAGCAAATCGCAGAAAATATATATATACAAATATATTGCCAGATAAAACCCACTGAGCTTATTATTATTCTTCTTTCAGAAGCGACCTGGCCACAAATGATAGCTTAACAAAGCAGCTTATCACGTGGAAATTTCTAGCAGCAAAATAATCTAAATAACCTAAATGCATGTTTCTAAATCCATTGACATGTATGAATGTTGAACTGCTTCTGCACTGTGCGTTGCCAACCAGGCTCATCGGAAGTGTGGGAGAACAACAAACCAAACACAAAAAGCAGTTCTAGAGAAATGAGTTTGGCAATCTACTTGACTTAAAAGTGCATAGCTCCCAGTGGCTTCCTAATATCGGACAGAAGAGCGTTCCAGGCGGCCGCAGAAGCGCATCTGAAAGTGTAATGCGGTGACCGTCTTTGTTCGATGGTGAGCCAGAAGCCGCCGCTGCTGCGAGGATGACCGGAGTTTACGTGATGATGGTTTATGCTCCTTGATGAGATCAGTGGATGCAACCGCATTGACCCCTTGACCTCGACCAAACGGTTACGGTTCACCGGCGAGCCGCTTTCACGAGGGACCGCTTGCGCCCTCGCCACGGCGAGCGGGTACCGTCGTCGCCGCCGTCGATCCGTGCCGTCGTCTGCCCCCGCGCCCAGGGTGACTCAGCTGCTGGAGCGGCTGGGCGAGGTGACGGCCGACACGGACTTGCTCTCCCCTGAGCGCGCCAGCCTGGACGTGGAGCTCGGGGCGCTGCGGCAGCACGCGGCGGAGCTGGGGGGGCAGCCCGGCCCCCTGGAGCGCAGCCTCAACGCGGCCCACAGTGAGTGGGGATGGGGGTGCCCGGGGGGGTGGCTAGGATCGGGTCATTATGTGTCACTCGCCACCTCGCGTTAGCCATTACCAGGGATCAAACTCTCGTCGCCGGATTCGCAGCACGCGCCCGCGCGCGCGGTCTCTTTCCCAGTTGTGTTCTGATTGTGCTTTTAGTGTCGTGTCGTGTGACGAGTGGCCCAATCGGATCCCTTGCAGTAAGCAGTGCCAATCACCTTGTGTTAGAGTATATGTTTTGAGCTTCTTTTGCACCGTACGTAGCGAACCCTGCTAATCGGAGGTGCGAGGGAAGGGCAACAAACTAAACACAAAAAATAAATTAAAAATTGATGTCAATTAGGGGGCCACAAAATATCGTTCCGCGGGCCGCGAGTTTGAGACCCCTGCTCTAGGGGATTTTAAAAGTGCATAGCTCCAGTGGCTTCCTAATATTGGATGGAAGAGGATTCGAGATGGCCACAGAAGCGCATCTGAAAGCACGTGATGCAGTAACCATCTTTGTTCAATGACTAGCCAAAAGCCGCTGGACGTATGATTGGCGTAAGCGTGATGACGGTTTATGCTCCTGGCAGTCAACGTGTTCACACAGGGACAGCTGCCACTGGGGGTGCCCTTTCAAATGATATTGAGATGACATAACGATGCAAGTAGCTTATCGTGTGCAAGGCACTCTTGAGATGCCCTGGATTAAAAAACGGTGGCGCTATAAAACACAAAAAATATTATAATAATAATGCTTTCAACTTCAACGCTTTAGAAAGGCAGCCACGCAGCGATCTGTATATTTAAGGTGTTATCGGCCAATTAGCGCCGTGCGAGAGAGCAATGCTCGATCCTTTAAAATCGGTGGAGTGTGCCTTTTCTGTACCGCCTTCTCCTGGCAATCCAGGGTATGGCTCCTCCTCGATGCCTACGGGATTAGCACGGTTGGATACGTACGGTGCAATATAAGTTCTAGATACATACAAGAGAGTTCAACAACATCTGTGCAGCAATCCACCAACCCTCGCTGCTGCCTCCACAGTGCTGTGTCACGGGTCACGCCACGTGCAGCAGCATAGCCACCAACACTGCCCAGCAAACTCCACGTACACAGCAGACGTCCTATATACCAGGCGAGGTAGTCAACATCTCTCCACCGCGGCACCCCATTGTTGTGTCTCGGAGCTGTGAGCCGCCCGTGATCTCCCGTGTCCTGTCTCAACCACCGGCCCCTCGCCCCTGTACAGACCTGACGCTCTCCACACTGCTGAGAGACCCGGAGACTTTCCGTGACTTCCTGAGCCGGAACCTCTCGCTGAGCGATGGGGCGGCCGCCGCTCTGCTGGACTCGCCGATAGACACACGAGAGGTGGGCACACACAAGACAAAGGTCCCCCGTGTAGCCCTCGCGGGACTGTTGGGGCAAGTGCTGTTCGTGGGATGGCAACCGTGAAGGCCTGCACGGCTCGCGAGAGGGTGGTGTGACCAGAACTACGCCCATCCGCCTTTGTCTCTCCCCAGTGCTGATGTTTTACTCACTGCACCAGGTACTCATTGAAGGCTGAGTCGACCTAGTGGAGGCTCGGGACCGATTCGTAAAGTTGTCACCGGTATTAGGCATGAGCGGGTATCGACCTCTGGTCGCTGGGTTTGTAGCGCAGTGCGGTAACCACCACTCCCCACTCTGGGAACTCCTCCGTTCTTTCCACAACTGCCCCACTCCGCTGTTTGCGAGTAGCACCTCCCGAAGGCTCAGGCGCGCACACGCACGTGGAGGGCGCTCACCACACAGAGCTGACGACCGTGTGATGGCTCTCCTCCAGCTGTACCGCCTCTTCCTGGGCTCTTACCCTCTGGTGCCCAAGGAAGCATGGGACAAGGAAGAGGGCGACTCCTCCAGGGACTCCACCAACAGCATCCCGGCCTTCCAGGTAAGTGGACAGCTCGACACAAAGACAAAGATCCCCCATGTGTAGCCTGTAACAGACTGTTGGGGCGAGTGCTGTCAGCGAGTACCACCTAATGAAGGCGGGCGCGGTACACAATAGAGTGGGTGGCCAGCACCACGCCCGACCGGCTTTGTCTCCCCAGTGGCGATGTTTACACAACGCACCAGGTACTCGTTTTAGGTTGAGTCGACCTAGGGGAGGCCTAAGCCACAGGAGCGTGATTGTGGCCATGCAACCCAAACTATGAACTGTATAAGTAATATATTGTAGTCTGTGCTCCTTGAACGGAGGAGAAGGAGCGGTAAAACGACACCAATTCTCTCCTGGAGCCCTCCCGTCATGGCAAGCATCGGCAGACTTCGATATTTTGCATCGAGCTCCTGAACATCGCTAGCGGGAGGATGTTCTAAACAATGGGGGTGTGGCAGCATTGGAGAATGAGTGACCTCCCGCTGACCCCCCGTTGACCGGTTGCTGTCCTAGGAGCAGCTGGTGTCCAAGTGGAGGAACCTGCACAGGGGGCTTCTGCAGCAGGCGCTGCAGGACCCGGCGCTGGCTTCGCAGAGACCAGCCCTGCTGTTCGCCCTCGCACAGGCGCTGGGGCTCGCCAATGCCAGCAGCAGTAACGGCGGCGGCAGCAGTAACGGCGGCGGCAGCAGCAACAGCAGCAATCGGCCAGGGGGGGAGGATGGTGGCGATGGTGACAGCAGCGGCGCCTCGCTCGTGCGCGCTCTGCAGGTCGGTGGAGCTTCGTAGCGCCGGCGGCGGCAATGGTAGCGATAGTAGTCGGTTGTGTCATCATCGGCCGGGTGGTGGTGTCTACGCTGCTGCTGCTGCACGTAGCTTTTAATCCATAACGTGGCAATTCGTTACTAGTACAGCACACAGGTGTGTTGGAGAGCAAATCCAAAATATGTAATCCAGCCCTGTAGAAGCAGCAGCAACAGCAGTGAGGGGTTTGTGGATCACCGCACGGATGTTGCGAAGCTCCCTCTCTACCACATGGGTGGGTGTAGAGGAGGAGCCCGTACCCTGGCTCTGCCAGGGAAAGGTGGCACAGCGGAGTGTGGATGCCACCCGTTCCATCTGTACGGGATCGAGTGTTGCCCCTTTGCACGGACGTGTGAGTTTTAAGCGACAGTAGCATCAATATCGGCAGCATTGTTGTCATGATGGGCGAGTAGCAGCTTGTGTTTTCCTCTGGCCCTTTGAGGCATGTGAGGGTGGCCGTGCAGTGTTGGGACACATTCAGATCGAGGTCTGGACACCTTTCCTGCAACCCATGTGGTTGCTTGGGTTCCAACTTGACTGCTAACAATTGAAGTGAGAGGGGGGCCTGGGCAGGACCCAGCGCGGTGGTTCGAGGACGACTGCCGCCGGTTTCTGCGTAACGACCGAGGAGCGGCAGCCCAAGGACGGACCGCGCCCGAGGTGGATGGCCACCGGGGAGAGAGACGGAGCGATGAAATCGGCTCGTGCCGTCGCTGCTACGTAGATCGGAATCGTGGGACCGTGAGACACACCGACGGTTTAGGAGAGAGGTCTTCGTCCAAACAGTCCACGCCACGAGATGTTTAACGAACCCGCCTGGTAGACAGGAGTTCGTGGGTTCGATCCCGACCCTGACGCCTGTATACGTCTCTCTCCCCGTGGTCGCGTAGATTTTTCTCCGGGTCCTCCGGTTTTTCCCTCCCCAAATTTAGAATCGACATCACGCGTTCAGAGTATTTCGCTGCTATACATGTCCACGTGGTGATAAGCCACTTTGTTGGAGCTATAATTTGTGATCGCCAGGTTGCTTCTGAAAAGGAGCTTTTTAGCTCAGTGGGCCTTACCTGGTTGAGTTTAGTTTTAGTTGACGGATCACAGCTCACGCACGACAGTAACGAAACTAACCAAACAACCAAACCAAACAACGCCTCCCTCTCTCCTCCCTTCCTGCGTGCCGCCCCGCAGAACGTCCTGCTCACCCCAACGCAGCTCTTCCGCCTCGCTTGCGCCACCGACAAAGGGGAACCGCCACGGCCGCTCCTGCTGCGGCCGTCTGGCGCCGCGGCCCAGGGTGGCCTGCGCGAGGTTCGGTCCCGCCTGTGCCCGGCGGGGGCGGCGCCGCAGGCGGCCGATGGCGCGGCCGGCGCTCCTCCGCGGCGGAACGACGGCGGTGGCGCCGGCGGCGAGGCGCTGGCGGCGTTCTCGAGCCTGGCGCTGGAGCTGAGGCAGCAGGTGGAGCCGGCCAAGGTGGTGCAGCAGGTAGGGTAGCGAAATGGCGTGGGGGGAAAAGAAGCCGTCATGGACGGTCGCTTATAATGATGGTGATAATAATATAATGCTCTTTAGTTCTTTCGGTAAAGTCGCGTAGGTAGAAAAAATAATCGTCTTCAAATAATCTTCACCTGAAGACGGTTGCTTGTGTGGCGATCGAAACGTCGTGAGCTGTTATTTTTTTCCTGCAGTCACGAAAGCTTCAAATAAAGAATAATATGATAATTTCGACTTGTAATGCTGACGTACAGACATAATGGTTCCGAGGCACAAGGAGGAGGAGCCACAGGTGAGTGGGAAGGCAGTGAGCCACGCACTGGTGAGAAGCCGGCGCTCCGACAGTTTCCTGAACTCCACGGTCCTCTATATATGGAGGTGTTTATCGGCCAACGAAGTGCGTGTTTTGTACGTGGGAGGAGGAAAATCGGAGTGCCCTGGAGAAAACTCGCGCATGTGTGGGGGACAGCACTTTACTCCACACGGATGGAACAGATGGCGATTAGTCCGCACACTTTGCTGTGCGGTCTTCTCCTGTCGTGCCAGGGTGCGACGATCCACCAACCCCCTCGCTGCTGCGTGCTCTCCCGGTGGTCACGTGGATCTTTTTTCTCTCCAGGTCCTTCAGTTTTTTTCCCCTCCTCATTTATGATCGACGTTCACTTCGTGTAGTATTTTAAGTTTTTGGCTGCTATGAATTCCCACGTGATGGGCCACTTCGTTGAGTTATCATTTTTGGCCAGGTCAATTCTGAAACGGAAGCTAATTGCTCAGTGGGCTTTACCTGGTAAGATAAACATAGATATATATATTTTTAGTGATTTGCGTTCCTCTCCTATATTTTGCACTCCTATTATGTTTTCCTATTGTTTGTCGTCGTAACGTTCTAAACCTCGCCCCTACTGGACACCTGTGAAAAAGAGCTTTACAGCTCATCGGATTTCTCCATTTGTAGACGAAGATTCTGATTCCTGTGGTCGATCACGGGCCCCACGCCACGGCAGCAGCCGCGCCGTTCGCTGACGCGTCGCCACCCCCTCCCCCCACCACCCCCATGCGGCAGCTGGACCTCGAGCGCATGAACGCCAGCGGCACGCGGCAGCGCCTGCAGGAGCTGCTGGAGGACGTGGGGCGGCTGCACAAGCTGCTGCGGGACATCCATCTGCTCTCGGGGCTAGCTCGCCTCCTCCCCAAGGGCGCCTGCGCCACCAGGCGGGGGACCGGCGCCACCTCCTCCTCGCAGGACCCCGACGGGCACGTAGCTGGCAACGGGACCACCTTCGGCACGGGTGAGAAGCGGCGTGGCTGGCCCAGGTGGTGGGTGGCGGGGGGGGTGCGGCGGTCGCCCTTCTTGAAACCCTCCCAACATTGGTATTATTCGTGTTGATATCTACCTAGAGAAAATATAGTTCACGTAAAAATGTATACCGATTGTAGGGGGCCCTGTTTTAACAAGCGTGGCATTTCAGGACAGCCGACTTTCCCCCCTTCCACACACTCCTTACGTGATGAAACGGGGGGTGGCGTTGTGATCAGAATGGGAGTCTTTATTTAGACTGGAGGAATTCGATGAGCTACAAAGCTGTTTTCCACAGATGTCCAGTTATGGGCAGGTTGTGATATGTGGGGTGATGACGCCGCTGCTTCCGTGCCCGAGAAGTTACTCCTCCCACCGCGCTTCCCTCCTTGCGACGTCACCACCGCGCCTCTGATTAGCGCGGTTGGCTACGTGCGCTGCGAAAGAAGTTCAACATTCATACTTACTGCCCATAGACTCAACACTACCCATAGACTCAACACTACCCATAGACTCAACACTACCCATAGACTCAACACTACCCATAGACTCAACACTGCCCATGGACTCAACACTGCCCATAGACTCAACACTACCCATAGACTCAACATTACCCATAGACTCAACACTACCCATAGACTCAACATGACCCATAGACTACGTAGCTCCGATTATCACAATTGGCTACGTATGGTGTGAAAGAAGTTCAACATATGTGCGTACGTACGTGCGTGTGCCGGCGGCGGCAGGGAATGCAACAACGACGGCGGTGCCGCCGAACGGCACGGAGGGAGCGCCGCGCGAGGATGCGGTGGCCGACGACGCCAACGGCGATGACGCCGACGACGCCGACGACGACGCGGCGGATGACGGCGGCGGCAAGAACCACTTCTCGGGATTTGTGCGGCTCTGGGCCGGGCTGCAACCCATCCTGTGTGGGAACAAGCGGTGAGTGAGCGCCGCGCCGGCACGAGCGGAGACGCGGAGCGATGACGTCGGCTTTCTTGTATGGGGGGCGGGGGATGCTGTTTAAGGGGGTGCCGTGGTGGCGAGGAGATGTTACCCGACTCGCCTGGTGTGCAAGAGACGTGGGTTCGATCCCGACCCCTGACGCCCGTTGTATATTTTGAGTTTGCGTGTTGTCCCCGTGGTTGCGTGGATTCTTTCTCTGGGTCCTACGGTTTTTACCTCCACATTGAGAAGCAACATCACGCAATTCTATTATTTAGCTGCTGTACATTTCCGCATTTTAAGCCCCTTTGTTGAGCGATCATTTGTGGCCAGGTCGCTTTAAAAAAATGATCTAATAGCTCAGTGGGCTTGACCTGGTAATAGTTTAGATTCATTTATGTGTTTTTCTAGAACTTTTATGAACCGCCTTATCCTGGCAGAGCCAGAGTTACGGCTCCTCCTCGACATCCACGGGGAGGGAGTTTCTCAGCATTTGCGCGGTGATCCACCAACCTCCACGCTGCTACCTCCACAGCGCTGGATTACAGGCCACGCCACGTACAGCGTCACGGCCATCGCCAGCGTGGTAGCCCCGGCTGCGATCTCGTTGACCTGCCGCGTTCTGCTGCTGCTGTGCTCGCAGAGAGATCAACCCGGAAGCGCTGAAGCAGGGGAACATGAGCTCCCTGGGCTTCACAAGCAAGGAGCAGCGCAACCTGGGCTTGCTTGTGCACCTAATGACGAGCAACCCCAAGGTTCTGTTTGCGCCCGCCGGATCGCAGGCCGACCAGGTCATCCAAAAGGTGATGCGGAGTGCACCGAGCAGGGGTCTCGCCGCTGACACGTCCGTCCACGCACTCACCGCAGCGGTCGGCATTGCACAGACATCCCCCGATCCCTCTGAACCCCAACCCAATCCTAGATCAACGACAACATCGCCCTCCTCACCATCTCCAACATACTCCGTGGACTCATCCCTGGCTGGCTCTCCCCTCACATCTCACTCTACTCCCCTCCACGCACTCTCCTACCTCTCCCCTCTCATCTCACTCTACTTCTCTCCACGCACTCTCCTACCTCTCATCTCGCTCTACTCCCCTCCATGCACTCTCCTACCTCTCATCTCGCTCTACTCCCCTCCATGCACTCTCCTACCTCTCATCTCACTCTACTCCCCTCCATGCACTGTCCTACCTCTCATCTCGCTCTACTCCCCTCCATGCACTCCTACCTCTCCCCTCTCATCTCGCTCCACTCCCCTCGACGCACTCTCCTACCTCTCCCCTCTCATCTCACTCCACTTGTGCTGAAAGAACTATAGCACCAATACTACGTGTATTCAATTTCTATTATTCAATATGTCCACTCGTTAATTCACCACCCCCACTGTGTCCCTGTGTCCCCACTGTGTCCTGTCTCCCCACTGTGTCCCTGTGTACCCACTGTTTCACCATGTCTTTATGTCCCCGTGTCCCCACCTTGGTCCCCGTGTCCCGACCGCGTCCCCGCCGCATCGTCCGCAGGCGAACGAGACGTTTGCGTTCCTGGGGAACGTGACGCGCTACGCCCAGTTGTGGCTCAACGCCTCGCAGAAGATCCGCGCGGTGCTGCACGGGGGCCAGCTCCACGACCACATGGGCTGGGGGCGCCAGGTGAGAACCCCTAATACCGTACCCCTAACACACACAAACACAGCCCTGTAGCCAGGAGAGTTCCTAACTCGCACAACAACAACAACAGACATTTGCCACGAAGTGGCAGTAATGTCACCATGGCTAGGTGCACTCTAAGGTCATGTGGAGTGTCGAATGATCGCTGGCAGGAGGTCACCGAACAGACCCAAGTGCCATGGGTTGACTGACTGAGATGACTGGCAGAAGCACCATCAGTGCTCCCGACTTTGCCAACGCGCCGCGTTTTTGCCGCCCAACGCTCCGCTCGCTGTTGTGAGCTTCGCTCCCCTGCCCTCCGCTAACATTGGAGGGCGACTGCCTCAAATTGCCCAGTAGCGTCTTTCACGAGCCCCCCTCCACTACAGAGGCCGATCTTGAAACCGCCGGTACCCCGTCATCGGCAAGCCTCTAACAACAGGCCATCGCGTCGCTATTCCCGGTGTGAGCGCGTTTTGGTTGTTCCCGCGTGCCACTGCGCCGCAGCTGGTGGAGGAGTTGTCGCGTCACCCGGAGCTGCTGAACCTGTCGGGCAGCCACCTCCGACAGGGCCTCTTGGATGGCGCCACGCAGCCCCTGCCCAATGCCTCCGTCGTGCTCAAGCAGCTGGACGTCATTGATAACGCGGCCTGCGGGTGGGCCCGCTTCATGTCCAAGGTGAACGACGGTGGCTATGGTTGTGATGTTAAGTTAACACGTAGGCTTTCGCGACCAATATTATTCAGACGACGCACTTATATTAACGCGATATAACCAAACAACTTTACTATGAATAATTGTGATGTTCATGATGGTGATTTGTCTGAAATGGTTATGGGGATGACTGGTCGATAATGCATGTACCGTACGTAGCTAACCATGCTGATTGGAGGTGATAATCACGTTGGTAATGGTGATGAATTTGAACTTGATAATGATGGTGCTGATGATGATTGATTGTCCTGTGTCTCTGCCTCATTAATGCAATTGAGAATGATGAAAATATTGTCAATTTTGGTATTTAAGTTGTTGATAATGGTAATGTGATCCCAGGTCCGTGTGGACTTATTCCACGGATGATGATGACTTGTCTACGGTGATGATATTGATGATGACATTGATTTATCTCCGGTCATGATTGATTTGGGAATTCAATGATTGCCAGCCGTGAAGAACTTCCATTCACTCCTGAAACTCAAGTTCCTTTCCCGCACCTCCGATTAGCACGTTTGGTTACGTACGCTGCGAAAGAAGTTCAACAGACATACATGCATATAGCATGTGACGCACAGATACCAATACTCGCTGGTTGTATTGCGACCCTGCGTAACCATGCTCGCAACTATCTATACTGTTCAACATCGGTACCATCGCAGGACGCCCAGTTAAAATAGAGCCTAATAGCTCATGGGGCCCTGCTTGCTGAAATACACAATATACAATCAAAATTTTGACGGTGGTGATTTTGTCTATCGTTAAGATGATAGGGGTGCCACGGTGGCGAGATGTTAACTACCTCGACTGGTGTGCAGGAGGTCGTGGTTACGATCCCGACCCCAACCCTGACGTCTGTATGTTTGGCATTTGCGTATCTCTCTCTCTCCCTCTCCCCGTGGTTGCGTGGATTTTTTTCTCCGGTTCCTCCGGTTCTTTCCTCCATATTTTGAAAACATGGCTGCTATAAACGTCCACATGATGATAAGCCATTTTGTTGAGCTATTATCTGTGACCAGGTCGCTTCTGGAAAATAGCTACATATAGTTCAATCTTGATTTGAAGCTTTCGTGACTGCAGGAATCCATACTCTTCGGTTCTTTCGGTAAAGTCTCGTAGGTAGAAATAAAATAAAATAAAACAAATCACGACGTTTCGACCGCTTGTGTTGCGTTCGAAACGTCGTGATTTGTTTTATTTTATTTTATTTCTAACTACGTGACTTTACCGAAAGAACCAATGAGTATAGCTGTATATAGCTCAGTGGGCCTTCCTCATTGTTGGTAGTGCTGGCTATGGTGCGAAAGAAGTTCAACGTACTCTACACTACGACACGCTACACTACTACACTATACACGGCACTATTCTACACTATGCAACAATTACCTGGTAAAATAAAAATAGTTTAGTTTTCATATTGATGATGACGACAATGACGATGTTGTCGTTGCGTTGTGTCTCTGCCTCATTAATGCAATTGAGAATGATGAAAATATTGTCAATTTTGGTATTTAAGTTGTTGATAATGGTAATGTGATCCCAGGTCCGTGTGGACCTATTCCACGGATGATGATGACTTGTCTACGGTGATGATATTGACGATGACATTGATTTATCTCCGGTCATGATTGATTTGGGAATTCAATGATTGCCAGCCGTGAAGAACTTCCATTCACTCCTGAAACTCAAGTTCCTTTCCCGCACCTCCGATTAGCACGTTTGGTTACGTACGCTGCGAAAGAAGTTCAACAGACATACATGCATATAGCATGTGACGCACAGATACCAATACTCGCTGGTTGTATTGCGACCCTGCGTAACCATGCTCGCAACTATCTATACTGTTCAACATCGGTACCATCGCAGGACGCCCAGTTAAAATAGAGCCTAATAGCTCATGGGGCCCTGCTTGCTGAAATACACAATATACAATCAAAATTTTGACGGTGGTGATTTTGTCTATCGTTAAGATGATAGGGGTGCCACGGTGGCGAGATGTTAACTACCTCGACTGGTGTGCAGGAGGTCGTGGTTTCGATCCCGACCCCAACCCTGACGTCTGTATGTTTGGCATTTGCGTATCTCTCTCTCTCCCCCTCCCCGTGGTTGCGTGGATTTTTTTCTCCGGTTCCTCCGGTTCTTTCCTCCATATTTTGAAAACATGGCTGCTATAAACGTCCACATGATGATAAGCCATTTTGTTGAGCTATTATCTGTGACCAGGTCGCTTCTGGAAAATAGCTACATATAGTTCAATCTTGATTTGAAGCTTTCGTGACTGCAGGAATCCATACTCTTTGGTTCTTTCGGTAAAGTCTCGTAGGTAGAAATAAAATAAAATAAAACAAATCACGACGTTTCGACCGCTTGTGTTGCGATCAAAACGTCGTGATTTGTTTTATTTTATTTTATTTCTAACTACGTGACTTTACCGAAAGAACCAATGAGTATAGCTGTATATAGCTCAGTGGGCCTTCCTCATTGTTGGTAGTGCTGGCTATGGTGCGAAAGAAGTTCAACGTACTCTACACTACGACACGCTACACTACTACACTATACACGGCACTATTCTACACTATGCAACAATTACCTGGTAAAATAATAATAGTTTAGTTTTCATATTGATGATGACGACAATGACGATGTTGTCGTTGCGTTCGCTGCAGGTGAGCGTCGATGTATTCCGCGGGTTCCCCACGGAGGACGCCATCGTGAACTACACGCTCAACCGCGCCTACCACGAGAACGTCACCGTCTTTGCCAGTGAGCTCCCGAACCTCCTCGCCCTCCGCGGCCCCTCGCTGTAGAATGCGGACGAAAACGTGTTGCAGGTCCCAGGGGAGAACGTATACACGCACTCAATACCGTCACCAACCGTGCTATTCAGAGGTTTGTACAACGTACAAACCTTTGATCAGCACGGTTGGCTATGTGCGGTGCGAAAGAAGTTCAACGTATATACAATACGTACGTACAAACTCCGCACCAAAAGGCGCCCGAGTTGGGAATCAAACCCGGGGGGACCCTTCTTTCCCTGAGGCATGAGCGTCACTACTGCGCCACCACCACCACCTATGCTATTGTCGTCATCGTTGTTGTCGATGTCGTTGTTGTTCTTGTCACCTTTGTTGTTGTGGTTGTTGTCGTCGTCATCGTTGTTGATGTCCATGTCCCCCCCCCCCCACCAGGTGTCATTTTCCAAACAGACCGGCACGGCGCTCTGCCGCCGCACGTCATCTACAAGATCCGTCAAAACTCGAGCTTCACGGAGAAGACCAATGAGATCCGGCGCGCCTACTGGAGGCCCGGACCCAACTCCGGTGGGCAGTACTACTTCTTCTATGGCTTCGTGTGGATCCAAGGTGAGAGAGAGGTGGGGCAGCAGCATAAGCGGTGTATGTACTTGCGTATGCACGTTTAATTTATTTCGCACCACCGTACGTAGCCAACCGTGCTCATCGGAGGTGCAGTGTTGAGTCTATGGGCAGTACATATGTATGTATACTCTTTGGTTCTTTCGGTAAGTCACGTGGGTAGAAAAATAATAGATCACGACGTTTTGATCGCTACACAAAGTAATCGTCATCAGGTGGGACAACCACAGCAAGAAACAACTGCTGAAGTAGGCCTACTTCCGCAAGAGACAACTGATAGATTCCTGCAGTCACGAAAGCTTCAAATCAAGATATGTATGTATGTTGATCTTCATCTGCACCGTAGCTGGCACTACCAACAATTAGGAAGGCCCACTGAGCTATATAGCTCTTTTTCAGAAGCGACCTGGCCACACATGATAGCTCAACGAAGTGGCTTATCATGTGGAAATTTATAGCAGCAAAAATATGTAAATGCATGTTGATTCTAAATGTGGAGGGAAAAACCGGAGGACCTGGAGAAAAATCTACGCGACCATGGGGAGAGACATGCAAATTTCAAATGTACAGGCGTCAGGGTTGGGATCCACCCACGACCTCCTACATACCAAGCGAGCTAGTTAAAATCTCGCCAAGGTAGTGAACATTTCCTGCTCACGTTAGTTTTTAACGGAGACCCTTTGTGCCGTTGTGTGCGCGCTGGCAGACATGATCGAGCGAGCGATCATCAACACGTTCGTCGGGCACGACGTGGTGGAGCCCGGCAACTACGTGCAGCTCTTCCCCTACCCCTGCTACACGCGTGATGAGTGAGTGCTCCTGCTCCCAGCTGGTTACTGTGAGGGTTGTGAGTGCTCCTGCTCCCAGCCGGCTACCGTGAGGGTTGTGAGTGCTTCTGCTCCCAGCTGTGAGTGCTCCTGCTCCCAGCGTGGTTGAGTCTGTTCTCCGTATCGGTTTGTGTTTGTAGCCGTGAACGCGTAGCCGCCTGGCATCGGCAGTGATGCCGTTCCCCTCACTCTCTCTCTCTCCCTCTCTCACGTGCAACTGCGCCACAGTTTCCTGTTCGTCATCGAGCACATGATGCCGCTGTGCATGGTCATCTCCTGGGTTTACTCCGTGGCAATGATGATCCAGCACATCGTGGCCGAGAAGGAGCATCGTCTGAAAGAGGTAAGGGTTTGAGCACCGGCGGGAATGCTGCGGGTGACTCCGGCATGCCGCCGGGGAGTGGACGGGAGTGGAGGCACACAGCCGTTGCCCTACTCGGTGGGCAAAGTGGACGATCATCCCCTGAGTAGGCTTGTGGGGATCAGTGGCAACAATGATGATGATGTTGATGATGCTGATTCCAGGTCCCCGTCGCCAGGCGATGATGGGGCTGAGTAACGCGGTGCTGACGATGGTGACGACGATTATGATCTACATACGTTGAACTTCTTTCGCGCCGTGCGTAGCCAACTGTGCTCATCGGAGGTGCGGGGGAAGGACAACAAACTAACGCACAAAAAACACTGTCACAGTGATGGTGACGATGATGCCAGATCCCTGAAGCAAGGTCATTTAAGATGGTGGGGCTGAGTAACGCGGTGATGCTGACGACGATGACGATGCTGATGACGATGACGATTGTTTTGATGATGACGATGACGATGATTGCCACGATGCCGGTTTTCCCATCTCCAGGTGATGAAGATGATGGGTCTGAGTAATGCGGTGCACTGGGTGGCGTGGTTCATCACGGGCTTCCTGCAGCTCTCCATCACCGTGGCAGTGCTCACCGTCATCCTCAAGTATGGCCAGGTGCTCATGCACAGCGACATCTTCATCATCTGGCTCTTCCTCACCATCTACGCCCTGGCCACCGTCATGTTCTGGTGAGTGGCAGTAACCAGCAGTAGCGCCAGCGGCGGCAGCGGGCAAACACGGTCATCGGCGACGTTGCAGAAAATAGAAATAACTAAATTTAATTAATAGAAATTCATAATAAAGATTTTTACCTTAATATGAACGTGTCGTTAACCCACCACCACCCGACACAGCCCATCAGCGAGCTTTGTCACGTAAACAAAACGTGCCAATTAGTTACTACTTCAGCACACCGGTGTGTTGGAGATTGAACCCTCAACATTTACTATTTGAGTCCTTTTGACGATTCGCTGGTAGTTACAACAAAACCAGTTTCATCAGGCGATGAAGCTGAAGCACTGCGCAGCCGCTGCACGGTAGTCGCTCCGCGCTCTCGTAGAGAGAAAGAGAGAATGGGCGACTCGAGAGAGAGAACGGGCGACTCAAGAGAGAGAACGGGCGACTCGGGAGAGAGAATGGGCGACTCGAGAGAGAGAATGGGCGACTCGAGAGAGAGAATGGGCGACTCGAGAGAGAGAATGGGCGACTCGAGAGAGAGAATGGGCGACTCGAGAGAGAGAACGGACGACTCGAGAGAGAGAACGGGCGACTCGGGAGAGAGAATGGGCGACTCGAGAGAGAGAATGGGCGACTCGAGAGAGAGAATGGGCGACTCGAGAGAGAGAATGGGCGACTCGAGAGAGAGAATGGGCGACTCGAGAGAGAGAACGGGCGACTCGAGAGAGAGAATGGGCGACTCGAGAGAGAGAATGGGCGACTCGAGAGAGAGACTGGACGATTTGGAGGTGCCAGCAGGACGAGCCACAGACGAGGAGCGAGAAGACAGCCGTTGCACGATGAACCCAGCACCAACAATTGCCCAAGTTCTGCAGTTCTCTGTACATGAAGGTGTTATCGGCCAATTTATGAGCATTTACTTGTGAATTAAGCAGACAGTCTGTTGTCCCCACATATTTATCTCTCAACGTAAAAAAAAACGGTTTTACACATCCCAATTCAAGGTTTTGGCACACAGGGTCTCGCTTGCAGAGTCGGGTTTGCTGACTATATTGGTTCAACGCAAGCAAAAGCTCTGGACCGGTTTCGACATTCGTTGTTTCATCGACAGAATCGGGCTTTCTGGCAATATTGGTTCAACACAAGCAAAATCCCTGGACCGGTTTCAAATGAGTGCCTTGCCAGCCTTCACAGGTGCTACTCGCTGACAGCACCTGCCCCAAAAGTCTCTTGAGGCTATACGGGGGATCTTCGTCTTGTGTGTATACTCAGCTTCCTGGTGAGCGTGCTGTACTCGAAGGCGCGCATGGCAGCAGCGTGCGGGGGCATCATGTACTTCCTGAGCTACGTGCCGTACATGTACGTCGCGATCCGTGAGGAGGTGGCGCACGACAAGATCACGGCCTTCGAGAAGTGCATCGCCGTGAGTCTCACTGGGGCGGCGGCTCCTGGTGTGGTCCACACGCACGGCCACACCACACACACGCTCAGACCCCTGCGGCCAGACTACACATGCACAGAGTCCATGCAGCCACACCACACACGCACCCCACGTGACCACACCACACACGCACAGACCCCACGTGACCAAACCACACATGCACAGACCCCACGCTGCCACACCACACACTCGCACATGGCCAGAAGACATCACACACACAGCCAGACCTCACACACACACGCGGCCAGACTACACACACACTCGCACATGGACAGACTCCTCTTGCCTCCTCTCTCCTTCTGCCACACCACTTGCATGCACCATGTAATGATGACGGTGATGCAACATCCAAACTGTGAATTTCTCTCTCTCTTTCTCTCTCCCTCCTGCTCAGTCGCTCATGTCCACCACGGCGTTTGGCCTGGGAGCGAAGTACTTTGCACTGTACGAGGTGGCGGGCGTGGGCATCCAGTGGCACACCTTCCGCCAGTCGCCCGTCGAGGGAGACGACTTCAACCTCTCGCTCGCCCTGCTCATGCTGCTGCTGGACAGCGTGGTATACGGCGTGCTCACCTGGTACATCGAGGCCGTGCACCCAGGTACGTGCGTACGCGCGCGAATGGGTAGCGGCGGTGCAGCAGTTAGCGCTCGCTGCGCTGTGACACCGTGTGTGTGTTTGTGACCCTGTGTGTGTGACCCCTGTGTGTGTGTTACTCCTGTGTGTGGGGTCGCGGTAGTGTATTGGTTAGCGCTCGCTGCACTGTGACACCGTGTGTGTGTTTGTGACCCTGTGTGTGTGACCCCTGTTTGTGTGTTACTCCTGTGTGTGGGGGGAGCGGTAGTGTATTGGTTAGCGCTCGCTGCGCTTCGAACCCGCTGACTAGTTAGATTCTCTCTCACCACGACCAACAGTGGTGACGATATTCTGAATAGGTCCTGAGCGCCTCCTAGGTCGACTCAGCCTTAAATGAGTACCTGGCACGGTGTGTAAATGCCGCCACTAGGGAGACAAAGGTGGCCTGGTGTGGTGCTGGCCACCCACCTCTCAGTGTGTCGTACCGGCCTTCATAGGTGCTATTCGCTAATGGCACTTGCCCCTACAGTCTGTTAAGGCTACACTGGGAAACTTTGTCTTTGCCTTTAGGCACGTACGGGCTGCCCCGGCCCTGGTACTTCCCCCTGCAGCGCTCCTACTGGCTGGGCAGCGGCCGCGCCGACGCCTGGGAGTGGAGCGGCTGGCCGTGGGGACGCGGCGGTGGCGGCGGCGTCGCCGGTGGCGCCGCGGGGCTAAGCATCACCGAGGACGACCAGGCGTGCGCCATGGAGAACCGCCACCGCGGTGAGACCCGTGCCTGGCTGCGCGACTCTCGGCAGCGTGCGACTTGCGGCCGTGCGCGCGACCCCCGGCTGCGCTCGTGACTCCTGGCTGTGTGCCGCAGACGAGGCGCGTGGGATGGAGAAGGAGCCCACGCACCTGCCCCTCGTGGTGTGCATCGAGCGCCTCACCAAGGTCTACAAGACGGGAAAGAAGCTGGCGCTCAACAACCTGTCGCTCAACCTCTACGAGAACCAGATCGTCTCCTTCCTGGGCCACAACGGCGCCGGCAAGACCACCACCATGTACGACACGCGCACAAAGACGGAGACGCTTCGTTTCGCCTTAACAGACCGTTGGGGCAAGCGCTGTTCGCGAGTAGCACCCATTGAAGGCCGGCACGGCACACGAGAGGATGGGTGGGGCCAGCACGACGCCAAGGTCGCGTTAGTATTCTCAGTGGCGATATTTTACTAGACGCCGCACCAGGTGCTTATTTTAGGTTGAGTCTACCTAGGGGAGGCCCAGGACCAGTTCGGATAATAGTCACTGGTGCTGGTGGCCGTGAGCAGCAATCGAACTCGGGTCGCCGGGTTTGTCGCTCAGCATCCTAACCGCGACACCACCGCTCGCACACACGCACGCACACACGCAATGTCTTCACCTTTGCTGCGCCCGTCCCAGGTCCATCCTGACGGGGCTTTTTCCGCCCACGTCGGGCTCGGCGCGGATCTACGGCCACGACATCCGCTCGGAGATGGACGCCATCCGCAAGAGCCTGGGCATGTGCCCCCAGCACAACGTGCTGTTCGACCAGCTCACCGTGGAGGAGCACCTGTGGTTCTACTCGCGCCTCAAGGGCATGCAGGCCCATGACATCCGCATCGAGACCGACAAGCGAGTGTCCCACTCTCCCCACCCCCCTCCTGGCCTCGCTCCGCACGCACACGCACGCACGTGTACCCGCAGGCGCGTACCCGCAGGCGCGTGCACGTGTACCCGCAGGCGCGTGCACGTGTACCCGCAGGCACGTGCACACGCATGCACACGCATGCACGCGCGCCCGTAAGTGCACACGCAAGCGTGCACCCGCACATGCACGCACGCGCACATGTGCATGCGCGCTCACAGAGAAAACGACGCCTCCTGTTGAGATGGGACGGCACAGACACACGGAGTGGTGATGATGATGGGAGCAGATGATGTTTCCCTACAAATCTACAACGGCTCAGTGGTGGGTATATGTTTATATAAGACAAAGACATCCCCCCCCCCATCACTGTAATAGCCTTTAACACGTTGTTGGGACAAGTGCTGTTTGCAAGTAGCGCCTATAAATCTTCCTTGGTTCTTTCAGTAAAGTCATGTAGAATGAGAATAAAATAATAAATTGATAAAATAAAATAACACAATAATATTCTCACGACGTTTCGGCCACAACACAAGCAGCCTTCATCAGGTGAAGGGACGAGACTGTCTGGAGGACAGCGCTATAAAGGCCGGTACGGACCACAAAGGGGTGGGTGGCCAACACCACTCCCAGCCGGCTCGCCGCCTTTGGTCTCCCCAGTGCCGATGTTCGGACAATTCACCCTGTGATAATTTAAAGCCAAATCGACCTTGGGGAAATCCCAGGACCGGTTCAAATATTCAAATGTGTGAACTGCAACGATGATGATTTTCTCCCCCCCCCCCCCCAACTCCTCCACCTCCTAGGATGATCGAGGACCTGGAGCTGAGCAACAAGCGGCACAGCAAGGCGCTGTCGCTGTCAGGAGGGATGAAGCGCAAGCTGTCGGTCGCCATCGCCTTCGTGGGCGGCTCGCGCGCCGTCATTCTGGACGAGCCCACGGCCGGCGTGGACCCGTACGCACGCCGCGCCATCTGGGACCTCATCCTCAAGTACAAGCAGGGTGAGGTGCCCGCGATCGGCGAACAGAGGAGGAGGCTGGTAGGCCTTAACCCGCTCCCAAAGCATGTCCGTGGCGGACGCAGCGGCGGTGAGGAAGGGGGCGGGGGGAGGCCTTACGCCGGTGGGACAGGTGGCTCGGCCTATTTGCTACGGGGCTCACGTTCGGCAGTGGTAGGAGCTGCGCACATTGGTTGGCAGGGCAGCATCTCGCACGATCTAACCCTTTCCCATTCCGATGACGTATGTGTACGTCGTCAGTTTTTCTTCCGGTTCCGTTGCGGTGACGTACACAACATCAGCTCCGAGATTCGGGGGTGAACGGGATCCCCCCCCCCCCACCCTGCAACTTGCAGACGTCTCGGAACGGGAAAGGAGTGAACACGGTGCGTGTCCTGATGGCACTGGGCCCTGAGTGTGCGTTCCATTGAACTTTTCTTAGTAAGTATGTACGTTGAACCTCTTTTGGCAGTGTACGTAGCCAGCCGTGCTAATCGGAGGTTCCTTATGGTGTGTGGGGGGGGGGGTGGTTTGCCGTCTCCGGTGAAGGCCGCACGATCCTGCTGTCCACGCACCACATGGACGAGGCGGATCTGCTGGGGGACCGCATCGCCATCATCTCCCACGGGCGGCTCAAGTGCTTCGGCTCGCCGCTCTTCCTCAAGAGCACCTTCGGCGACGGGTACCACCTCACGCTCGTCAAGCAGCAGAGCGGCGGTGAGAGGGGGCGGAGGAGAGGGGGCGAGGGGCGGTGGGGGTGAGAGTGGGGTTGAGGGGTGAGCGGAGGGGTTGAGGGGTGGCGGAGGGGGGAGAGGCGTTCAGGTTCCTTTTGGAGGGGGTGGGGGAGGCCCAGGTGGCAGGGTGGCAGCAGTGGTAACGCTCTTGCCTCACATGGCCTCGAGTCATGATTCGGGTGCCTTTCTGCGTGGAGTTTGATTTGTAGATTAAAAACGAGTTTCTTTAGAACTGATTTTTGTGTTTAGCTTGTTGTCCTTCCTCCGGTTAGCATGGTTTTCTACGTACGGTGCGATTAGAAGTTCATCCGTATGTTCCCCTCCCCCTGGTTTGCAGAGTGAGTGAATGTACGTGGGTGTTGTGCCTTTGGCTCGTCACGTGAACCTCATCTGGGAGGCGGGGGGGGGGCCTACTCAGCACAACCAGCAGCAGCAGTCTCTGAAGTGTTGCCATTGAACCACATGTGGCTCATGACTAAAACGATGGTGATGATGACAATGAAGATTCATGATTACGATGATGATGACGACGATGAGGCACGATGATGACAAGGATGACGACGATTGACGATGACAAGGATGACGATGACAATTGCGGTGGTGGTGATGATGACGACGATGATATCTGTTGCCAGCGGAGCCGCAAGGCTGCACCACCGACGCCACCGCCGCCACCTCGTCGGCCTCTTCGTCCTCCTCCCCGTCGTCGTCGTCGCGCGGGAAGGGTGGCGGAAGCTCCCCGGTGGCGGGGGGTGCCGGTGGCGGCGGTGGCGGCGGCGGCGGGGGGGGCGAGAGCCCATGCCGGGAGTCGCGGGTCACGCGTTTCATCTGCCGCGTGGTTCCCGCCGCGACCCTGCTCTCCGACTCGAGCACCGAGCTGTCGTACGTGCTGCCCGCCGATGCCGTGCGCAAGGGCTGCTTCCAGAAGCTTTTCCAGGTGGGTGAGCGGCGACGGCGACGCCGCCGTTATTGTCGCCGCTGCCACGATTCCGATCGTTCACGCGGGGAAATAAATGAAAAATAAATGAATTACTAGGTAAGGCCAACTGAGATCATCATCATCATCATTCACAGCGGGCTTTGGTTGGTCTAGCGGTAGCCGGCTTGGAGCAGGAGCACTCGCTTGTAGCTCGTGTAGCAGGGGTAGGCAAAGAGCTGCGCGTCGTTGCCGGGCTCCACCACGTCGTGCCCGACGAACGTGTTGATGATCGCTCACTCGATCATGTCTGCCAGCGCGCACACAACGGCACAAAGGGTCTCCGTTAAAAACTAACGTGAGCAGGAAATGTTCATGATCTTGGCGAGATGTTAACTCCCTCGCCTGGTGTGCAGGAGGTCGTGGATTTGATCCTGATCCTGATGCCTGCCTGTATATTTGGAGTTTGCGTGTGTCTCTCTCTCTTTCCGTGGTTTTTTCCCTCCACATTTATAATCAACGTCATGGCTGCAATAAATTTACACACGACGATGATGATGATGATAATGTGGTAAGCCACTTTGTTGAGCTGTTTGAGGCACAAGACGAGCGGTACCACTGCGCCGCCGCTGCCACCACCCTGCCATCTCTGCTCTCTTGATGCAACATATGCTTGGCGTTGTCTGTGTGTGATCCCTTATTGGGGGAGCGGTGGCGCCGTGGTTCGCGCGATGCACTACGAAACCCAGCGACTGGAGTTTGATTCCCGTTCATGACCAATAACGATGATATGTTTTAACCGCTCCTGGGCCTCTCCTAGGTCAACTCGGCCTTACATAGGTACCTTGTGTGGCGTGTAAATGTCATCTCTGTGGGAGACCAAGGGGGCCGGGCGTGGTGGTGGCCAGCCTTCATAGCTTGCTACGTGCTAAGAGCACTTGCCCCACAACGTTCTGTTGAAAAAGCTATATGGGGGATCTTCGTCTTTGTTTCTTATTAGGCCCTGGAGGAGAATTTGATTGACTTGGAACTGAGCAGCTTTGGTCTGAGCGACACCACGCTGGAGGAGGTGTTCCTGAAGGTGTCGGAAGAGGACCTTTCCCAGGAGGCGATGGATGGTGAGATCTCCGACCACACACACACACCACCACTACCGTTCCCACTGCTGCCCACTGCCATCATCACCATCACTGCTGCAGACGAGGAAGTTGTACCTTGGCCCTGCCAGCAGAAGGCGGTACAGCAACAACGTGGACACCATCTGTTCCGTCTGTACGGGGATAGAGTGTTTCCCCCTCGCATGTGTAGGTTTTCTCCGGGTGCTCTAGTTTCCTCCCACATGTGAGTGCTTATTAATTGGCCGATAATACCATAAAACTATTTAAACTATATAAACTAAATTTATTTTACTAGGTTAGGCCCCACTGAGCTATATAGCTCTTTTTCAGAAGCGACCTGGCCACAAATGATAGCTCAATGAAGTGTCTTATCACGTGGACATATATAGCCGATAAATACTCTCAACACGTGATGTTGATTCTAAATCTGTAGGGGTAAAACCGGAGGACCTGGATAAAAATCCACATGACCACGGGGAGAGAAAGTGACACACAAACTCCAAATATACAGCTGGCGTCAGGGTCGGGATAGAACCCACGATCTCTTGCGTACCAGGCGAGGTAATTTACATCTCGCCACCGTGCCGCCCCACTGTCACCGCCACTACCACTAAAGACGAAGATCCCCCGTACAGCCTTAACAGACTGTTGGGTCACGGCGGTATTAGCGAGCGTCACCACCATCATCGCCAGCCTTAGTGCGATGCTGCCGCGTGCGGGGCCGAGGCGCTCGGCGTTTTGTGCGAGGCACCGCTCTCGTCCCTCGGCCGCTGTCTCAGAAGAGGACGCGAGGAGCGGCGGCGGCGACGACTCCGCTGCCGCCACCGCCGGCAAAACCGGTGCTCGCTCCGCACGCTCGCCGGGCCGTGGCGCCCGCGGAGCTCGTCCTGCGGCGGGGAACGACGAGGACGACGACGAGGAGGACGACGAGGGAGGGACGAGCGGCACGTCGCCCGGGTCGTCGTCGTCGGTGGGCTCGGTGCGCGGGGACGAGTTTAGCGCCTACACCGACGTGTCTGGCGAGTATGGCCCGCTGTTCGCCCGCGCCGAACATGACGATGACGACACCGCCAGCCTGCACGGTGAGAGGGCCCCGGCTATTGTGGGGGGAGGGGGGGTGGTCGGCACGTGGGTGTGCCACAGTGACGAGATGTTTACTACCTCGCCTGGTATACAGGAGGTCGTGAGTTCGATCCCGACCTGGTCGCTGGATTTTTCTCCGGGTCTTCCGGTTTTTCCCCTCCACGTGATGATAAGCCCATTTCGTTCAGCTATCATTTGTGTTGGTCTCTTCTGCAAAAAGAGCTACATAGCTGAGTGGTGCCTTACCTGGTCAAGTAAAAATTGTTTAGTTTTATAGTTTAGTTTTTATTATATGTACATCACTGTACATCTAATATATGGGGGAGTGGTCGTGTAGCGGTTAGGGCGTGCTCCCGCTATGACGACCCGAGTTTGATTCCCGGGTTTCCGGGCCTCCTCCCCTAGGTTGATTCGGCATCAAATGAGTACCTGGTGCAGTATGTGAACATCACCGCTCGGAAAACAAAGGTGGCCGGGCGTGGTGATGACCACCCACCTCCTCTTGTGCTGTGCCGGCCTTAATAGGTGCTACTCGCTACCAGCACTTGCCCCAACAGTCTGCTAAAGCTGAATGTGAGAGCTTTGTTTTCTCTTCGTTATGGGGTGTTGAGCAGCAGTCGCACACAGCGCACCGTTGTACCGGAGCCTCGTCCGGACCTCTCGTAGGTCAGCTCAAAGTCAACAGTCTGTTAAAAGCTCCACAGGGATTGGGGAGGTGGGGGGGTACACTCTGCATTCGTACATCTAATATTTCACGTGTAGCCACCTAATTGTGTTGTGTAATTGCGCTTACCGTGTCCGTGCGCCGCCGCTGTCGATCCAGAGCCGGAGCCGCGTGCCACGCCATCTCCGGAGCTCGACGGTCAGGGCAGCTACTCGCTGGACGAGTCGTGGCTGCGCCTGCGGCAGTTCCACGGCCTGCTGGTCAAGCGGCTGCACCACGCCAAGCGCAATACCAAGGGGCTCTTCTCCCAGATCCTGCTGCCCGCGTTCTTCGTCTGCGTCGCCATGACGGTGGCGCTGTCCGTGCCCGAGATCAGTGCGTGGCCTCAACCCCCCCCACCACCCACTCGCCTCAACCTCCCCAATGCTAGCCTCCCCTTAGTACCTGATGTGACGTATAAACATCGGCACTGGGGAGACGAAGGCAGCCGGGCGTGGTGGTATGACCACCCCCTTGTGTGCCGTGCCAGCCTTCATCGGTGCTTCTCGCTAGCAGCACTCACCCCAAGAGTCTGTTAAGGCTACAAGTGGAGATGGGTGGCCAGATGTTAACTACCTCACCTGGTACACAGGAGGTCATGCGTTTGATCCTGATCCTGACGCCTGTATAGTTGGAGTTTGTGTGTCTCTTTTTCCGTGTTCATGTGGATTATTCTTCGGGTCCTCTGATTTTTCCCTCCACATTTAGAATTAACATCACGCTGATGATGATAAGCCGCTTCGTTGAGCTATCATTTGTGGCCAGGTCGCTTCTGAGAAAGAGCTACACAGCTCGGTTATGGGCCTATAATAGTTTATAGTTTAATCTTGAACTCATCCATGCGCCGTCTCCGCCCGTGTGACCCCAGGCGACCTCCCCCCGCTGGTGCTGACGCCGTCGCAGTACCACAACTACACGCAGCCACGGGGCAACTTTGTGCCCTTCGCCAACGAGGAGCGCAAGGAGTACCGGTGAGGGGGGTGGGGTGGGCATGAGGGGAGGGGGGGGTGGTCTCAGTGGGGGGAAGACTCTGAGAGGGAGAGACAGAGGGGACGACTCGGGGCCATCAGGAGGAGGAACCACTAGACGAGTGGAGGCAGTAGCAGCAGCAGCCACTCGGCGCTGAGCCGGCAACAGTTGCCCAAGCTCTGCGGTCCTCTGTACACGGCGCTGTTATCGTCACACGTGCTGAGGTGTGGTTAGTGATCGTGCTTGTCCATCACTGCTACCAAATACCGTGCGTCGCGGGGGTCAGAATCGATCTTTCGTCACGGAGCCGAGTGCATCCATCGTCAGAGATGGAATTCGGCAAAATTAAGCGTGGAAAATAATTTAATTTGAGGTGTTTATATATTTTTTTGTTTTTTTGTGTAGCCGTTGCTAACCAGGCTGAGTTTATCAACTCCCACTGCGCTTGAGAATCCGATCTAACCACAGCTTGGTCTGCGTGAGTCCATGGCATCTGCTGTGTGATACTACAGGTTCCTATGTAAGACTGTGAGTCTGTGGAACATGCATGCGAGCCCGTGAGGTCTCTGTTCCGTGAGACCACCACACTTGAGAAACGCGGCTTTGATCGCGGTGGTCGAGCGGCTAAAGTCCGGATTGTAACCCAGGATATATCAGGGTGCCGGCTCGGCACTCTGACCCTCTGAGCCCAGCATGCGACCCTTTACGCAGCTCCCTCTTTAACTAAAATCTTGTTTTCCTCTCACGCCACCGCTGCCCAGCCTGGCTCGCTCCCCCGACGCCCGCCCCCAGCAGCTGGTGTCCACCTTCCGCCTGCCCTCGGGGCTGGGCGCCACATGCGTCCTCAAAAGCCCCGCCGGCCCCGCGGCGCCGGCGGCGACGGCGGCGTCCGGCGCCAACGGCAGCAGCGCGGAGGCGGCGGAGGTGGCGGCGGTTCAGACGGCGAACCTGAGCGAGGCGGCACGCTCGCTGGCGGCGCGCCGCTTCGAGTCCATGTGCCTCGACTCGTTCACGCAGGGCGTGCCGCTCTCCAACTTCGTGCCGCTGCCGGTGGCCGAGCCCAGCGCCGGTCCGTCGCTTCCTCCGTCGCCGCCGCCGCCGGTGCCGTTTGGCGGGACCGCCGCGGCTGCCGCGGCTCCCGCGGCAACCGCGGCGGTGACCGATCGGGGGGGCGGAACGAGCGGTGTTGGACCTACCGGCACTACCGGCACCTCCTCTTCCTCGTCCGGTGAGAGCGATGGGGACGGTTGCGGCCAGGGACGTTTATCGCTCACGGGAGATTTTCAAGGTCGCTGGTAGAAGATTGTAAGGTGGCACGCGACTAGGAGCGCGGTCATTATGAACCCCGCGAGAGAGACACACACGCCCGTGTCGAGGGCTTGGACCCAGGAACTCGGTGAGCCCAGTTCTGGGCTCGGTGTTTCGGACACGGCCGTTGTGAACGAGGCACACTTGCCCCAACAGTCTGTTAAGGCTACACGGGGGATCTTTGTCTTTGTGGTGGTGTGGCCGCGTGCCGTTCGCCCCGCCGCAGGCTCGGTGCACGAGGCGGTGCGCTGCGTGTGCGCCCCGCACGGCACCGGCTTCTACTGCCCGGCCGGCGCCGGCGGACACCCGCCCAGCACCACCGTGGTGACGGGAGACATTCTGCAGGACGTGACCGGGCGCAACGTGTCCGAGTACCTGCTGTTCACCTCCAACCAGTACCGCTTGCACAGGTGCTCCAGGAAGTCTCTGACGGGGCGTCTAGACAGTCACAGATAGGTCTATGATGGGGGTGTAAAGACAGTCACAGACAGGTCTATGATGGGGTGTCTAGACAGTCACAGACAGACAGGTCTATGATGGGGGTGTAAAGACAGTCACAGACTGACAGGTCTATGATAGGGGTGTAAAGACAGTCACAGACAGGTCTATGATGGGGTGTCTAGACAGTCACAGACAGACAGGTCTATGATGGGGGTGTCTAGACAGTCACAGACAGACAGGTCTATGATGGGGGTGTCTAGACAGTCACAGACAGACAGGTCTATGATGGGGGTGTCTAGACAGTCACAGATAGACAGGTCTATGATGGGGTGTCTAGACAGTCACAGACAGACGGGTCTATGATGGGATGTCTAGACAGTCACAGACAGACAGGTCTATGATGGGGGTGTCTAGACAGTCACAGATAGACAGGTCTATGATGGGGTGTCTAGACAGTCACAGACAGACAGGTCTATGATGGGGGTGTCTAGACAGTCACAGACAGACAGGTCTATGATGCAATGCTGAGACGTACAGGGCAGTCTCTGGTGGAGCCTTCGAGACGGTCAGGAATCGACCATTGGCAGCTGCAGTTGGCTGCACTGATTATTGGTGTCTCGTCAGGTATGGCGCCATTACCTTCGGTAACATCCGCAAGTCCATCCCACACTCCTTCGTCAACAAGGCCCCCGCCTCGATCCGCAAGATTGCCGTGCGACGGGCAGCACAGGTTCGCATTTCTGCTGCAGCAACATCACACTTGAAACATTATTTAATACAATTTTTTTTATTTTACTGGGTAAGTCCCCCCCACTGAGCTACAAAGCTCTATTCTTTCAGAAGCGACCTGGCTATCACAAATGATAGCTCAACGAAGTCGCTTGTCATCATATGCAAACTTATATCAACCAAACACTCTAAACGCACGTAGATTTTAAGTGTGGAGGGAAAAGTCGGAGGACCCGGAGAAAAATCCACGCGACCACGGGGAGAGAGACACCGCAAACTCCAAATATACAGCAGGCGTCAGAGTGGGGATCAAACCCATGACCTCCTGCATACCGGACGAGGGAGTTAACATCTTGCCATCATGGCGCCCGAATCAGCAACACGAGTAAATAAGAAATGCCGTTTGCGACTGCGATCACCGTACGTTTCTCTTTGGCTGTGGCCTCCGCCGGTGACCGTGTAGGTCTACTACAACCACAAGGGCTACCACAGCATGCCCACCTACTTGAACGTCATCAACAACGCCATCCTGCGCGCCAACCTGCCCAAGAGCAAGGGAAACCCTGCCGCTTACGGTGACCATTTTAACTCCCGTCCAGCCTAGGGTCGAAAGTCGTGACATGAATTGCGTCCGTCCATCTGTCCATAACGATGATTCTCGTAGAGATGTGTGTACGTGTGTGTGTTCAACTTTTTTCGCACCACTGTCCGTAGCCAACTGTGCTAATCGGAGATGATCTGCAATGAGGTCACTGATCGGTGGCTCGTGCGGTTTCCCCGTTGCAGGAATAACGCTCATCAACCACCCCATGAACAAGACCAGCGCGAGCCTCTCCCTGGACTACCTGTGAGTCACACTGCCCTCCCTGCAGGATAACAGAGTTGTAGGGGTGCCACGATGGCGAGATGCTATCTCCCTCTCCTGGTATGCAGGAGGTCGTGGGTTCAATCCAGTCGACCCTCACGCCTGCTGTATATTTGGAGTTTGCGTGTCTCTCCCCGTGGTCGCGTGGATTTTTCTTCGGGTTCTCCTGTTTTTTTTCTCTCCACGTTTAGAATCGATGTCACGCGTTTCGAGTATTTGGGTGCTATCAATTTTCACACGATAAGCCGCTTCATCGAGCTCTCGTTTGTGGCCAGGTCGCTTCTGAAAAGAGCAGTATAGCACTGTGGGCCTTACCTGGCAAAATACGAAGTAAATAAATTAACGGGCGTGGCTTGGGCTGGAGAAGAGATGGTTGATACAGGAGGATGTGAAGCTGGTTTTACTTGCCGATGATTAGTACCAGCTGTTTCAAGAACGGCCTCCGTGGAGGAGGTTTGTGAAGGGCGCCACCAGGCAATGTGAGACGAGGCGTACTTTGACGTTACTGGGCAGTCGGAGGCAGCCACCCTCCAACAACAACGAGGGCAGGGGAGGGACGCTCGCAACAACGAGCGGAGCGCCGGGTGGGAGTGGGGAGCACACGTGCTGTGGCAAACGGCGGCTGTTGTCGTTGTCGCTGCTGCTGTCGAGTCAGGCTGCAGGGCACGGACGTGGTGATCGCCATCTTCATCATCGTGGCCATGTCGTTCGTGCCGGCCAGCTTCGTGGTCTTCCTGGTGGCTGAGAAGTCCACGAAGGCCAAGCACCTGCAGTTCGTCAGCGGCTGCGACCCAGTCATCTACTGGCTTGCCAACTACGTGTGGGACATGGTCAGTGGCGTCTCGCATGCGGTGCGAAATCTCGCAGTGACTCGCTCGCTGATTGACTGACTGACCGACTGATTGGCCGACCAACTCGCTGCCTGACTAAATTACTGGTTCGCTGATTGACTTGACTGACTGACCGACACACTTATTGCCTGACTAAGGTACCAACTCGCTGATTGACTGACCGGCTGACTGACTGATCAATTAACTTATTGCCTGACTAACGTACCAACTCGCTGATTGACTGACCGGCTGACTGACTGATCAATGAACTTATTGCCTGGCTAACTTACCGAATCGCCGATCGACCAAGCAAGCGTGTGGTCGTGTGCCGCTTGTGCTGCAGCTGAACTACCTGGTGCCCGCCACGTTCTGCATCATCATCCTGTTTGTGTTCGATCTGCCGGCCTACACCTCGCCCACCAACTTCCCAGCCGTGCTCGCCCTCTTCCTGCTCTACGGGTGAGGAAGCACGATGCTACTCCCCCCACTCCCCCCACTTCCCCCACCCCGGCCGTCTCCACACAGGCACAAGACACGGCATGGCACGCACCATGGGACACGGAACGACGTACGCCCATATCACGGCGCCGGGGAGAAACTAAAAAAGTGATTTAAACAATTTTTGTATTTTACCAAATAAGGCCCACTGAGCTATTTAGATATTTTTCAGGAGCGATCTGGCCACAAATGATAGGTCAACGAAGTGGCTCATCGTCATCATCACGTGGACATTTATAGCAGCCAAATGCTTTAAGCGCATGTTTCTAAACGTGGAGGGGAAAACCAGAGGACCCAGCGAAAAAATCCATGTGACCACAGGAAGAGAGACATGCAAAATACAAATATACAGGCATCGGTGTCGGGATCGAACCCATGTACTCCTGTATACCAGGCGAGGTAGTTAACATCTACAGACAAAGGCAGCCAGGAGTGCTGCTGACCACACCACCCGCTCACGCGCCATGCCGGCCTCCATAGGCGCTCACTAACAGCACCTGCCCCAACAGCTTTGAAGGCTAGACGGGGCGATGTTTGTCTTCATATGTGCGCGTGTGTGTATACGTACCTGGTGCGACCTGTAAGTATCAGCGCTAGGGATACAAAGGCAGCTGGGCGTGGTGCTGGCCGCTACTCCCTCGTCTGCTGTGCTGCCCTTCACGGATTCTCTTTAACAGCACTTGCCCTGACGGTCTGTCAAGGCTACATGGGAGATCTTTGTGTGCGTGCACACAGCTGGTCCATCACCCCCATCATGTATCCGGCGTCGTTCTGGTTCGAGGTTCCCAGCACGGCCTATGTCTTCCTCATCGTCATCAACCTCTTCATCGGCATCACGGCCACCGTCGCCACCTTCATGCTGCAGCTCTTCGAGCACGACAAGGTGAGGGCGCCGCTGCCCCCCGCCGTTTCTCCCTCGCCTCTGCTGCGCCTACTGTCCAAGGCTCGCATACCCCAGCCATCCACGCCATCCATCCCTGCCCTTGTTGAAGCCCAGGATTGACAGTCATCCTCTTCTGCTCTGCTGTAGAGAGAGACAAGAAGGGAGAGGCAAGAGAGTGTTTGGAGGGGTGTAGAGTGAGATGAGAGGGGAGAGGTTGGAGAGTGCGTGGAGGAGAGTAGGGTGAGATGAGAGGGGAGAGATGTACTGCCTTCTCCTGGCAGAACATGGGTACAGCTCTTCCTCAACGCCTACCCACGGGAAGGGCTTCATTTGTGCGGTGATCCACCAACCCTCGCTGCTGCCTCCACGGTGCGGCATTCCAGGCCACGCCATGCTCAGCATTGTAGCCACCACCGCCTGTGTTCTGATGAACGGTCTCAAGTGTGCTGTTGCTGTTGTTGTTTTGTTGTGAGCAGGATGGGGAGCGGGTGTGTAGCGGAGAGCACGCTGCGCTACGAACCCGGCGTCCCGAGTTTGATTCCCGCTCATGGCCAACACCAGTGACGATTATTTGAACCGGTCCTGGCCCAACTCCTAGGTCGACTCAGCCTCAAATGTGTACCTGGCGCTGTGTGTAAACATCGCCGCTGGGGAGACAAAGATGGCCGGGCATTGGGTTGGCCACCCACCCCCTTGTGTGCCGTGTGCCAGCCTTCATAGATGCTGCTCGCTTTACAGCGCTTGACCCAAACAGTCCGTCACTGGCTACACGGGGGAAATCTTTGTCTTTTTGTTGTGAGCAGGACCTGAAGGCCGTGAACGAATACCTCAAGACCATCTTCCTCATCTTCCCCAACTACAACCTGGGCCACGGACTCATGGACCTGGCCTACAACGAGTACATCAACGAGTACTACATCAAGATCGGTGCGTGTGCCACCATTGGCGCCCCACGGGGGTTCAACAATGGCCGTGGCCGGAGACGAGAAACCCCCCCACCAACGCTCAAACCGATATTTCACCAGTGCTGGCACGGCGACAACGGCCATTGTGAACCACTGATCGATACACCCAGACCCATGTCTTGAACCCAAGAATCTCAGAGGTGTTGGCTCAGCGTCTCTGACCTGGCCATTATGCCCCCATCCCCTGTGAGAGAGAGAGAGGGAGAAAAAGCCAGACCCAGGGCTCGAACCCAGATTTTCATTGGTGCCGGCTCAATGTCTCTGACCCCTGTGTGTGTGTGTGCGCGACCCCTGTGTGTGTGCGTGCTCTCAGGTCAGGCCGACAAGGCCAAGTCCCCTTTCAAGTGGGACATCATCACCCGCAGCCTCGTCGCCATGGCGGTGGAGGGGGTCGTGGGCTTCTTCATCACCGTCATGTGCCAGTACAACTTCCTGCGCAAGCCCAGGTGAGGAGTCCATCACGCACGTTACCCGGGCAACGGGGCTGCATGTTACCCCAGGTAACCTGGGTCGTGAAGCCCGCATGCCCAGCCACCGCATGCCCAAGCGGATTTTGTTCGGCCGGACAGAATTTAGAAACATGCCTTTAGAGTATTTGGCTGCTGCTATAAATTTCCACGTGGTGGTGATAAGCAGCTTCGTTGAGTGATCATTTGTGGCCAGGTCGCTTCTGAAAAAAGCTACACAGCTCAGTGGGCCTTACGATTATTTGAACCGGTCTTGGACCTCCCTTAGGTCGGCTCTGCCTCAAATTAGTACCCGGTGCGACGTGTAAACATTGCCACTGGGGAGACGAAGGCGGCCCGGGGCGTGGCGCCGACCCCCCGCCCCCTTCTCGTGCGGCACACCGGATTTCATAAGGGCTGCAACTCCTCGCTGACGGCACTCGCACCAACGGTCCGTTGTCTTTGCAGGCGCGTGCCTGTGAGCAGCCAGCCCGTGGAGCGGGAGGACGTGGACGTCTCCGCGGAGAGGAGGCGCGTGCTGAGGGGCGACGCCGACTGCGACGTCCTCAAGGTGGACAACCTCACCAAGGTAGCTCCTCCTCAACGCGTCCCCCCCTCTCCGTGCGCAGCCTCCGGCCTCTCGCCTCGTGTGCCCCCCCACCCCGCCCCCCCCCCCTGACTGGCAGACCACAGAGCGCCGGCTTCGTCTGTCATGGCGTCTTGCCCCTAGTGAGCGGTGGTGGGACCGGTGGTTGGTTTGTGAAAACGTATTTCTTTAGGACTGCTTGTTGTTGTTGTTTATTAGTTTATTGTCCTTACCCCGCACCTCCGATTTTAGCACGGTTGGCTCCGTACGGTGCGAAAGAAGTTCTACATACATATACACACACACGTCCTGTCCATAGACTAACAGCCCGTAGGCTAACACTGTCCACAGACTAAACCCTGCACCTCTGATTAGCACGGTTGGCTACGTACGGTGTGAAAGAAGTTCAACATACCCACATACGTACGGTACCCCTGCCACGGTACCCCTGCCATTAAAGGAGCGACCCCTTCCAAGGAGAGGGGCGTCCTCGGGTGATGTAAGGAGGCGCTATCGAGATGCTCGGTGTTCATGCGGCGACTTTTTGTAAAATTATCGTCGTCGTCGTTGTTATGAATGCCGTGGACTACCGTCCAGGTGTACCACTCGCGCAAGATGGGCCGCATCCTGGCCGTGGACCGGCTATGCGTGGGCGTGCGGCCCGGAGAGTGCTTCGGCCTCCTGGGAGTGAACGGCGCCGGCAAAACGACCACGTTCAAGATGCTGACAGGAGATGCCAGCGTCACGGGGGGGGAGGCCTTCCTCAACGGCCACAGGTGGGGACCCTCCTCCACCGCATCGCCACGCCACACGATTAGATGTCTTCGTGAACCACCAACCCCATCACAGCGGAAGGTAGGGGAGGCCTTCCTCAACGGCCACAGATGGGGACCCTCCTCCACCGCACCGCCACGCCACACGATTAGATGTCTTCGTGAACCACCAACCCCATCACAGCGGAAGGTAGGGGAGGCCTTCCTCAACGGCCACAGGTGGGCCTCTCCTCCTCACTGTCGCCTCCTCCTCCCCACTGCCTCCACCGCACCACCTCGCCCCACGATCAGATCTCTCCGTGAGCCATCAACTTCGTCACAGCAGGAAGTAGGTTAGGAGGCCTTCTTCAATGGCCCTAGGTAGGCTCCTACTCCTCACTGCTTCCACCGCACTGATGGTAATGCAGCTACTGCTCTGTTTGCAACGATGAGCATCGGCTGATGATCATAACGATTTTGCCACTGCTGCTGTTGCTGATGATGAAGATACTGCTTGTTAACATTGCTGCTGCTGATAATGCTGCTGCTGCTGCTGTGCCCTATGTTCCCAGCGTGCTGCGCGACCAGCATAAGGTGCAGCAGACAATCGGCTATTGCCCGCAGTTCGACGCGCTCTTCGACGAGCTGACGGCACGCGAGCACCTTGAGCTGTACACGCGCCTGCGCGGCATCCCCTGGAGGGACGAGAAGAGGGTGAGACTGCGGCATCGTCGTCGTTATTGTCAACGTCGTTATCGTCGCTATCGTCAGCGTCATCATTGTCGTCGTCGTCGTCAACGTCACCACCATTGTCGTCAATGTCACCACCGTCATCGTCGTCGTCAAAGTCACCGAGATACGACGGATGTTTGAACTGTGTCGACCATCATCAGGACAAGATCCTGAAACAAATATAAAATATAAAAATGTGCCGCACCTCCGATTAGCACAGTTGCCTACGTACGGTGCCATGGAGGTGCTACATACATGCAAACACAAACGCGAGAGCACCACGTGGAAATTTTATTTGTTAGGCTGTGCTGGCTGGTGCAAGGCTTTGACACGAATTTTAGCCAGATCGTTAGGTAGTGGCCTAACCAAATAAACGATCGTAAATCAAATCCCCGTTTGTATTGTATCAACAAATGTATAGAGACCCGGCTATGCTGGGTGATGTGGGAGGCGCTATTGGAGGGGACGCTATGATCAGAGTCTATCAACAGAAGTTACGCGTAGCGTTTGTTGCAAAAATCTACTGTGTGGGTGAGACGATGTGCCGTGCTGGCCTTCAGAGGTGCTACTCGCTAACAGAACTTTCCCCAACAGTGTTAAGGCTCTACGGGTGATCTTGTCTGTGTGTGTGTGTGTGCAGGTAGTGTAGCAGTTAGCGCGCCACGTGACAAACCCAGTGACCAGTGTTCGATTCCTGCTAGCAGTCAACATCAGTGACGATTATTTGAACTAGTCCTGTGCCTCCCTAGGTTGACTTTGCCTCATGAGTATCTGGTGCGGTGTGTAAACATCGCCGGGCGGGGTGCTGGCCACCCACTCCCGTGCCGGCCTTCATAGGTGCTCGCTAACAGCACTTTCCCCAAAAGTTTGTGAAGGCTACACGGCGGATCTTTGTGTGTGTGTGAGTGTGCAGGTAGTGAACTGGGCCCTGCAGAAGCTGGGCTTGACGAGCTACGCGGACAAACCGGCCGGCACCTACAGCGGAGGCAACAAGCGGAAGCTGTCTACCGCCATCGCGCTCATCGGATACCCGCCCCTCATCTTCCTGGTGCCACAGCACTGCCGCCACCACCGCCACGGCCACAGCCAATGTTACCACGACTACCACCACTACCACCACCACCACCATCATCATGACTGCCCTCTTCAACAGCATCGACAGCATTAACCTGGCTCACACCCAGGATCTCAGCTGTGTCGGCTCAGTGGGCCACCTCGGTCGAATCCGATTTTAAAAGGAAATAAATTAATAAAACAAGCACCGTTGTGGCGAGATGTTAACTACCTGGCTGAGTACGCAGGAGGTCGTGGGTTCAATCCCCACCATGACCCCCGCTGTAGATTTGGAGTTTGCGTATCTATCTCCCCGTGGTCGCGTGGAATTTTATCCGGGTCCTCCGTTTTTTCCCCCCCACATGTAGAATCAACTTCATGCGTTCAGTGTATTTGGCTGCTATAAATTTCCACACGATGATGGTAAGCCAGTTTAACACGTAGGCTTACTAGTTTAACACGTAGGCTTACTACGTGTTAAACTAGTTGGCTGTGTCGGGTGGTGGTGGGTTTAACGACACATATATTTACGCGATCTAACTCTATGGATTATAAGCCATTTTAGTGGAGCTATCATTTGTGGCCAGGTCGCTTCTGAAAAAGAGCTACCTTAGCTGGTAAAATAAAAAAAATAGTAAAACAGTAGAAAGTGCTATCAGGTCCACTGACAGCTTCTGAAAACGATGACCTCTTTGCGGACGCAAACCACGAGACACCCGAGGGGAGCGACCCCCTCCCGGCTGAGATGCTCGCGAGACGATCTCCCGTGCCGTCTCGTGGCAGGATGAGCCGACGACGGGCATGGACCCGAAGGCACGGCGCTTCCTGTGGAACCTCATCCTGGACATCATCAAGACGGGGCGCTCCGTGGTGCTCACCTCCCACAGGTGCTCACCCTACCCCCCTGCCCTGTCTCTGTCTTGCGCACAGCGAAATCGCTCCCTCATATTTGCTCGCCCGCTCACTCACTCGCCCACTCACCGTCTCTGCACAGCGCTGACGTCAAATCTCCAGCTGAATCACTCGTTCACTCACCCTTTCACTCGCCCACTCACTCGCTCACTCATTTGCTCGCTCGCTGGCTCATTCGCCCACTCACTGTCTCCGTACAGCGCTGTCCTCAAATCCCCAGCTGAATCACTCGCTCACCCATTGGCTCGCTCGCTCACCCACTCGCTTGATCGCTCCCGTCTCTCCCCTGCCACCCCCTCTCCACGCAGCATGGAGGAGTGCGAGGCCCTCTGCACCAGGCTGGCCATCATGGTGAACGGTCACTTCAAGTGTCTGGGCAGTATCCAGCACCTGAAGAACAGGTGGGCAGCCCACCAAACCCCCCTCCCGGTTTTAACCAGGACACTCCACGGCGGCGGACGATGATGACGGCGATGACGACGATGATGGCGATGATGTTGTTGCGTGCCGTGTCTCCACCCCCCACGATGCAGGTTCGGCGACGGCTACATGATCACGATCCGCACGCGCTCCACGCTGCTTGTCAAGGAGGTGCTGCGATTCTTCAGTCGCAGCTTCCCCGACGCCGTGCTCAAGGTGACGGCGACTCATCGAGTAGAGCCGTAGACTCGCACGGAGACCCAATTGTTGGTAGCACCGGGTCCTCACTGGGTGGCGGCTGCTGCCTTCCCATGGCTCGGCTGATTTCCAACATCTGCTCATATTTCCATGCGTGTGCGGTATGTGTGCGGTGTGATACCTGCGCGTGTGCGGTGTGTGTGTGACACCCGTGCGTGTGCGGTGTGTGTGTGTGTGTGACACCCGCGTGTGTGCGGTGTGTGCGATACCCACGCGGGGTGCGTGCAGGAGAGGCACCACACCAAGGTGCAGTACCAGCTCAAGTCAGAGACTCTGTCGCTCGCCGCGGTCTTCACCAAGATGGAGCAGGTGCTGGACGTACTGGGCGTGGAGGACTACTCCGTCAGCCAGACCACGCTCGACAACGTGAGTGCGTGTGTGTGTGTCGCTCTCTGGGGGGGAGTTCACGACGGCCGTGTCAGAGACACTGAGGCCGTTTCGCTGAGATCCTGACAAAAGTCAGCGGAGGGCGGGGGAACTTGGAATGTCACTGTGTGGTACGGCTACGGCGCCGAAGCGGTCACTACGCCGGCGCGGTCACGGTGCCATCACGGTGCGGTCACGGTGCGGTCACGGTGCGGTCACGGTGCGGTCACGGTGCGGTGCGGTCACGGTGCCGGTACGGTTGCGACCCGCAGGTGTTCGTGAACTTCGCCAAGAAGCAGAGCGACAATCTCGAGCAGCAGGAGAGCGGCTCGGGCCCCGTCGCGCCGGGCCGCGGCGCCGCAGGCTGCCTACCCTGCTGCCCCCCCTGCTGCCCCCCGTGCTGCCCACCATTGTCGCCGGCCTGCCCGCCGCCGGCTCCGGCCTGGCTGTGCCGCGGTGCTGCCCGCTCAGCGGAGCTGCAGGCGCTCATCCGGGAAGCGCCACGGCGGCGGCGCGGCGATGACGAGGAGGAGGAGGAGGATGAAAGGGCCGGGCCGTGCGCCGGCGATGACGAGCAGCTGGTCAGCGGCGACGAGGACGGCCTCGTGAGCTTCGAGGAGGACAGGGTGAGCTGCTTATTATAATTATTATTACTATTTTACCAACGCTTTCCCGCTGAGGTTGACAGCCTTAATGAATTCTGAATCTTTTTGTAGACTGTAGGAGGAATTTGGACGTCCAGTAATGGGCGAGTTGGCAAGTTACAACAACCGTGTTCATCCCATTGGTTCTGTTCGTTCGTTTGTCCGTCCGTCCCCTGCGTAGCATGGGGGGTCGCGGTATCTCCCGTAGACTTGATCCAATTTGAGTGAGACTCGAGTGTAAAGTGGTGCTGTGCTGTTAGCGACTCACCCTGGAGAAAACCGGACTCGCTGCCCACAAGGGGTTATTAATAATGCCCAAAAGTTGGAGACTCAAACCAGAGCTCATTATATCATGGGACCTCCTTTGCCAGTAACAAAATATGGGAATAGGTTTTTCCCCTTTTTTCTGGCAACAAAGAGTATTTTTTTTTGCATTCTGACCACAAGTATTGTGGTTAATGCAGACATGATTCCTTGTAAAAGGTGTTTTTTTGTTGCCAGAAAAAATGGGAAAAAACTCATTATATTAACATTCGCAAAAAATATGCAAATGCATGTTGCCCTGATAACTACCTGCCAGCTTCCGTACCACTTGTTAACTAACTAAACTGTTTTAAATTTTACTAAGTGAGGCCCACTGAGCTATGTAGATATTTTTCTGAAGCGACCTGGCCACAAATGATAACTCAACAAAGTGGCTTATCACGTGTTAATTTATAGCGGCAGCCAAATACTCTAAACGTTGATTCTAATTGTGGAGGGAAAAACCAGAGGACCTGGAGAAAAATCTACATGACCACAGGGACCACATGCAAGCTCCAAATATTCAGCAGGCGTTTGGGTCGGGATCGGGCCCTCGACCTCCTGCATACCAGGCGAGGTAGTTAACATCTCCTAGCCACCGTGGCAAGATGTTCTCACCCTGGAGAAAATCGGACACATTTGACCACAAGAGGTTAATGCCCACAAACCAGTGCTCGGGTTAACATTCGCAACAAAAATATGCAAACGACCGTTGCCCTGACCAGCTACTCGCCAGACTCCGTACCGCCAGTTCAACACACAAGCGAGGGACCATCGCACGTCGGGGGCCTCAAGAGGGACCCCCACGGTTTTACTTCCCTCCTCATTCTCCCGCTGGCTTCCACCCCCCAAACCCCCCTCCGTCTCGCCGCAGGCTCAGCTCGCGTTCAACACGGACACCATCTGCTGAGGCCGACAGCCTCCGCAGCTCCCTCGCTGCCCTCCCTCGCCCGTCTCTTCTCCTCCCCCGGCGGTGTGGAGTCCGCGGGGGAGGAGCGCCGGCACGTCCGTGCGACGAAGGTCGAATGCGCGAGCACCTGGAATCTCGCGTCACGCCGCTGGTGGAAAGGAGCGGTGCCTCGCCCCTCGACTGCCGGAGGAGGGGAGCGCTCGGGAGGCGGACCCCCCGCCCCCCCCCCCCCACCCCACTTCCCTGGCTCGCCAGGAGAATTGTGGTAACGGCAGAAATGTGGCTGAATCTCCATGTGTTCCATCTCTGACGGGTGTGTTCCCCCACCCCTCGCACGCACGGGGTTTGTGTGGGTTTTTTTGTCCGACCGCTCCCGTTTCCTCCCATGTGTATAAACTCTCATTAATTGACCGAAACCACCTTCGTGCGTAGAGGATGGCAGAGCCTTGGCAATCGTCGGTAGTGCCGGCTCGGCACCGCGGCCGCTTTCCGCCTTTCCCGCTCCTCGTCTGCGTTGACTCCTCCCGGCCGGCATGCAGGCAGTACCCACGCTTTACCCCACCGTACACGACCTACCGCTTGACTATCCGCGAAGCCTCCGCTTTTGCTGCTGGGTGGTCCGAGGCAGTTGGGAGGGTACGGTACGGGGGGTTTAAGAAATGTGCGCCGTTGTTGTCTGCTGCCGGCGCTTGGGAGATTTAATCGAAGCGGTCACCTCTGAAATTCCGACTGCACTGCGCTGACCGGTACCCGTCCGTGTATCCAGGCGAGCGGCCACTGGGGTGTTGTGTGTGTCCAGTCACCCGCAACGCGTGCAGGCATGGCTGAGTGATGACCCCAACGCGTTCAGGCGTGACTGAGAGATGACCCCAACGCATTCGTGCGATGGGCGGCAGCGCTGCTCAATTCTTTGCACGCATTTGGTGGGATAGGCTCGTACGTGGGCCGTAAGCCGTGAGCTTGCAAGGCGCTCCGTGTGGTGCATGCCGTTTGACCGGCTGTGTCCCCGACCCAGAGTAATGCAACGTGTCCTCAAAATACCGGAGTAATTTAGTGGGGTGGGTGGAGGTGGGTTGCCCCCTTTATATCAATTTTTGTTCCCCTACAAACTCGCATTATTTCCTTTTAAGACCAAATTCTGCCTCATTTTACAGCTCGTACTATTCTTTACATTGCTCTGAATGTATACCGTGAAAGCAATCGCTGTGTGTGTGTATATATGTGTATATATATGTGTCGAGCAACACGTAGCACACGTTAAAAATGCGTCGCTAGAAACCCACTGGGAAAATCCCGCGCCAATTCTGGACCATCTGCAGCCATCGCCAAAGCGTCCGCTAGGGAGCTTGGGGCCCTGTCGGCGCGCGGTGGTCATCTTCGCCGGCGCCCGGGGGTCATCCCTGCCGGCACTAGGGGGCCATCCCCGCCGGCGCCCAAAAGCCGCCGGCACCGGGGGTCTTTGCCCCCCCCAGCGCAGCGGCGTGTGGAGGGGACGCGGCCCTTAATGACGAGGGCCAAGCAGCGCTCTGCTGCGCGCCCGTTGCGTTTGTGGGCTTTGGGGGTTTGCGCCTTCTACGCTTGGTTGCAGAGACACGACGCTGTGCGAGGGACGCTGTGCGGGGGACGCTGTGCGGGGGACGCTGTGCGGGGGACGCTGTGCGAGGGACGCGCCGTGGTTTGGCCGGGCGGCGGCAGGGGGATAGACGTTAGGCCGCAAGCGGCGTGCGCCGCACTGTCATCCAGAGATGTGGAGGCAGCGGCAGCGAGGGGTTGGTGGATCACCGCACACAGGTGGCTGTGTGAAACTCCCTTCCCCTTGGGTGTCAAGCCGGAGTTGTAACCTGGCTCTGCCAGGAGATGGCGGTACAGCAACGATGTGCGCTCAACCCCGTTCTGTCTGCATGGGATCGAGTGTTTACCCCCTCACACGCGTGGGTCTTTCTTGCGGGTGCTCTGGTTTCCTCCCACACGTATAAACGCTCCATTAATTGGCCGATAACACCGCATATAAAAGACCGCAGAGCTCGGGCAATTGTTGGCGCTGACTTATTGTGTGGCTGCTGCCTTCCTTCTTGTCTGTGGTTCCGCCTCGCACCTCCGAGTCGTCCTCTCGACGAGAGCGAGCGGATAACCGTGTGACAGTGGCGCATTGCTACGATCTGACGTCATGACTGCGGTATATCCACTCCCCTCATTTCGAGGGCACGCAGTATCACGCTACTAATATATACAGGGCCCACCCCGACCCTGAATTAACCCCCAGTATTTTGAGAGACAGGTGTGTTCTCTTGAGAGTGCCGAGCCCATCCTGGGATGCTGAGTGTTAGCAGCCGATGGGCTGGCCGTGTATCCGGGAAGCCACGTTACCGTGACTGAGCATTCGGAATAACTCTGTTAACGAATGATGTGGAATGACTTGCATGGCTTTGCACTCTGCTGCACGTTGCGTGGAATGCAAGCAAAGGTGGCGGTGACCGTTTGGTGGAGCCCTTTATGTAATAGGACGGTGGCGCTGTACGTGTGGTCTGCGATTAAGTGGCAGACATCAAAAGTGTGGACCGAGGGAAGATGCAATATTTATTATTCCTTGCGGTTGAACGACGACAGAACATTGGTGGATGTCACAAATGTGAAAGAAATCGCTTCCGCGCATTGCCCACCAAACGTGGAGTTGTATGGCAGCGCGTGGAGTCACACGGCATGGGTGAGGTCACAAGGTAGAATCACGTGGCATGGGTGAGGTCACAAGGTAGAATCACGCGGCATGGGTGACGTCACAAGGTAGAATCACGCGGCATGGGTGAGGTCACAAGGTAGAGTCACGCGGCATGGGTGACGTCACAAGGTAGAGTCACGCGGCATGGGTTACGTCACAAGGTAGAGTCACGCGGCATGGGTGAGGTCACAAGGTAGAGTCACGCGGCATGGGTGACGTCACAAGGTAGAGTCACGCGGCATGGGTGACGTCACAAGGTAGAGTCACGCGGCATGGGTGAGGTCACTGTTGGCACGAAGACGCTTCACGTTGTGGTAGGCGATGTGAACAACCCCTTGTGCATTTATAAAAAAAAACTGCGTCGTGAGTTCAAGAATCGATCGTCTTCGTGCAGCATGGTGTACAGCAAGCGGTTAATGGTGGAGTAACAGCTTGTGTCAGGCCTGCTAACTCAACAACAATAACAACCCACTCCACAATACAATAGACCTCGACAGCCTTCCTTGCTGGGGTGGGTGGGGGGGAGCATGTGGAGGTGAATCGTGTGACTAGCCGGGTGACTAGCCGTGTGACTAGCCGGGTGACTAGCGGTGTGACTAGCCGTGTGACTAGCCAGGTGACTAGCCGTGTGGCTAGCCGTGTGGCTAGCCGTGTGACGAGCCGTGTGACGAGCCGTGTGACTAGCCGTGTGACGAGCCGTGTCACGAGCCGTGTCACGAGCCTTGTGACGAGCCGTGTGACTAGCCTTGTGACGAGCCGTGTGACTAGCCGTGTGACGAGCCTTGTGACGAGCCGTGTGACGAGCCTTGTGACTAGCCGTGTCACGAGCCGTGTCACGAGCCTTGTGACGAGCCGTGTGACGAGCCGTGTGACTAGCCGTGTGACGAGCCGTGTGACGAGCCTTGTGACTAGCCTTGTGACGAGCCGTGTGACGAGCCTTGTGACTAGCCTTGTGACGAGCCGTGTGACTAGCCTTGTGACGAGCCGTGTGACGAGCCGTGTCACGAGCCTTGTGACGAGCCGTGTGACGAGCCTTGTGACTAGCCGTGTCACGAGCCGTGTCACGAGCCTTGTGACGAGCCGTGTGACGAGCCGTGTGACTAGCCGTGTGACGAGCCGTGTGACGAGCCTTGTGACCAGCCTTGTGACTAGCCGTGTGACGAGCCGTGTGACGAGCCTTGTGACGAGCCTTGTGACTAGCCGTGTCACGAGCCGTGTCACGAGCCTTGTGACGAGCCGTGTGACGAGCCTTGTGACTAGCCTTGTGACTAGCCGTGTGACGAGCCGTATGACGAGCCTTGTGACGAGCCGTGTGACTAGCTTGATGGCGGTGCTGCACGAGGCTGCCTAATCCAGCACGGTGGAGTACGGCAGCGGCAGCAGCAGCAGCAGCGAGGGTTGGTGAATTACAGGCCACGTATACGTGGCCTCGAGCCACCACCTCCGCCCCGATATTGAGGAGTCGTCGTCCAGCTCTCTCGACATGCGAGCAACGGTGGGCACGGAGACCGATCCTTACGCTCGCCACCGCGCCTCTGGCAGTGTAGGGGGAAAAAATCACTCCAGCGGCTCTGCTGCTGTGCTGCAAGGCTGCAGCTGCTGCTGTACCGCTCGGGGTGGGTAGGGGGGGAGAGATCTCCACGCAGATTGCTATTCCGCCGGTGTCTTTCGGGCATCGATCGATCCATTCATTCATTCGTCCATTGCTTCGCAAGCGATTGTGCGGGCTGGGTGGGGGGGGTCTGTAACATTTGCACTGCCTGCTGCTGTGATTGTGACTAGGGGGTGGGTTTGGGGTGGGGGGGTGCGCTGCCCCCCACCGCCCCCGCCGTGTCCGATCTGGAACGGTTCTCGTCTGTGTCTTGGCGGCCCGATGTGGTTTTTTTCCTAAGGCTGCAACTCGTCGCTTTGGGATGCCGCCGCCGCCGCTGCTGCTGTACCAGTGAAGTCCTTGCGCGTGCACGCGTGCGTGGATTTTATGAATAAAAAAATCAACTCGACTAGGGAATGTCTCTCTCGTCTTTACATTTGTGTGCCTGTTGTTAGACGAGTTTAGCACGGTGGGCTACGTGCGGTGCGAAATAAGTTCATACGTACATACTACCCATCGACTCAACACTGCCCATAGACTCAACACTACCCATCGACTCAACACTGCCCGTAGACTCAATACTGCCCGTAGACTCAACACTACCCATAGACTCAACACTGCCCATCGACTCAACACTGCCCATCGACTCAACACTGCCCATCGACTCAACACTGCCCATCGACTCAACACTGCCCATCGACTCAACACTGCGCATAGACTCAACACTGCCCGTAGACTCAACACTACCCATAGACTCAACACTGCCCATCGACTCAACACTGCCCATCGACTCAACACTGCCCATCGACTCAACACTGCCCATCGACTCAACACTGCCCATCGACTCAACACTGCCCATCGACTCAACACTGCCCATAGACTCAACACTACCCATAGACTCAACACTGCCCATAGACTCAACACTACCCATAGACTCAACACTACCCATAGACTCAACACTGCCCATAGACTCAACACTAACCATCGACTCAACACTGCCCATAGACTCAACACTGCCCATAGACTCAACACTGCCCACAGACTCAACACTGCCCATCGACTCAACACTGCCCATCGACTCAACACTTCCCATCGACTCAACACTGCCCATCGACTCAACACTGCCCATCGACTCAACACTGCCCATCGACTCAACACTGCCCATCGACTCAACACTGCCCATCGACTCAACACTGCCCACAGACTCAATACTGCCCACAGACTCAACACTGCCCATAGACTCAACACTGCCCATAGACTCAACACTGCCCGTAGACTCAACACTACCCATAGACTCAATACTGCCCATAGACTCAACACTACCCATAGACTCAACACTGCCCATAGACTCAACACTACCCATCGACTCAACACTGCCCATAGACTCAACACTGCCCATAGACTCAACACTACCCATAGACTAAACACTACCCATAGAATCAACACTGCCCATAGACTCAACACTACCCATAGACTCAACACTACCCATAGACTCAACACTGCCCATACACTCAACACTGCCCATAGACTAAACACTACCCATAGACTCAGCACTGCCCATAGACTCAACACTGCCCACAGACTCAACACTGCCCATAGACTCAACACTGCCCATAGACTCAACACTGCCCATAGACTCAACACTGCCCATAGACTCAACACTGCCCATAGACTCAACACTGCCCGTAGACTCAACACTACCCATAGACTCAATACTGCCCATAGACTCAACACTACCCATAGACTCAACACTGCCCATAGACTCAACACTGCCCATCGACTCAACACTGCCCATAGACTCAACACTGCCCATAGACTCAACACTACCCATAGACTCAACACTGCCCATACACTCAACACTGCCCATAGACTAAACACTACCCATAGACTCAACACTGCCCACAGACTCAACACTGCCCACAGACTCAACACTGCCCATAGACTCAACACTGCCCATAGACTCAACACTGCCCATAGACTCAACACTGCCCATAGACTCAACACTGCCCATAGACTCAACACTGCACCTCCGATGATCACGGTTGACTGAGTACGGTGCGAAAGAAGTTCAACGTACACACGAAATGGGCTTCAGCACCACCCGGGTGACCCACGGGGATAGACGTTCCGGCTCGCTGCCACCCCGTGCCTTTGATATAACAAGCACCGCGGGTCAGAGAAGCAAAGGCTGACCCGAGGTCACGATCACTCATCGAGGTTTTTGGGGAATTAGATCGCGTAAATATATAAATGTTGTGTCGTTAAACCCGCCACCACCCGACACAGCCAACTAGTAAGGGTTGTCACATAAACAGTACGTGGCCAATTTGTCACTAGTGCAGCACTAACCGGTGTGCTGGAGAGCCAAGCCACAACATTTACAATCCGAGTACGACGTTTCGCCAGTAATTACAACTAGCTTCATCAGGCGACAGCCAGATTTGTGGAGAAGTCCTCCTGTTTCGTTCCTTATATAGAGGCGTAGATGTGGTGACCACGCTTCTGCGCTCTTGAGTCGACGTACATGATGCATGCGCATTATGCGAGCACACCGATCTTTCCTGTCCGTTGTGTGTATTAAAATAGCCGTGCCAACGGTAATCCCTATTGAAGTATGGTGCCCTGTATAGGCATGCATTTAAACAACGTATTAGTTGATGCTTGATTGTGGGGGAGACGTCTAACGGCTGATTCCATTTCAGCAATTATCTCATCGATAGGGATTTGTACATGAGGGCATCAGCAAAGTTAGAGCCTTGAGACAGGACTGAAACAATATCGCTGGATCATTCAACGTTAAGGACTAACGTTGATAACTGTTTTGTTTATAAAATGTTCATTTTTAGTTGAGTTTTGTTAGTCTAGCAAATTTGTTCATTTCAGTAGTGTAAGTTTTGTTAAATATATTATTAGCTGATTGCTGTGTAATTGTGTCGATTATATTTCAGAGACACTGTTACTAATTTTTACGTGTAAGGATATTGGAGCTTTATAAATGTGACTTAGTTCACTTCTATTGCGCTGTATTCTCTCTCTCAGCAACAATTCGCTAGCTTTATGTAGTATTTGATTAGCTTTAAGTGACTTAATGTGATGAGTTACTTTAACTGCGTGGTATTTCCTTTGAATCTCTGCATCTTTTGAGGAGCGCCAGTGACGTTTACGTGACAACCCTTACTGGTTGGCTGTGTCGGGTGGTGGGGGGTTAAACGACACGTATATTTACGCTATCTAACCCCCACAAAAACCTCTTATGGATCATATTGGTCGCGAAAGCCGCCTACCACGTGTTAAACTGCTACCACGTGTTAAACTGCTACCGCAGTCACTCGTGGTGTGAGGGCGGAGAGAAAGGGGGGGTCACGTGACGCACGCGGGCTGCCCGTTTTTGAGTTGACGGTTGTGGAGTCGGGTCACGTGACAAGGGGTCAATTAGAGCCTGGGTCAGAGCAGTGGGCCCGCGTGCTCCGGAGTGGCCATGTACAGTATGCAGGGTTAGAGTGTTAGGGGTTAGCGGTTAGAGTTTAAGGGTTAGCGGTTAGTGGTTAGGGGGTGAGCGTTAGAGGGTTTAGGGTTCAGGGTGCGGGTTAGAAGGTTAGGATCGGGATTAATGGTTCGAGGGTTAGGGATGTGTTGGGGTTAGGGGTTGTCCCAATTACAATCCCTCCCAGGGTCCCACTCACACTCGCTCCGAGGGGTGTATGTTTGTACGTTTTGTACCGTGCGTAGCCCAGGCGTGGTCATCAAGAGGTGTCGGGGTCTCGAGTCATCACGTCGCACCCCCCCCTCTCTCTCACAAAGTCACGACAATGAATCACAAGATCCGTGGCGTGGTGCCCGTGAGGCCGAGTAAGGTTTTTTTTACTGGATCCAGTAGGGGCAGTCAGCGTGCAATGTGGCAAATTACCGTCGCTATCGGCATCGGTACGGTCTCATCGCCACGGAAACGCGAAATCTTTTAGTCTACACTCTTACCACCAGCGGGAACAAGTCACACAGCTAAGTCACTCGCAGCCACGCCGCCGCAGCAGGGACAGGGCAGGGTGTGGGCAGGGTGTGGGCAGGGTGTGGGCAGGGACAGGGCAGGGTGTGGGCAGGGACAGGGCAGGGTGTGGGCAGGGACTGGGCAGGGACTGGGCAGGGTGTGGGCAGGGTGTGGGCAGGGACAGGGCAGGGTGTGGGCAGGGAGTGGGCAGGGACAGGGCAGGGTGTGGGCAGGGACTGGGCAGGGACAGGGCAGGGTGTGGGCAGGGACAGGGCAGGGTGTGGGCAGGGACTGGGCAGGGTGTGGGCAGGGACTGGGCAGGGACAGGGCAGGGTGTGGGCAGGGACAGGGCAGGGTGTGGGCAGGGACTGGGCAGGGACAGGGCAGGGTGTGGGCAGGGACTGGGCAGGGTGTGGGCAGAGATAGGGCAGGGACTGGGCAGGGTGTGGGCAGGGTGTGGGCAGGGACTGGGCAGGGTGTGGGCAGGGTGTGGGCAGGGTGTGGGCAGGGACTGGGCAGGGACAGGGCAGGGTGTGGGCAGGGACTGGGCAGGGTGTGGGCAGAGATAGGGCAGGGACTGGGCAGGGTGTGGGCAGAGATAGGGCAGGGACTGGGCAGGGTGTGGGCAGGGTGTGGGCAGGGACAGGGCAGGGTGTGGGCAGGGTGTGGGCAGGGTGTGGGCAGGGACTGGGCAGGGTGTGGGCAGGGTGTGGGCAGGGACTGGGCAGGGACTGGGCAGGGTGTGGGCAGGGTGTGGGCAGGGACAGGGCAGGGTGTGGGCAGGGACAGGGCAGGGTGTGGGCAGGGACAGGGCAGGGTGTGGGCAGGGTGTGGGCAGGGTGTGGGCAGGGACTGGGCAGGGACAGGGCAGGGTGTGGGCAGGGACTGGGCAGGGTGTGGGCAGGGTGTGGGCTCAGGGCTATGGCTCTGCGTTGTATTGTGCCCTGGGTGTAGGGGGTCAGGGGTTGGAGTTTGTGGAGCTTCTGTCAGGGCTGGGAGTCGGGTCCAGGGGCCGGGTTTGACGTCGAGGCTGGCGTCAGAGCGAGGGTTGACGCTGTCTGGAGGGTCAGGGGGCCCGGACTCGAGGCGTTGGCTAGGAGATGTCAACTCCCTCGCGTGGTATGCAGGAGGTCGTGGGTTCGATCCCGACCCTGACAGCGCCTGTTGTATATTTGGAGTTTGCGTGTCTCTCTCCCTGGGTCCTCCGGTTTCCCCCTACCACTTTGAGAAACACCACACACACATTTAGAGTATTTGGCTGCTGTACATTGACACACGATTAGTCAATTCGTTGTGCTCTCATTTGTGGCCAGGTGTTTTTTGAAAAAGGGCGTTATAGCTCAAGTGGGCCTTACCTGGTAAAATAATAAAGTTTAGTTTTAGTATGGGTCTCTGTGGGTCTCTGTGGGTCTCTCTGGTTCGACACAAAGTCTCTGGATCTCTGTGCGTCTCCGCGAGTACGTAGAGCCATCGCGCATTCAGAGCATGGGGCTCCTTTTCGCAAGGTCGCCTGTGAGCGGTGTCGCTCACAGGCGCGGTCCCTGCCTGGGGACTCTCAACACAAAGTCGAACCCGTTGACGGCTTTTAGACGGCGGTGGCGGCGGTGACACAGACGGCACAGCAGGGCTCGTGCTGCATGCGCCCTGGCTCACCACGAGAAACACGAGGGGGCGACGGGGGACACGAAACACGACGACGATCACGACGATCACCACCACAACGACGACACGAGGCGACTCGCGCGTGCATAGCTCACGGGGGGGGGGGGGGGGGGGGGGGGGGTGAGGGCACGCGGGAGAGACCCCCGGCACCGCCTCGGCGCATGCAGCACGCGCACGTACACACACACGTACACACACACACACGTACACACACACGCGCACACACACACGCACACGTACACACGCACACACGTACACACGCACACACGTACACACACGTACACACACACGTACACACACACACGTACACACACACGTACACACACACACGTACACACACACGCACACACGTACACACACACGTACACACACACGCGCACACACACACGTACACACGTACACACGCACACACGTACACACGCACACACGTACACACGCACACACGTACACACACACGTACACACACACGTACGTACACACACACACACGTACACACGTACACACACACACGCGCACACACACACACACACGTACACACGCGCACACACACACACACAGACACACGCGCACACACACATGCCAACACGCGTACACGCACGTACAGACGCGCGTACACGCACGGGAACGTACACATACATACACACATGCTAACACGCGTACATAGGTACACGCATGTACAGACGCGCGTACACAAATACGCACGCACACGTTGGACACACATGCCAACACACGCGACACACACACGTGTGTACGCACGACACACACACGTGTGTACGCACGACACACACATGCCAACACATGCGACACACACACACGTGTGTACGCACGACACATTCATGCCGACACGCGCGCGCACACATACGCATGCAAAGGTGTACGCAAACACATAACGACAAATATCCCCCGTATAGCCTTTAACACAATTTCGGGGCAAGTGCTGTTAGCGAGCACCTATGAAGGCCAGCACTGCACACGAGGGGGTGGGTGGCCAGCACCACGCCCGGCCGCCTTTGTCTCCCCAGCGGCGATGTTTACACACCGCACCAGGTACTCATTTAAGGCTGAGTCGACCTAGGGGAGGCCCAGGACCGGTTCAGATAATCGTCACCGGTGTTGGACGTCGGGTTCGGAGCGCAGCGTAGCGCTAACTACTACGCCACCGCTCACACACTCGCACAGACGTGGGTACACACACACAGGCGTGTACACACACACACAGGCGTGTACACACACAGACGTGGGTACACACACACACAGGCGTATACACACACACACGTGTGTACACACACAGACGTGTACACACACACAGACGTGGGTACACACACAGGCGTGTGTACACACACACACGTGTGTGTACACACACAGGCGTGTACACACACAGGCGTGTACACACACAGACGTGGGTACACACACAGGCTTGTACACACACAGGCGTGTACACACACACACGTGTGTACACAGACAGACGTATACACACACAGACGTGGGTACACACACACTAACACGTGGGTACACACACACACAGACGTGTACACACATACACACACAGGCGTGGGTACACACAGACTCAGACTTGTACACAGACGTGTCCACACACAGACTTGTACACACACGTGTACACACACACACAGACACACACAGACACAAACGCCCTCGCTCACAGACACACACACACAGACACACACCTCATCGATGAACGAAAGACGGTGATGACCTCTACGATAATGATGGTGGTGATGATGATGATGGTGGTAGTAGTAATGATGATAGCGGTGGTGGTGATGGTGGTGATGGTGGCAGTAGTGATGATGGTGGTGGTGATGATGGTGGTGATGGTGGTAGTAGTAATGATGATGGTGGTGATGGTGGCAGTCGTGATGATGGTGGTTATGAGGATGATGATGGTGGTGATGGTGGTGATGGTGACAGTAGTGATGATGGTGGTAGTAGTGATGATGATGGTGGTGGTGATGAGGATGATGGTGATGATGGTGGTGGTAATGGTGATGGTGACAGTAGTGATGATGGTGGCAGTAGTGATGATGGTGGTGATGAGGGTGATGGTGGTGGTGGTAATGATGATGGTGGTGATGGCAGTAGTGATGATGGTGGTGGTAATGTTGATGATGGTGGTGGTGGTAATGTTGATGATGGTGGTGATGGTGTTAGTAGTGATGATGGTAGCAGTAGTAATGATGACGATGATGGCGGCGAGTACTAAACGCACGCTTTACGCAGCGTCTATAGCGGCGATGATGAATGAAGTCACAACAAAGACGCCGCCGACGACGTCACGATGACGACGTCACAATGACGATAATGACGACGTCACAATGACGATGACGACGTCACAATGACGATGACGGCGACGTCACAATGACTACGACGTCACGATGACGACGCCGACGATGACGACAACGGCTTTATTCTCACAACGTGTGTGTGGCGCGCACGGCTGCCGTGACGATGGCGGTGACGGTGACGACGGCGATGACGGTGACGATGGCGATGACGGTGACGACGGCGATGACGGTGACGACGGCGATGACGGTGACGACGGCGATGACGGTGACGACGGCGATGACGGTGACGACGGCGAGACCTCACTTCCACTCAACAGCGTGCGGTGCCGGGCGGCGCTCGGGATCACGCGGGGGGGTGTCGTGACACGGGGGAAGAGGTCAGGGGGTAGTGACGCGGGGGTCCTGGGGGGTGGTGTGTCTGGGTGTCTGGGTGTGTCGGGGAGGTGGCGGGGGAGGTGGTGGGGGGGGGGCGGTGTGGGTGGGGGCTTCAGCTGTCGGGGGCTCCGGCCCCGCCGAAGGAGACGCGCGACCCCTGGCGGAAGTCCGGGTGGCGGAGATCGGAGAGGAACCTCTGTGGAGTCAGCAGGTGAGTGGAGCCTGCAGGGGCACACGCACGGCGAGGGTCACGGCGAGGGTCACGGCGAGGGTCACGGCGAGGGTCACGGCAAGGGTCACGGCGGTGGTGAGGTCGGTGAAGACGGTGAGAGTGACGGTGAGTGGGGTGAGCGTGACGGTGAGTCTCGGTGAGTGTCGGTGAGTCCCGGCGAGTCGGCGAGTCGGTGAGTCTCGGCGAGTCGGCGAGTCTTTGGTGAGTGTCAGTGAGTGTCGGTGAGTCTTAGGTGAGTGTCGGTGAGTGTCGGTGAGTGTCGGTGAGTCCCGGCGAGTCGTGTCGGCGCGTCTCCCCGCTCACCGACGATGACCTCCCACTTGGTGCCGCCCTGGGACACCTCGAAGGCGCTCCGCGTCTCGCTGAGCCCCACGCCGCCCACAAAGAAGACGATGAGGCGAGGGCCGCTGCGGTACTCAGAGGCACCACGTGACTCGTGCCAGTGGCCGTAGCGCGAGCTGCGTGGACACAACCACGAACACCACCAACCACGAACACTACTACTACCAACCACTACTACCACTACCAACCACTACTACTACCAACCACTACTACTACCAACCACTACTACTACCAACCACTACTACTACCACGAACACCACCACTACCAACCACGAACACTACTACTACCAACCACTACTACCACTACCAACCACTACTACTACCAACCACTACTACTACCAACCACTACTACTACCAACCACTACTACTACCACGAACACCACCACTACCAACCACGAACACTACTACTACCAACCACTACTACTACCAACCACTACTACTACCAACCACTACTACTACCACGAACACCACCACTACTACTACCAACCACTACTACTACCAACCACTACTACTACCAACCACTACTACTACCAACCACTACTACTACCAACCACTACTACTACCACGAACACCACCACTACCAACCACGAACACTACCACTACCAACCACTACTACCACTACCAACCACTACTACTACCACAAACACTACTACTACCAACCACTACTACTACCAACCACTACTACTACCAACCACTACTACTACCAACCACTACTACTACCACGAACACCACCACTACCAACCACGAACACCACCACTACTACTACCAACCACTACTACTACCAACCACTACTACTACCAACCACGAACACCACCACTACTACTACCAACCACTACCAACCACTACTACTACTACCACCACTACTACTACCAACCACTACCAACCACTACCACTACCAACCACTACTACTACCACGAACACCACCACTACCAACCACGAACACCACCACTACTACTACCAACCACTACCAACCACGAACACTACCAACCACTACTACTACTACCAACCACTACCACGACCACTACCAACCACTACCACTACCAACCACGAACACTACCAACCACTACCAACCACTACCACTACCAACCACTACCACTACCAACCACTACTACTACCACTACCAACCACTACCACTACCAACCACTACCACTACCAACCACGACCACTACCAACCACTACCACTACCAACCACGAACACTACCACAACCAACCACTACCACTACCAACCACTACCACTACCAACCACTACCACTACCAACCACTACCACTACCAACCACTACCACTACCAACCACTACTACTACCAACCACTACTACTACCACTACCAACCACTACCACTACCAACCACTACCACTACCAACCACGACCACTACCAACCACTACCACTACCAACCACGAACACTACCACTACCAACCACTACTACTACCACTACTACTACCACTACCAACCACTACTACTACCACTACCAACTACTACCACTACCAACCACGACCACTACCACTACCAACCACTACCAACCACGACCAACCACTACCACTACCAACCACGACCACGACCACTACCAACCACTACCAACCACAACCAACCACTACCACTGCCAACCACGACCACTACCACTACCAACCACGACCACTACCAACCACGACCACTACCACTACCAACCACTACCAACCACGACCACTACCAACCACGAACACTACCACTACCATCCACTACCACTACCATCCACTACTACTACCAACCACTACCACTACCAACCACTACCAACCACTACCACTACCAACCACTACCACTACCAACAACGACCACTACCAACCACGACCACTACCAACCACGACCACTACCAACCACGAACAACCACTACCAACCACGACCACTACCAACCACTACCAACCACTACCACTACCAACCACTACAGACCACGATCAAGCACCACCACTACCAACCACTACCTACCACTACCGACAACGACCAACCACTACAGACCACTACCAACCACGACCAACACGTAATCACAACCATGCAACCAGTCAAGCATTCACGACCACACAGCCATGAGCATTCAACTGCAATGAACAACAACAACCACACACTCACGAAACACATTACAACCACGGTCACAGCCACCACCACACAGACAGTTACAGACTGTTGGGGCAAGTGCTGCTCGTGAGTAGCACCTACGAAGGCCGGCACGGCGCGCTTTCTCTCACAGGTACTCATTTGAGGCCGAGTCGACTTAGGGGAGGCACGGGACCGGTTCAGACAATCGTTACCGGTGTTGGCCATGAGTTGGAATCGAATTCGGGTCACCGGGTTGGTAGCTCAGCGTAACGCTAACCACTACACTACCGCTCCCAACCACCACACGCAACCACAACAACACAACCACAACAACACAACCACAACAACACAACAACACAACCACAACAACACAACCACAGCGAGACAACCACAGCGAGACAACCACAGCGAGACAACCACAACAACAACACAACCACAACAACAACACAACCACAACAACACAACCACAACAACACAACCACAACAACACAACCACAACAACACAACCACAACAACACAACCACAACAACACAACCACACAACCACAACAACACAACCACAACAACACAACCACAACAACACAACAACACAACCACAACAACCACAACAACACAACAACCACAACCACACAACAACACAACCACAACAACCACACAACCATGCCGAACTGGCGGCGATGGCCACGCTGGGGGCGGCGAGGGTGGTGGTCACCTGACGGCCCCGGAGCCGCCCGAGGTCATAGGTCGCGTAGAGATGTAGGGCCACAGCTTCACGTCCAGCTTGTCGTCGATGGCGTCCTGCTCGCTCCGCGCAGGGCGCACGCGGTACCGGTTAACTCGCCGGCTCGCTCGTTCGCTCGCCTGCTCGCTCGCTCGCTCGACTATTTACCCGCCTATTCACTCGCATAGTCACCCGTACGCCCATTTGTTCGCTCGCCTATCCACTCACTCGCTCGCCTATTCACTTTGTTGCTCTCTTGCTCACCTGTTCACCTACCTGCTCACTCGCTCAATCTCTCGCTAACTCACCTATGCATTCACTCGCTCACCTACTCCCTCCCTTCATCACATATTCACACCCTCACCTAATAATTCGCTTGCTCACCCACCTGTTCACTCAAATCGCTCGCTCGCACCCGTTCACTATCTCCATCACTCACCTACTCGCTCACCTGTTCACCCATTGAGTCAGCCGCTTGCCTATTCACTCAATCAGACAACAACAACAATAATATTGTGTATGTCACCCTGAACCGCTCGATCCCTCACTCACTCGCTCGAGAGGGTGAGTGAGCGAGCAGGAGGGTGAACGAACGAGCAGGAGAGTGAGCGAGCGAGAGGGCGAGAGAGAGAGCGAGCGAGCGAGAGGGCGGGCGAGCGGGCGAGCGAGCGAGAGGGCGAGTGAGCGAGAGAGAGGGCGAGCGAGAGAGAGGGCGAGCGAGCGAGAGGGCGGGCGAGCGGGTGAGCGAGAGGGCGAGAGGGCGAGCGGGCGAGCGGGCGAGCGGGCGAGCGAGAGGGCGAGCGAGCGGGCGAGCGGGCGAGTGGGCGAGCGAGAGGGCGAGCGGGCGAGAGGGCGAGCGGGCGAGCGGGCGAGCGAGAGGGCGAGCGGGCGAGCGGGCGGGCGAGCGGGCGAGCGAGAGGGCGAGCGAGCGGCGAGCGAGAGGGCGAGCGAGCGGGTGAGCGAGCGGGCGAGCGAGAGGGCGAGTGAGCGAGAGAGAGGGCGAGCGAGAGAGAGGGCGAGCGAGCGAGAGAGAGAGAGAGGGCGAGAGAGAGGGCGAGCGAGCGAGAGGGCAAGCGAGCGGGCGGGCGAGTGAGAGGGCGAGCAAGAGGGCGAGCGAGAGAGAGGGCGAGAGAGAGGGCGGGCGAGCGAGCGAGCGAGAGGGTGAGCTGCAGGGTGGGTCTCACGACCGTGCGATGGAGGTGGCGATCACCTCCATGATGTCCTTGATGACGGGCACCCAGCGAGACAGCTGGTACGTCTTCTCGCCCACGCGCTCCTTGCGGTCCGGCTGCTTCTTGCGGCGCGCGGACGTCTGCACACACGCCGGTGAGTACACAGGTGAGTACACAGGTGAGTACACAGGTGAGTGGAGTCACGGTGTAGTGGAGTCACGGTGTAGTGGAGTCACGGTGTAGTGGAGTCACGGTGTAGCGGTGTGGCGGTGTGGCGGTGGCACCTCGGCGATGACGGGCACGCCGTAGTGCGCCAAGGCGGTGATGATGTCGGCATCCTCCGAGGGGATCTTGGCGTGGTCGATCAACCTCTGCAGGTTCTCGTCGGTGATCCCTGCACGCGCCGGCACCGCACGCAAAGGTCCCCCGTGTAGCCTCGGCAGACCGCCGGGGCAAGTGCCGCCGGCGAGCGGCACCTGCCAAGGCCGGCGCGGCGGCGGCGCGCGCGGGGAGCGGCGGGTGGCCGGCGCCGCCGCGCCCGGCCGCCTTTGTCTCCCCGGTGGCGGCGTTTGCTCCGCACCGCACCGCCGGGTGCTCATTTGAGGCCGAGTCGACCTAGAGGAGGTCCGGGGCCCGGTCGAGATAATCGTCGCCGGCGTCGGTGGCCGTGAGCGGGCACCGACCTCGGGGCCCTGCCGGGTTCGTAGGGCGGCGTCGCGCCAACCGCTGAGCGGCACCGCGCACCACGTGGTCGGTGAATCGGTGAGCGAGTGAGCGGGTGGGTCAACGGGTGGGCGAGCGGGTAAATGAAATGGCCTCAAAGTGCACCTAGCATGGCACAAGCACCACGGTGACGTCATTGCCACTTAGTGGTGAACGGCGGTTGTTGTTGTTGTTGTTGAATGAATTAGTGAATGAGTGAGTAGCCAGTGGGTGAGTGAATTAGTTAATCAATGAGTAATTGAGTGGGTGATTGAGTGAGTGGGTGAGTGAGTGAATGAGTGAGCGAGCGAGCGGTCGAGCAGTTGGGTGAGTGAGTGTGTGAGTGAGCAAGTCGGCGACCATATGAACGAGTGGACGCACGTGCAAGTGCGTGAGCGAGTCAGTGAGCAAGCGAGCGGGCGAGTGAGTGGGTGAGTGAGCGAGCAGATGAGCGAGCGAATAAGTGAGTGAGTGAGCGAGCGGGTGAGCAAGCGGATGAGCGAGCGAGTAGGTGATTGAGTGGGCGAGCGGATGAGCAAACGGATGAGTGAGCGAGTAGGTGATTGAGCGAGTGAGCGAGTAGGTGATTGAGCGAGTGAGCGAGTAGGTGAGTGAGTAGGTGATTGAGTGATTGAGCGGGTGAGCGAGCGAGTAGGTGATTGAGCGAGTGAGTGAGTAGGTGATTGAGCGAGTGAGCGAGTAGGTGATTGAGCGAGTGAGCGAGTAGGTGATTGAGCGAGTGAGCGAGTAGGTGAGCGAGCGAGTGAGCGAGTAGGTGAGCGAGTAGGTGATTGAGCGAGTGAGCGAGTAGGTGAGTGAGTGGGCGAGCGAGCGGGCGGGCGTGCGGGCGGGTGGGCAGGTTGCACCGTTCTTGAGCAGCACGTAGAGGCAGATGACGCGAATCTTGTCCAGGGTGCTGACGTTCTCGTCCAGCAGGATGGGCACGGTGATGCGCATCGGATCCTTCACCTTCTCCCCCTCCGCGTCCAGCCCCGTCGCCAGGTCCTGCACTCGTACACACACACACACAGATAAAGGTCCCCCGTGTAGCGCTCGCACGCCGGCGGGGCAAGTGCTGTAGGCGAAGTGCGCCTGCGAAGGCCGTCACGGCACACCAGGGGGTGGGTGGCCGGCACCGCGCCCGGCCGCCTTTGTCTCCCCCAATGGCGAAGTTTGCTGCACACCGCCACCAGGTAGTCATTTGAGGCTGAGTCGACCTAGGGGAGGCCCATGACCGGTTGGAATATTTGTCACTGTTGTTGGCCGTGAGCGGGAATGGAACTCTGGTAGCACTAACCACTACGCCACCGCTCCCCACACCCACAGTGACACACACACACGGTGTATCACACACACACGGAGTGACACACACACACGGAGTGACACACACACACACGGTGTATCACACACACACGGAGTGACACACACACACACGGGGTGACACACACACACACGGTGTATCACACACACACACGGAGTGACACACACACACACGGAGTAACACACACACACGGTGTATCACACACACACGGAGGGACACACACACACGGAGTGACACACACACAGTGTATCACACACACACACACGGAGTGACACACACACACACGGAGTGACACACACACAGTGTATCACACACACACGGAGTGACACACACACACACACGGAGTGACACACACACACACACACGGAGTGACACACACACGGTGTATCACACACACACAGAGTGACACACACACACACACGGAGTGACACACACACGGTGTATCACACACACACACGGAGTGACACACACACGGAGTGACACACACACACACGGAGTAACACACACACACACGGTGTATCACACACACACACACGGAGTGACACACACACACGGAGTGACACACACACACACGGTGTATCACACACACGGTGTATCACACACACACACACACGGAGAGACACACACACACACACGGAGTGACACACACGGAGTGACACACACACGGAGTGACACACACACACACGGAGTAACACACACACACACACGGTGTATCACACACACACGGAGTGACACACACACACGGAGTGACACACACACACACGGTGTATCACACACACACGGAGTGACACACACACACACGGGGTGACACACACACACACGGTGTATCACACACACACACGGAGTGACACACACACACACACACGGAGTAACACACACACACGGTGTATCACACACACACGGAGTGACACACACACACGGAGTGACACACACACAGTGTATCACACACACACACGGAGTGACACACACACACACACGGAGTGACACACACACAGTGTATCACACACACACGGAGTGACACACACACACACACGGAGTGACACACACACACACGGAGTGACACACACACGGTGTATCACACACACACAGAGTGACACACACACACACGGAGTGACACACACACGGTGTATCACACACACACACACACGGAGTGACACACACACGGAGTGACACACACACACACACGGAGTAACACACACACACACGGTGTATCACACACACACACACGGAGTGACACACACACACGGAGTGACACACACACACACGGTGTATCACACACCCGGTGTATCACACACACACACACGGAGTGACACACACACACGGAGTGACACACACACACGGAGTGACACACACACGGAGTGACACACACACACACGGAGTAACACACACACACACGGTGTATCACACACACACGGAGTGACACACACACACGGAGTGACACACACACACGGTGTATCACACACACACACATGGAGTGACACACACACACACACGGGGTGACACACACACGGAGTGACACACACACACACGGAGTGACACACACGGACACGTGCGTGTGAGTGCGTGTGTGTGAGAGTGTGTGTGTGTTGCTGAGGAGATGGAGTCTGCCTCAGTGGCCCGCGATCACAAATCTCCATTTAACTCCATCAAAAAAGTAACCTGCAGCGCCACACCTATTACCATCATTAGGGGAAAAAACGGTGATCCAATCTCCGACCCCCAGGAACAGGTTTGCAGATTTGCTGAGCATTTCTGTGAGGTCCTGGGGGAGGGAAATCCCTCAGCCAGGAAAACATCGTGGCACAAAGTGAGGATGACCCTGCTGAGGCTGCGGTGCCTCAAATATTGGAAGAAGTTACCCCCTGTGAGTGGCTGGTTGAGGTGCCATCTGTTGAGGAAGTACTGAAGGCGATCCGGAGTCTGAAACCAAGAAAGGCACCGGGTAGAGATGATCTCCCAAACGAAATGCTGAGGGAGGGTGGCGTTTGTGCACAGACTGCCCTATATGACATCATAACAACAGTCTGGACCACTGGACGGGTTCCGCAGGATTGGAAGGATGCCCTGGTGGTTCCCCTCTTTAAGAAGGGGGACCGCACAGACTGTAACAACTACAGGGGCATTTCACTCCTCAGTGTGCCGGGAAAGGTCCTGGCAAGGATTATTCAGCATCGCCTTGCCAGGTACGCTGAGGAGAGGCTTGCGGAGCCCCAATGCGGTTTCAGGAAAGGGCGGTCCTGCACAGATGCCATATTTTCTGTCCGTCTGCTACAGCAGAGGTGTAGGGAATTCCAACAAGACCTACATCTCTGCTTTATTGACCTGGTCAAGGCCTATGATACCATCAGTAGGCCTGGGCTCTGGGTTGTTCTTCGTGCTTTTGGAGTCCCTAACCCTCTGCTCATGATCATTAAGGACCTTCATGATGGTGAGCGGGCCTGGGTAAAACTACGTGGTCGGGAGTCAGAGCCATTCCCTGTACACCTTGGAGCGCGACAGAGATGTCCTCTGGCTCCCACATTATGTAACATCTATTTTGACCACGTAGTTCGTGAAGCCTTCAATGGCTGTACCGGGGGAATCTCCATTTGGTACAGCTACAATGGGAGGCTGATCGATGCCCGGGTGCGGTCAAGGGATGGCTCCCTATTGCTCAACCACGTTATGTATGCCGATGATTTGGTAATAGCTGCTCATTCAGAGGAGGAGTTGGAGACGCTGCTGCTGAGACTGGAGCGTGCCACTAAGAGATGGGGCTTTACCATCAGCCCCACCAAAACTAAGCACCTGCCTGGGTATTTTGTACCATCGGACACTCCACCCCCACAACTCCCAATCGGTGATGGGGCAGTTGCGGAGAGAGTGGAAAGTTTCCCATATCTGGGCAGTGTGCTTACGACCGGCTCCAGTTTAACAGCAGAGGTCTCACTCCGAATCAGTCGAGTGGCAATATCTTTTCATCGGTTGCGTAACGCTGTGTGGAAGCTACCTGGTCTGTCGCTCCGCACTAAGCTTCAGGTCTTCTCGGCCACGGTCATTCCCTCCCTTCTCTACGCTTGCGAAACGTGGACCCCCCTAATGGAGCATCATCGCCGGTTAGAAACATTTAGGCTAGCCTGCCTACGATCCATCCTGGGTTTAACCAGGTTGGATTGTGTGAGGAGCTCACAAATCCTTGAAAGATCTGGGCATGGTCCCATCGGTGAGCTCCTCCGGCAGGCAAGGCTGCGTTGGCTGGGTCATGTAGCCCGCATTCCCAGCCACCGCATGCCAAAACAGCTTTTGTTCGGCCGGATCGAGGGGCAAGACGGGCGCGGCACGGGCTAGAGAAGAGATGGAGTGATGTGGTACAGGAGGACGTGGAGCTGAGTGGACTTGCCGATGACTGGTACCAGCGGTGTCAAGATCGGCCTCTGTGGAGGAGGCTCATGAAGGACGCTACTGGGCAGTTGGAGGCAGTCGCCCTCCAACAACAACGGAGGGCGGAGGAGCGACGCTCACAACAACGAGCGGAGCACCGGGTGGCTAAAGCACAGCAGGTTGGCAGGTTGGCACAGTAGGGGGCATCAGCCAGTCATCTCAGTCATCTCAGTCAGTCGACCTGTGGCACTTGGGTCTGCCCTGTGACCTGCCAGCGGGCGTTCGACACTTCACGTGGCCTCAAGGTGCACATGGCCTGGCACAAGCGTCGTGGTGACGTCACCGCCACTTAGTGGCGAATAGCGGTTGTTGTTGTTGTTGTTGTGTGTGAGTGTGTGTGAGTGTGTGTGTGTGAGTGTGTGTGTGTGTCACGGTGTGTGTGAGTGTGTGTCACTGTGAGTGTGTGAGTGTGTGTGAGTGTGTGAGTGTGTGTGAGTGTGTGTGTCACTGTGTGTGAGTGTGTGAGTGTGTGTGAGTGTGTGTGAGTGTGTGTGTCACTGTGTGTGTGTGAGTGTGTGAGAGTGTGAGTGAGTGTGTGTGTCACTGTGTGTGTGTGTGTCACCTGCTCCACGCGGCACAGCTTGTCGGCACCCTCCTGGTACATGCGCATGCAGTCCTCGGCCAGGTGCAGGTGCGTCGAGTACTGGGCACAAAGACAAAGGCCCCCGTGTAGCCCACACACACCGCCAGGGCAAGTGCCGTGAGCGGGCGGCAAGCGCCTACGGAGGCTGCCGCCGTGGCGCGCGGAGGGGTGGGGGGGGGGGGGGGTGGGGGGGGGTGGTGGGGTGGTGGGGGGGGTGGTGGGGTGGTGGGGGGGGTGGTGGGGGGGGGGGGGTGGTGGGGGGGGGTGGTGGGGTGGTGGGGGGGGGTGGTGGGGGGGGGGTGGTGGTGGGGGGGGTGGGGGGGTGGTGGGGGGGGTGGGGGGTGGGGGGGTGGGCAGCAGCATGCCTGGCCGCCTCCCCGCTGGCGATGTTTACGATGCACCACCACCCGCTACTCATTTGAGGCCGAGTAGACCTAGGGGAGTCCCGGGACCTGTCGAGATCATCGTCAGCGGTGTTGGTGGTCGTGAGCGGGAATCGAACCCCGGGTTGGCCGGGTCGGTAGCACGGGCGGTGGTAATGGTCACGTGGTGGTGCAGGTTGATGGTGGTGGTGGTCATGTAGTGGTGTTGGTTGCTGGTAGTGCAGGTCGTGGTTGTGGTGGTGGTCGTGGTGTTTGGTTGTGGTGGTTGTGGTGGCGGTCGTGGTGTTTGGTTGTGGTGGTTGTGGTGGTGGTTGTGGTGATGGTTGTGGTGGTAGTGGTGGTGGTGGGGATGGTTGTGGTGGTAGTGGTGGTGGTGGGGATGGTTGTGGTGGTGTAGGTGGTGGTTGTGGTGGTTGTGGTGGTGGTGGAGATAGTTGTGGTGATGTAGGTGGTGGTTGTGGTGGTGGGGATGGTTGTGGTGATGTAGGTGGTGGTTGTGGTGGTGGTGGGTATGGTTGTGGTGGTGTAGGTGGTGGTTGTGGTGGTTGTGGTGGTGGGGATGGTTGTGGTGGTGTAGGTGGTGGTTGTGGTGGTTGTGATGGTGGTGGGGATGGTTGTGGTGGTTGTGGTGGTGGTGGGGATGGTTGTGGTGGTTGTGGTAGTAGTGGTGGTGGTTGTGGTGGAGATGGTTGTGGTGGTGTAGGTGGTGGTTGTGGTGGTTGTGGTGGTGATGGTTGTGGTGGTCGTAGTGGTGGTGGGAATGGTTGTGGTGGTTGTGGTAGTAGTGGTGGTGGTTGTGGTCATTGTGGTTGTGGTGGGGATGGTTGTGGTGGTTGTAGTAGTGGTGGTGGTAGTGGTGGTGGTTGTGGTGGTTGTAGTGGTGGTGGTGGTTGTGGTGGGGATGGTTGTGTTGTTGTGGTGGGGATGATTGTGGTGGTTGTAGTAGTGGTGGTGGTTGTGGTGGTTGTAGTGGTGGTGGTAGTGGTGGTTGTAGTGGTGGTGGTGGTTGTGGTGGGGATGGTTGTGGTGGTTGTGGTGGTTGTAGTGGTGGTTGTGGTTGTGGTAATGGTGGTGGTTGTGGTGGTTGTAGTGGTGGTTGTGGTGGTTGTAGTGGTAGTGGTGGTAGTGGTGGTGGTGGTTGAGGTGGTGGTAGTGGTGGTTGTGGTGGTTGTAGTGGTGGTGGTGGTTGTAGTGGTGGTGGTGGTTGTGGTGGGGATGGTTGTGGTGGTGGTTGTGGTGGTTGCAGTGGTGGTTGTAGTGGTGGTTGTAGTGGTAGTGGTGGTGGTTGTGGTTGTGGTAGTGGTGGTGGTTGTGGTGGTTGTAGTGGTGGTGGTGGTTGTGGTGGTGGTGGTTGTGGTGGGGATGGTTGTGGTGGTTGGAGTGGTGGTTGTAGTGGTGGTGGTTGTGGTGGTGGTAGTGGTGGTGGTTGTAGTGGTGGTGGTAGTGGTGGTTGTGGTGGTTGTAGTGGTGGTGGTGGTTGTGGTGGTTGTAGTGGTGGTTGTGGTGGTTGTAGTGGTAGTGGTGGTAGTGGTGGTAGTGGTTGTGGTGGTGGTAGTGGTGGTGGTTGTGGTGGTTGTAGTGGTGGGGATGGTTGTGGTGGTGGTTGTGGTGGTTGTAGTGGTGGTTGTAGTGGTGGTGGTTGTGGTGGTGGTTGTAGTGGTGGTTGTGGTGGTGGTTGTGGTGGTTGTAGTGGTAGTGGTGGTTGTGGTGGTGGTTGTGGTGGTGGTTGTGGTGGTGGTGGTTGTGGTAGTGGTGGTGGTTGTGGTGGTTGGAGTGGTGGTGGTTGTGGTGGTGGTAGTAGTTGTAGTGGTTGTAGTGGTGGTGGTAGTGGTGGTTGTGGTGGTGGTTGTGGTGGTTGTAGTGGTAGTGTTGGTGGTTGTGGTGGTTGTAGTGGTGGTTGTGGTGGTTGTAGTGGTACTGGTGGTGGTGGTTGTGGTGGTGGTAGTGGTTGTGGAGGTTGTAGTGGTGGTGGTGGTTGTAGTGGTGGTGGTGGTTGTGGTGGGGATGGTTGTGGTGGTGGTTGTGGTGGTGGTTGTAGTGGTGGTTGTAGTGGTGGTGGTTGTGGTGGTGGTTGTAGTGGTGGTGGTGGTGGTTGTGGTGGTTGGAGTGGTGGTTGTAGTGGTGGTGGTTGTGGTGGTGGTGGTTGTAGTGGTTGTAGTGGTGGTGGTAGTGGTGGTTGTGGTGGTGGTTGTGGTTGTTGTAGTGGTAGTGGTTGTGGTGGTTGTAGTGGTGGTTGTGGTGGTTGTAGTGGTAGTGGTGGTAGTGGTGGTGGTGGTTGTGGTGGTGGTAGTGGTGGTGGTTGTGGTGGTTGTGGTGGTTGTAGTGGTGGTTGTGGTGGGGATGGTTGTGGTGGTGGTTGTGGTGGTTGTAGTGGTGGTTGTAGTGGTGGTGGTTGTGGTGGTGGTTGTAGTGGTGGTGGTTGTGGTGGTTGTAGTGGTAGTGGTGGTTGTGGTGGTGGTGGTTGTGGTGGTGGTGGTTGTGGTTGTGGTGGTTGTGGTGGTTGTAGTGGTGGTGGTGGTTGTGGTGGTGGTTGTGGTGGTTGTGGTGGGGATGGTTGTGTTGGTTGTGGTGGTTGGAGTGGTGGTTGTAGTGGTGGTGGTTGTGGTGGTGGTGGTGGTTGTAGTGGTTGTAGTGGTGGTGGTAGTGGTGGTTGTGGTGGTGGTTGTGGTGGTTGCAGTGGTGGTGGTGGGTGTGGTGGTTGTAGTGGTGGTGGTGGTTGTGGTGGTTGGAGCGGTGGGGATGGTTGTGGTGGTTGTGGTGGTTGGAGTGGTGGTTGTAGTGGTGGTGGTTGTGGTGGTGGTAGTGGTGGTGGTTGTAGTGGTTGTAGTGGTGGTGGTAGTGGTGGTTGCGGTGGTTGTGGTGGTGGTTGTGGTGGTTGTAGTGGTTGTGGTGGTTGTAGTGGTAGTGGTGGTGGTGGTTGTGGTCACCTTGCTCAGCTCCTTCTGGTACTGTGGCATCTTCTTGAGCATCTGAGACAGGTCGCGTATCGTGGTCTGTGGGGGGCACGGGGCGTGGGGGGCACGGGGCGTGGGGGGCACGGCCGTCAGTGGTGGCGGTGGTGACGACGGTGGTGGTCATGGTGGTGATGGTGGTGATGATGATGGTGGTGATTGTGATGATGGTGGTGAAGATGGCGGTGATGATGGTGATGGTGGTGATAGTGATGGTGATGGCGGTGATGATGCTGATGGTGGTGATAATGGCGGTGATGATGGTGGTGATAATGGCGGTGATGATGGTGGCGATAGTGGTGATGGTGGTTCTGGTGGTGGTGGTGGTGATGGCGGTGGTGATGGTGATGATGGCGGTGGTGATGGTGGTGATGGTGCTGCACACCTTTTCTCCGGATGAAGCCATCTTCTTGTTGGTGGAAAACTCCTTCAGTGAGCGAGTCACCTCCCTGGAGATAACATCATCACCACCATCATCACCATCATCACCATCACCACCATCATCACCACCATCATCACCACCATCATCACCACCATCATCATCACCAGACACCATCACCACCATCATCACCATCATTACCATCACCACCATCACCACCATCATCACCACCATCACCATCATCACCACCATCATCACCACCATCATCATCACCAGACACCATCACCACCATCATCACCATCACCACCATCATCACCACCATCATCACCACCATCAGCATCATCATCACCAGACACCATCACCATCATCATCACCAGACACCATCACCACCATCATCACCAGACACCATCACCATCACGACCACCATCACGACCACCATCACCAGACACCACCACCATCACGACCACCATCACGACCACCATCACCACCACCATCACCACCACCATCACCACCATCATCACCATCATCATCACCAAAAACACCATCATCACCACCACCATCACCATCACCTTCACCATCACGACCACCATCACCACCACCATCACCACCACCTTCACCATCACCACCACCATCATCACCATCACCATCACCAGACACCATCACGACCATCACGACCACCATCGCGACCACCATCACCACCACCATCATCATCACCATCATCACCAGACACCATCACCATCACCTTCACCATCACGACCACCATCACCACCACCATCACCACCACCTTCACCATCACCACCACCATCATCACCATCACCATCACCAGACACCATCACGACCATCACGACCACCATCGCGACCACAATCACCACCACCATCACCACCACCACCATTATCACCATCATCACTGCCATCACCACCACCATCATCACCGCCATCACCACCACCATCACCACCATCATCACTATCATCACAAGCAGAGGTGTCCCAGTGAGTACCATCACTATCAACACCATGGTGCTGATGGTGTTGGTGGTGGTGATGGTGTTGATGGTGTTGATGGTGGTGATGGTGTTGATGGTGGTGATGGTGTTGGTGGTGATGGTGTTGGTGGTGATGGTGTTGGTGGTGTTGATGGTGTTGATGGTGGTGATGGTGATGATGGTGTTGATGGTGATGGTGTTGATGGTGTTGATGGTGATGGTGTTGGTGGTGATGTTGTTGATGTTGATGGTGTTGATGGTGTTGATGGTGATGGTGTTGATGGTGTTGGTGGTGTTGATGGTGGTGTTGGTGGTGATGGTGTTGATGGTGTTGGTGGTGTTGATGGTGTTGATGGTGATGGTGTTGATGGTGATGGTGTTGGTGGTGATGTTGTTGATGTTGATGGTGTTGATGGTGTTGATGGTGGTGATGGTGTTGATGGTGATGGTGGTGTTGATGTTGTTGATGTTGATGGTGTTGATGGTACTCACTGCGACACTTCTGCGATGTGTTTGTGTCGGAGTGACGCCCACAGCTCATCGTCCTCGTCCAGGGGAACCTCCTTGGTCTTCGTCTCTCCCTGCCCCGTCGTCTCGTACCTGGAACACGACACACACACAGGTGAGATACACAGGTGAGACACACACACGGGTGAGACACACACACGGGTGAGACACACACACAGGTGAGACACAGGTGAGGCACACACACAGGTGAGACACACACAGGTGAGACACACAGGTGAGATACACACACAGGTGAGATACACAGGTGAGACACACACACAGGTGAGACACACACACAGGTGAGACACACACACAGGTGAGACACAGGTGAGGCACAGGTGAGGCACACACACAGGTGAGACACACACACAGGTGAGACACAGGTGAGGCACAGGTGAGACACACAGGTGAGGCACACACACACAGGTGAGACACACAGGTGAGACACACAGGTGAGGCACACACACAGGTGACACACAGGTGAGACACACACAGGTGAGACACACACAGGTGAGGCACAGGTGAGACACACACACAGGTGAGACACAGGTGAGGCAGAGGTGAGACACACACACAGGTGAGACACACACAGGTGAGACACAGGTGAGGCACAGGTGAGACACACACACAGGTGAGACACACAGGTGAGCCCCACACAGGTGAGACACACAGGTGACAAACACACACACAGGTGAGACACACACAGGTGATAACCCACACAGGTGAGACGCACACACAGGTGAGACACACAGGTGAGACACACACAGGTGAGACACACACAGGTGAGACACAGGTGAGACACACACAGGTGAGACACACACAGGTGAGACAGGTGAGACACACACAGGTGAGACACACACAGGTGAGCCCCACACAGGTGAGACACACAGGTGACAAACACACACACAGGTGAGACACACACAGGTGATAACCCACACAGGTGAGACGCACACACAGGTGAGACACACAGGTGAGACACACACAGGTGAGACACACACAGGTGAGACACAGGTGAGACAAGCAGGTGAGAGACACAGGTGAGACACACACAGGTGAGACACACACAGGTGAGACACACACACACAGGTGAGACAGGTGAGACACACACAGGTGAGACACAGGTGAGACACACACAGGTGAGACACACACAGGTGAGACACACACAGGTGAGACACAGGTGAGACACACAGAGGTGAGACAGGTGAGACACACACACAGGTGAGACACAGGTGAGACACACACAGGTGAGACACACACAGGTGAGACAGGTGAGACACACAGGTGAGACAGGTGAGACAGGTGAGACATACACAGGTGAGACACACACAGGTGAGACAGGTAAGACACACACACAGGTGAGACACACACACAGCTGAGACACAGGTGAGACACACAGGTGAGACACACACAGGTGAGACACACACAGGTGAGACAGGTGAGACACACACACAGGTGAGACACAGGTGAGACACACACAGGTGAGACACACACAGGTGAGACAGGTGAGACACACAGGTGAGACAGGTGAGACAGGTGAGACACACACACAGGTGAGACACAGGTGAGACACACACAGGTGAGACAGGTGAGACAGGTGAGACATACACAGGTGAGACAGGTAAGACACACACACAGGTGAGACACACACACAGCTGAGACACAGGTGAGACACACACAGGTGAGACAGGTGAGACAGGTGAGACATACACAGGTGAGACACACACAGGTGAGACAGGTAAGACACACACACAGGTGAGACACACACACAGCTGAGACACAGGTGAGACACACACAGGTGAGACAGGTGAGACACACACACAGGTGAGACACACACACAGGTGAGACACAGGTGAGACACACACAGGTGAGACAGGTGAGACACACACAGGTGAGACACACACAGGTGAGACAGGTGAGACACACACACACAGGTGAGACAGGTAAGACACACACACAGGTGAGACACACACACAGGTGAGACACAGGTGAGACACACACAGGTGAGACACACACAGGTGAGACACAGGTGAGACACACACAGGTGAGACACAGGTGAGACACACACAGGTGAGACAGGTAAGACACACACACAGGTGAGACACAGGTGAGACACAGGTGAGCCCCACACAGGTGAGACACACACAGGTGAGACACAGGTGAGACACACACAGGTGAGACACACACAGGTGAGACAGGTGAGACACACAGGTGAGACAGGTGAGACAGGTGAGACATACACAGGTGAGACACACACAGGTGAGACAGGTAAGACACACACACAGGTGAGACACAGGTGAGACACACACAGGTGAGACACACACAGGTGAGACACAGGTGAGACACACACAGGTGAGACAGGTAAGACACACACACAGGTGAGACACAGGTGAGACACAGGTGAGCCCCACACAGGTGAGACACACACAGGTGAGACACACACAGGTGAGACACAGGTGAGACACACACAGGTGAGACACACACAGGTGAGACAGGTGAGACACACAGGTGAGACAGGTGAGACATACACAGGTGAGACACACACAGGTGAGACAGGTAAGACACACACACAGGTGAGACACAGGTGAGACACAGGTGAGCCCCACACAGGTGAGACACACACAGGTGAGACACACACAGGTGAGACAACTGAACACGGACTGACAAACACAACCACCTTCCCCTAACCCTCTGATGTCTGCCCTTTAACCCTCCGCCCTCCCTGCCCTCTACCACCCCCTCACCCCCCGCCCCCCGCCCCCAGCCCCCCCGCCCCCCCGCCCCCCACTTGTAGACGTCGTTCTCGACGGGCAGCAGGTCGTAGGCCATGGCCTGGAAGGTCAGCTCGTGCACCAGCGGCGACACCAGGTCCACACCGCGGTCCACGATCAGCAGCTGCGAGCGAGCCTTGTCCGGGCCCTGGGGTCAGGCACGGGGGTCAGGCACGGGGGTCGCCGCGGGGTCACCGCGGGGTCACCGCGGGGTCGCCGCGGGGTTCGGCCGGTCGGCAGAGGCCAGCGGAGGGGTCGCGGTTCGAGGTGGCCGGGGCCTCGGGGGAGGGGAATTGGGGTTGGCGGGTCACGGTGAACGAGGGGGTCGTACAAGGTCACGGGGTCGTGCGGGGCTAAGCGTGGCCTAGTAGCGGTGGGTGCGCGGGTGGGTGAGTTGGTGAGCGGGTGAGTGGGCGAGTGGGTGAGCGGGTGGGTAGGTGAGTTGATGAGCGGGTGTGCAGGTAAGCGGGTGGGTGAGTGGGTGAGCGGGGGAGTTGGTGAGCGGGTGTGCAGGTAAGCGGGTGAGCGGGTGGGTGAGTGGGTGAGCATGTGAGCGGGTGAGTGGGTAAGCGGGTGGGTGAGTAAGCGTGCGGGTGGGTGAGTAAGCGTGCGAGTTGGTGAGCGGGCGTGCAGGTAAGCGGGTGGGTGGGCGCGTGAGTGGGTGTGCGGGTCAGTGGGTGAGCGGGTAAGCAGGTGTGTGGGTAAGCGTGTGAGTGGGTGAGTGGGTGAGCTGGTGAGCGGGTAAGTGGGTAAGCGGGTGTGTGGGTGAGCGTGTGAGTGGGTGAGTTGGTGAGCGGGTGAGTGGGTAAGCGGGTAAGCGGGTGTGTGGGTAAGCGTGTGAGTGGGTGAGCGGGTGAGTGGGTGAGCGGGTGAGTGGGTGAGCGGTGAGTGGGCGAGTTGGTGAGTCGGTGAGCAGGTGAGCGGGTGAGCGAGTTCACCTCGCCCATGGTGGGGTCGTCGGCCTTGTAGGCGTTGAGTTTGTCCTGAACCAGCTGAGCGAGCAGCCCATTGGGGGGGAACTCCCTGCGCACGCACAGCACGTACAGAGTACACGCAGAGTACACGCAGAGTACACGCAGAGTACACGCACAGCACGTACAGAGTACACGCAGAGTACACGCACAGCACGTACAGAGTACACGCAGAGTACACGCACAGTACACGCACAGCACGTACAGAGTACACGCAGAGTACACGCAGAGTACACGTACAGAGTACACGCAGAGTACACGCAGAGTACACGCACAGTACACGCACAGCACACACACAGCACGTACAGAGTACACGCAGAGTACACGCACAGTACACGCACAGCACGTACAGAGTACACGCAGAGTACACGCACAGCACGTACAGAGTACACGCACAGCACGTACAGAGTACACGCACAGTACACGCAGAGTACACGCACAGCACACGCACAGTAAACGCACAGCACGTACAGAGTACACGCACAGTACACGCACAGCACGTACAGAGTACACGCACAGTACATGCACAGTACACGCACAGCACACGCACAGTACAATCACAGTACACGCAGAGTACACGCACAGCACGTACAGAGTACACGCAGAGTACACGCAGAGTACACGCACAGCACGTACAGAGTACACGCAGAGTACACGCACAGCACGTACAGAGTACACGCACAGTACGTACAGAGTACATGCACAGTTCACGCAGAGTACACGCACAGCACACGCACAGTACACGCACAGTCGGTGAGTGGAGCGGTGAGTGGAGCGGTGAGTAGGTGAGCGAGTCGGTGAGTGAGTAGGTGAGTGAGTCGGTGAGGGGTCGGTGAGTGGGTCGGTGAGTGAGTCGGTGAGTGGAGCGGTGAGTGGAGTAGGTGAGTGAGTAGTTGATTGAGTCGGTGAGTGGAGCGGTGAACGAGTCGGTGAGTGGAGCGGTGAACGAGTCGGTGAGTGGAGCGGTGAGTGGAGCGGTGAGTGGAGCGGTGAGTGAGTCGGTGAGTGAGTCGGTGAGTGAGTCGGTGAGCGTAGCGGTGAGCGAGTCGGTGAGTGAGTCGGTGAGCGAGTAGGTGAGTGAGTCGGTGAGCGTAGCGGTGAGTGAGTCGGTGAGTGGGTCGGTGAGTGGAGTGGTGAGTGAGTCGGTGAGTAGAGCGGTGAGTGGAGTAGGTGAGTGAGTAGGTGAGTGAGTCGGTGAGCGTAGCGGTGAGTGAGTCGGTGAGCGAGTCGGTGAGCGAGTCGGTGAGTGAGTCGGTGAGTGGAGCGGTGAGTGGAGTAGGTGAGTGAGTCGGTGAGCGAGTCGGTGAGCGAGTCGGTGAGCGAGTCGGTGAGCGAGTCGGTGAGCGAGTCGGTGAGTGAGTCGGTGAGCGAGTCGGTGAGTGAGTCGGTGAGCGAGTTGGTGAGTGAGTTGGTGAGTGAGTCGGTGAGCGAGTCGGTGAGTGAGTCGGTGAGTGAGTCGGTGAGCGAGTCGGTGAGCGAGTCGGTGAGTGAGTCGGTGAGCGAGTTGGTGAGTGAGTTGGTGAGTGAGTCGGTGAGCGAGTCGGTGAGTGAGTCGGTGAGTGAGTCGGTGAGCGAGTCGGTGAGCGAGTCGGTGAGTGAGTCGGTGAGCGAGTCGGTGAGTGAGTCGGTGAGTGAGTCGGTGAGCGAGTCGGTGAGTGAGTTGGTGAGCGAGTCGGTGAGTGAGTCGGTGAGCGAGTTGGTGAGCGAGTCGGTGAGTGAGTTGGTGAGCGAGTCGGTGAGTGAGTCGGTGAGCGAGTCGGTGAGCGAGTCGGTGAGCGAGTCGGTGAGCGAGTCGGTGAGTACCCGCGGTAGCGGACGGCTGGGTACTCCTTGAGGGTGGTGCACAGTGTGGCGATCTGCTCCGCCATGCGCTCCATGGCGCGGTTGCGCTCGCTGGCGCGGTGCGGACTGTACACCACCTGCGTCGCCTCCACAAAGTCCAGCAGGAACACCTGGCACCAACAACAACAACAACCACAACCACAACAACAACCACAACGTCAACCACAACAAGTCCAGCAGGAACACATGGCCCCAACAACAACAACAACAACAACCACAACAACAACAACAACCACAACGTCAACCACAACAAGTCCAGCAGGAACACTTGGCACCAACAACAACAACCACAACAACCACAACAACAACAACCACAACAACAACAACCACAACAAGTCCAGCAGGAACACCTGGCACCAACAACAACAACCACAACAACAACAACAACCACAACGTCAACCACAACAAGTCCAGCAGGAACACTTGGCACCAACAACAACAACCACAACAACCACAACAACAACAACCACAACAACAACCACAACGTCAACCACAACAAGTCCAGCAGGAACACCTGGCACCAACAACAACAACCACAACAACAACAACAACAACCACAACAACAACAACAACCACAACAACCACAACGTCAACCACAACAAGTCCAGCAGGAACACCTGGCACCAACAACAACAACCACAACAACAACAACCACAACAACAACAACCACAACGTCAACCACAACGTCAACCACAACAAGTCCAGCAGGAACATCTGGCACCACCACCAACAACAACAACAACAACCACAACAACAACAACCACAACAAGAACCACAACGTCAACCACAACGTCAACCACAACAAGTCCAGCAGGAACATCTGGCACCACCACCAACAACAACAACAACCACAACAACAACCAAAACAACAACAACCACAACAACAACCACAACGTCAACCACAACAAGTCCAGCAGGAACATCTGGCACCACCACCACCACCACCAACAACAACAACAACCACAATAACCACAACGTCAACCACCACAACTGATGCAACCACAATCACAGCCACCACCAACCACAACCGCAACATCAACCACTACAACAACATCACAACAACCACCATGACATCAAACTACAAGTCCACAACCAGAGTGGCCGGAGTGACCGGTGAGAGGGTGGTGAGTGAGTGGGTGGTGAGTGAGAGAGTGGTGAGTGAGTGAGTGGTGAGTGAGAGGGTGGTGAGTGGGCGGTGAGTGAGTGAGTGGTGAGTGAGTGAGTGGTGAGTGAGTGAGTGGTGAGTGAGGGGGTGGTGAGTGAGTGGGTGGTGAGTGAGTGAGTGGTGAGTGAGTGGGTGGTGAGTGAGAGGGTGGTGAGTGAGAGGGTGGTGAGTGAGTGGTGAGTGAGTGGGTGGTGAGTGAGAGAGTGGTGAGTGAGTGAGTGAGTGGTGAGTGAGGGGGTGGTGAGTGAGAGGGGGGTGAGTGAGAGGGTGGTGAGTGAGTGGTGAGTGAGAGGGTGGTGAGTGAGAGAGTGGTGAGTGAGTGGGTGGTGAATGAGAGGATGGTGAGTGAGAGGGTGGTGAGTGAGAGGGTGGTGAGTGAGTGGTGAGTGAGTCAGTGGTGAGTGAGTGGGTGGTGAGTGAGAGAGTGGTGAGTGAGTGGGTGGTGAGTGAGTGGGTGGTGAGTGAGAGAGTGGTGAGTGAGAGGGTGGTGAGTGGGTGGTGAGTGAGTGAGTGGTGAGTGAGTGAGTGGTGAGTGAGTGAGTGGTGAGTGAGTGAGTGGTGAGTGAGTGAGTGGTGAGTGAGAGGGTGCTGAGTGAGTGGGTGGTGAGTGAGTGGGTGGTGAGTGAGAGAGTGGTGAGTGAGAGGGTGGTGAGTGAGAGGGTGGTGAGTGAGAGGGTGGTGAGTGAGAGGGTGGTGAGTGAGTGGTGAGTGAGTGAGTGGTGAGTGAGTGGGTGGTGAGTGAGTGGGTGGTGAGTGAGTGGGTGGTGAGTGAGAGAGTGGTGAGTGAGTGAGTGGTGAGTGAGAGGGTGGTGAGTGGGTGGTGAGTGAGTGAGTGAGTGGTGAGTGAGTGAGTGGTGAGTGAGAGAGTGGTGAGTGAGTGAGTGGTGAGTGAGTGAGTGGTGAGTGAGGGGGTGGTGAGTGAGTGGGTGGTGAGTGAGAGGGTGGTGAGTGAGTGAGTGAGTGGTGAGTGAGTGAGTGGTGAGTGAGTGGTGAGTGAGGAGGTGGTGAGTGAGAGAGTGGTGAGTGAGTGAGTGGTGAGTGAGAGAGTGGTGAGTGAGTGAGGGGTGCGTGAGTGAGTGAGTGGTGAGTGAGAGGGTGGTGAGTGAGAGGGTGGTGAGTGGTGAGTGAGAGGGTGGTGAGTGAGTGAGTGGTGAGTGAGTGAGTGGTGAGTGAGTGAGTGGTGAGTGAGTGAGTGGTGAGTGAGAGAGTGGTGAGTGAGTGAGTGGTGAGTGAGAGAGTGGTGAGTGAGTGAGGGGTGAGTGAGTGAGTGAGTGGTGAGTGAGAGGGTGGTGAGTGAGAGGGTGGTGAGTGAGTGGTGAGTGAGAGGGTGGTGAGTGAGTGAGTGGTGAGTGAGTGAGTGAGTGGTGAGTGAGAGGGTGGTGAGTGAGTGAGTGGTGAGTGAGTGAGTGGTGAGTGGGTGGTGAGTGAGAGAGTGGTGAGTGAGTGAGTGGTGAGTGAGTGAGTGGTGAGTGAGGGGGTGGTGAGTGAGTGGGTGGTGAGTGAGTGGGTGGTGAGTGAGAGGGTGGTGAGTGAGTGAGTGGTGAGTGAGTGAGTGGTGAGTGAGTGGTGAGTGAGGAGGTGGTGAGTGAGTGGTGAGTGAGAGAGTGGTGAGTGAGTGAGTGGTGAGTGAGAGAGTGGTGAGTGAGTGAGTGGTGAGTGAGTGAGTGGTGAGTGAGGGGGTGGTGAGTGAGTGGGTGGTGAGTGAGAGAGTGGTGAGTGAGTGAGTGGTGAGTGAGTGAGTGGTGAGTGAGTGGTGAGTGAGGGGGTGGTGAGTGAGTGGGTGGTGAGTGAGAGGGTGGTGAGTGAGTGAGTGGTGAGTGAGTGAGTGGTGAGTGGTGAGTGAGGAGGTGGTGAGTGAGTGGTGAGTGAGAGAGTGGTGAGTGAGTGAGTGGTGAGTGAGAGAGTGGTGAGTGAGTGAGGGGTGAGTGAGTGAGTGGTGAGTGAGAGGGTGGTGAGTGAGAGGGTGGTGAGTGAGTGGTGAGTGAGAGGGTGGTGAGTGAGTGGGTGGTGAGTGAGTGAGAGGGTGGTGAGTGAGTGAGTGGTGAGTGAGAGGGTGGTGAGTGAGTGCGTGGTGAGTGAGAGGGTGGTGAGTGAGAGGGTGGTGAGTGAGTGGTGAGTGAGAGGGTGGTGAGTGAGTGAGTGGTGAGTGAGAGGGTGGTGAGTGAGTGAGTGGTGAGTGAGAGGGTGGTGAGTGAGTGAGTGGTGAGTGAGAGAGTGGTGAGTGAGAGGGTGGTGAGTGAGTGCGTGGTGAGTGAGAGGGTGGTGAGTGAGAAGGTGGTGAGTGAGTGAGTGAGTGGTGAGTGAGAGGGTGGTGAGTGAGAGGGTGGTGAGTGAGTGAGTGGTGAGTGAGAGGGTGGTGAAAGGGTGAGTGGTGAGTGAGAGGGTGGTGAGTGAGAGGGTGGTGAGTGAGAGGGTGGTGAGTGAGTGAGTGAGTGGTGAGTGAGTGAGGGGTGAGTGAGAGGGTGGTGAGTGAGAGAGTGGTGAATGAGTGAGTGGTGAGTGAGTGATGATGGAGAGAGTGGTGAGTGAGTGGTGAGTGAGAGGGTGGTGAGTGAAAGAGTGGTGAGTGAGTGAGTGGTGAGTGAGAGAGTGGTGAGTGAGTGAGTAGTGAGTGAGGGAGTGGTAAGTGAGTGAGTGGTGAGTGAGTGGTGATTGAGAGGGTGGTGAGTGACAGGGTGGTGAGTGAGTGGGTGGTGAGTGAGTGAGTGGTGAGTGAGAGAGTGGTGAGTGAGTGAGTAGTGAGTGAGAGAGTGGTGAGTGAGTGAGTGGTGAGTGAGAGAGTGGTGAGTGAGAGGGTGGTGAGTGACAGGGTGGTGAGTGAGAGGGTGGTGAGTGAGTGGTGAGTGAGAGGGTGGTGAGTGAGAGGGTGGTGAGTGAGTGGTGAGTGAGAGGGTGGTGAGTGAGAGGGTGGTGAGTGAGTGAGTGGTGAGTGAGTGGTGAGTGAGAGAGTGGTGAGTTAGAGGGTGGTGAGTGAGTGGTGAGTGAGAGGATGGTGAGTGAGAGGGTGGTGATTGAGAGGGTGTTGAGTGAGTGAGAACGTGGTGAGTGAGAGAGTGGTGAGTGAGAAGGTGGTGAGTGAGTGAGTGGTGAGTGAGTGGTGAGAGAGTGAGTGGTGAGTGAGCGGGTGGTGAGTAAGAGGGTGGTGAGTGAGGAGGTGGTGAGCGAGGGGGTGGTGAGTGAGAGAGTGGTGAGTAAGAGGGTGGTGATTGAGATTGTGGTGAGTGAGAGGGTGGTGAGTGAGGGGGTGGTGAGTGAGAGGGGGGTGAGTGAGAGGGTGGTGAGTGAGTGGTGAGTGAGAGGGTGTTGAGTGAGAGGGTGTTGAGTGAGTGCGTGGTGAGTGATAGGGTGGTGAGTGAGAGGGTGGTGAGTGAGGGGGTGGTGAGTGAGAGGGTGGTGAGTGAGAGAGTGGTGAGTGAGAGGGTGGTGAGTGAGTGGTGAGTGAGAGGGTAGTGAGTGAGAGGGTGGTGAGTGAGTGAGTGGTGAGTGAGTGGTGAGAGAGTGAGTGGTGAGTTAGAGGGTGGTGAGTAAGAGGGTGGTGAGTAAGAGGGTGGTGAGTGAGGGGGTGGTGAGTGAGAGGGTGGTGAGCGAGGGGGTGGTGAGTGAGTGAGTGGTGAGTGAGTGGTGAGTGAATGAGTGGTGAGAGAGTGGTGAGTGAGAGGGTGGTGAGTGAGTGGTAAGTGAGTGAGTGGTGAGTGAGTGAGTGGTGAGAGGGTGGTGAGTGAGAGGGTGGTGAGTGAGTGGTGGGTGAGTGAGTGGTGAGTGAGTGAGTGGTGAGAGAGTGGTGAGTGAGACGGTGGTGAGTGAGTGGTGAGTGAGAGGGTGGTGAGTGAGAGGGTGGTGAGTGAGTGAGTGAGTGGTGAGTGAGAGGGTTGTGAGTGAGTGGTGAGTGAGAGGGTGGTGAGTGAGTGGTGAGTGAGGAGGTGGTGAGTGAGAGAGTGGTGAGTGAGTGAGTGGTGAGTGAGAGAGTGGTGAGTGAGTGAGTGGTGAGTGAGAGAGTGGTGAGTGAGTGAGGGGTGAGTGAGTGAGTGGTGAGTGAGAGGGTGGTGAGTGAGAGGGTGGTGAGTGAGTGGTGAGTGAGAGGGTGGTGAGTGAGTGGTGAGTGAGTGAGTGAGTGGTGAGTGAGAGGGTGGTGAGTGAGTGAGTGGTGAGTGAGTGAGTGGTGAGTGAGAGAGTGGTGAGTGAGTGAGTGGTGAGTGAGACAGTGGTGAGTGAGTGAGGGGTGAGTGAGTGAGTGAGTGGTGAGTGAGAGGGTGGTGAGTGAGAGGGTGGTGAGTGAGTGGTGAGTGAGAGGGTGGTGAGTGAGTGAGTGGTGAGTGAGTGAGTGAGTGGTGAGTGAGAGGGTGGTGAGTGAGTGAGTGGTGAGTAAGTGAGTGGTGAGTGGGTGGTGAGTGAGAGAGTGGTGAGTGAGTGAGTGGTGAGTGAGTGAGTGGTGAGTGAGGGGGTGGTGAGTGAGTGGGTGGTGAGTGAGAGAGTGGTGAGTGAGTGAGTGGTGAGTGAGTGAGTGGTGAGTGAGTGGTGAGTGAGGGGGTGGTGAGTGAGTGGGTGGTGAGTGAGAGGGTGGTGAGTGAGTGAGTGGTGAGTGAGTGAGTGGTGAGTGAGTGGTGAGTGAGGAGGTGGTGAGTGAGTGGTGAGTGAGAGAGTGGTGAGTGAGTGGTGAGTGAGAGAGTGGTGAGTGAGTGAGGGGTGAGTGAGTGAGTGAGTGGTGAGTGAGAGGGTGGTGAGTGAGAGGGTGGTGAGTGAGTGGTGAGTGAGAGGGTGGTGAGTGAGTGGGTGGTGAGTGAGTGAGAGGGTGGTGAGTGAGTGGTGAGTGAGAGGGTGGTGAGTGAGTGAGTGGTGAGTGAGAGGGTGGTGAGTGAGAGGGTGGTGAGTGAGTGGTGAGTGAGAGGGTGGTGAGTGAGTGAGTGGTGAGTGAGAGGGTGGTGAGTGAGTGAGTGGTGAGTGAGAGGGTGGTGAGTGAGAGAGTGGTGAGTGAGTGGGTGGTGAATGAGAGGATGGTGAGTGAGAGGGTGGTGAGTGAGAGGGTGGTGAGTGAGTGGTGAGTGAGTCAGTGGTGAGTGAGTGGGTGGTGAGTGAGAGAGTGGTGAGTGAGTGGGTGGTGAGTGAGTGGGTGGTGAGTGAGAGAGTGGTGAGTGAGAGGGTGGTGAGTGGGTGGTGAGTGAGTGAGTGGTGAGTGAGTGAGTGGTGAGTGAGTGAGTGGTGAGTGAGTGAGTGGTGAGTGAGTGAGTGGTGAGTGAGAGGGTGCTGAGTGAGTGGGTGGTGAGTGAGTGGGTGGTGAGTGAGAGAGTGGTGAGTGAGAGGGTGGTGAGTGAGAGGGTGGTGAGTGAGAGGGTGGTGAGTGAGAGGGTGGTGAGTGAGTGGTGAGTGAGTGAGTGGTGAGTGAGTGGGTGGTGAGTGAGTGGGTGGTGAGTGAGTGGGTGGTGAGTGAGAGAGTGGTGAGTGAGTGAGTGGTGAGTGAGAGGGTGGTGAGTGGGTGGTGAGTGAGTGAGTGAGTGGTGAGTGAGTGAGTGGTGAGTGAGAGAGTGGTGAGTGAGTGAGTGGTGAGTGAGTGAGTGGTGAGTGAGGGGGTGGTGAGTGAGTGGGTGGTGAGTGAGAGGGTGGTGAGTGAGTGAGTGAGTGGTGAGTGAGTGAGTGGTGAGTGAGTGGTGAGTGAGGAGGTGGTGAGTGAGAGAGTGGTGAGTGAGTGAGTGGTGAGTGAGAGAGTGGTGAGTGAGTGAGGGGTGAGTGAGTGAGTGAGTGGTGAGTGAGAGGGTGGTGAGTGAGAGGGTGGTGAGTGGTGAGTGAGAGGGTGGTGAGTGAGTGAGTGGTGAGTGAGTGAGTGGTGAGTGAGTGAGTGGTGAGTGAGTGAGTGGTGAGTGAGAGAGTGGTGAGTGAGTGAGTGGTGAGTGAGAGAGTGGTGAGTGAGTGAGGGGTGAGTGAGTGAGTGAGTGGTGAGTGAGAGGGTGGTGAGTGAGAGGGTGGTGAGTGAGTGGTGAGTGAGAGGGTGGTGAGTGAGTGAGTGGTGAGTGAGTGAGTGAGTGGTGAGTGAGAGGGTGGTGAGTGAGTGAGTGGTGAGTGAGTGAGTGGTGAGTGGGTGGTGAGTGAGAGAGTGGTGAGTGAGTGAGTGGTGAGTGAGTGAGTGGTGAGTGAGGGGGTGGTGAGTGAGTGGGTGGTGAGTGAGTGGGTGGTGAGTGAGAGGGTGGTGAGTGAGTGAGTGGTGAGTGAGTGAGTGGTGAGTGAGTGGTGAGTGAGGAGGTGGTGAGTGAGTGGTGAGTGAGAGAGTGGTGAGTGAGTGAGTGGTGAGTGAGAGAGTGGTGAGTGAGTGAGTGGTGAGTGAGTGAGTGGTGAGTGAGGGGGTGGTGAGTGAGTGGGTGGTGAGTGAGAGAGTGGTGAGTGAGTGAGTGGTGAGTGAGTGAGTGGTGAGTGAGTGGTGAGTGAGGGGGTGGTGAGTGAGTGGGTGGTGAGTGAGAGGGTGGTGAGTGAGTGAGTGGTGAGTGAGTGAGTGGTGAGTGGTGAGTGAGGAGGTGGTGAGTGAGTGGTGAGTGAGAGAGTGGTGAGTGAGTGAGTGGTGAGTGAGAGAGTGGTGAGTGAGTGAGGGGTGAGTGAGTGAGTGGTGAGTGAGAGGGTGGTGAGTGAGAGGGTGGTGAGTGAGTGGTGAGTGAGAGGGTGGTGAGTGAGTGGGTGGTGAGTGAGTGAGAGGGTGGTGAGTGAGTGAGTGGTGAGTGAGAGGGTGGTGAGTGAGTGAGTGGTGAGTGAGAGGGTGGTGAGTGAGAGGGTGGTGAGTGAGTGGTGAGTGAGAGGGTGGTGAGTGAGTGAGTGGTGAGTGAGAGGGTGGTGAGTGAGTGAGTGGTGAGTGAGAGGGTGGTGAGTGAGTGAGTGGTGAGTGAGAGAGTGGTGAGTGAGAGGGTGGTGAGTGAGTGCGTGGTGAGTGAGAGGGTGGTGAGTGAGAAGGTGGTGAGTGAGTGAGTGAGTGGTGAGTGAGAGGGTGGTGAGTGAGAGGGTGGTGAGTGAGTGAGTGGTGAGTGAGAGGGTGGTGAAAGGGTGAGTGGTGAGTGAGAGGGTGGTGAGTGAGAGGGTGGTGAGTGAGAGGGTGGTGAGTGAGTGAGTGAGTGGTGAGTGAGTGAGGGGTGAGTGAGAGGGTGGTGAGTGAGAGAGTGGTGAATGAGTGAGTGGTGAGTGAGTGATGATGGAGAGAGTGGTGAGTGAGTGGTGAGTGAGAGGGTGGTGAGTGAAAGAGTGGTGAGTGAGTGAGTGGTGAGTGAGAGAGTGGTGAGTGAGTGAGTAGTGAGTGAGGGAGTGGTAAGTGAGTGAGTGGTGAGTGAGTGGTGATTGAGAGGGTGGTGAGTGACAGGGTGGTGAGTGAGTGGGTGGTGAGTGAGTGAGTGGTGAGTGAGAGAGTGGTGAGTGAGTGAGTAGTGAGTGAGAGAGTGGTGAGTGAGTGAGTGGTGAGTGAGAGAGTGGTGAGTGAGAGGGTGGTGAGTGACAGGGTGGTGAGTGAGAGGGTGGTGAGTGAGTGGTGAGTGAGAGGGTGGTGAGTGAGAGGGTGGTGAGTGAGTGGTGAGTGAGAGGGTGGTGAGTGAGAGGGTGGTGAGTGAGTGAGTGGTGAGTGAGTGGTGAGTGAGAGAGTGGTGAGTTAGAGGGTGGTGAGTGAGTGGTGAGTGAGAGGATGGTGAGTGAGAGGGTGGTGATTGAGAGGGTGTTGAGTGAGTGAGAACGTGGTGAGTGAGAGAGTGGTGAGTGAGAAGGTGGTGAGTGAGTGAGTGGTGAGTGAGTGGTGAGAGAGTGAGTGGTGAGTGAGCGGGTGGTGAGTAAGAGGGTGGTGAGTGAGGAGGTGGTGAGCGAGGGGGTGGTGAGTGAGAGAGTGGTGAGTAAGAGGGTGGTGATTGAGATTGTGGTGAGTGAGAGGGTGGTGAGTGAGGGGGTGGTGAGTGAGAGGGTGGTGAGTGAGAGGGTGGTGAGTGAGTGGTGAGTGAGAGGGTGTTGAGTGAGAGGGTGTTGAGTGAGTGCGTGGTGAGTGATAGGGTGGTGAGTGAGAGGGTGGTGAGTGAGGGGGTGGTGAGTGAGAGGGTGGTGAGTGAGAGAGTGGTGAGTGAGAGGGTGGTGAGTGAGTGGTGAGTGAGAGGGTAGTGAGTGAGAGGGTGGTGAGTGAGTGAGTGGTGAGTGAGTGGTGAGAGAGTGAGTGGTGAGTTAGAGGGTGGTGAGTAAGAGGGTGGTGAGTAAGAGGGTGGTGAGTGAGGGGGTGGTGAGTGAGAGGGTGGTGAGCGAGGGGGTGGTGAGTGAGTGAGTGGTGAGTGAGTGGTGAGTGAATGAGTGGTGAGAGAGTGGTGAGTGAGAGGGTGGTGAGTGAGTGGTAAGTGAGTGAGTGGTGAGTGAGTGAGTGGTGAGAGGGTGGTGAGTGAGAGGGTGGTGAGTGAGTGGTGGGTGAGTGAGTGGTGAGTGAGTGAGTGGTGAGAGAGTGGTGAGTGAGACGGTGGTGAGTGAGTGGTGAGTGAGAGGGTGGTGAGTGAGAGGGTGGTGAGTGAGTGAGTGAGTGGTGAGTGAGAGGGTTGTGAGTGAGTGGTGAGTGAGAGGGTGGTGAGTGAGTGGTGAGTGAGGAGGTGGTGAGTGAGAGAGTGGTGAGTGAGTGAGTGGTGAGTGAGAGAGTGGTGAGTGAGTGAGTGGTGAGTGAGAGAGTGGTGAGTGAGTGAGGGGTGAGTGAGTGAGTGGTGAGTGAGAGGGTGGTGAGTGAGAGGGTGGTGAGTGAGTGGTGAGTGAGAGGGTGGTGAGTGAGTGGTGAGTGAGTGAGTGAGTGGTGAGTGAGAGGGTGGTGAGTGAGTGAGTGGTGAGTGAGTGAGTGGTGAGTGAGAGAGTGGTGAGTGAGTGAGTGGTGAGTGAGACAGTGGTGAGTGAGTGAGGGGTGAGTGAGTGAGTGAGTGGTGAGTGAGAGGGTGGTGAGTGAGAGGGTGGTGAGTGAGTGGTGAGTGAGAGGGTGGTGAGTGAGTGAGTGGTGAGTGAGTGAGTGAGTGGTGAGTGAGAGGGTGGTGAGTGAGTGAGTGGTGAGTAAGTGAGTGGTGAGTGGGTGGTGAGTGAGAGAGTGGTGAGTGAGTGAGTGGTGAGTGAGTGAGTGGTGAGTGAGGGGGTGGTGAGTGAGTGGGTGGTGAGTGAGAGAGTGGTGAGTGAGTGAGTGGTGAGTGAGTGAGTGGTGAGTGAGTGGTGAGTGAGGGGGTGGTGAGTGAGTGGGTGGTGAGTGAGAGGGTGGTGAGTGAGTGAGTGGTGAGTGAGTGAGTGGTGAGTGAGTGGTGAGTGAGGAGGTGGTGAGTGAGTGGTGAGTGAGAGAGTGGTGAGTGAGTGGTGAGTGAGAGAGTGGTGAGTGAGTGAGGGGTGAGTGAGTGAGTGAGTGGTGAGTGAGAGGGTGGTGAGTGAGAGGGTGGTGAGTGAGTGGTGAGTGAGAGGGTGGTGAGTGAGTGGGTGGTGAGTGAGTGAGAGGGTGGTGAGTGAGTGGTGAGTGAGAGGGTGGTGAGTGAGTGAGTGGTGAGTGAGAGGGTGGTGAGTGAGAGGGTGGTGAGTGAGTGGTGAGTGAGAGGGTGGTGAGTGAGTGAGTGGTGAGTGAGAGGGTGGTGAGTGAGTGAGTGGTGAGTGAGAGGGTGGTGAGTGAGTGAGTGAGTGGTGAGTGAGAGAGTGGTGAGTGAGAGGGTGGTGAGTGAGTGCGTGGTGAGTGAGAGGGTGGTGAGTGAGAGGGTGGTGAGTGAGTGAGTGGTGAGTGAGAGGGTGGTGAGTGAGAGGGTGGTGAGTGAGTGAGTGGTGAGTGAGAGGGTGGTGAAAGGGTGAGTGGTGAGTGAGTGGGTGGTGAGTGAGAGGGTGGTGAGTGAGAGGGTGGTGAGTGAGAGGGTGGTGAGTGAGTGAGTGAGTGGTGAGTGAGTGAAGGGTGAATGAGAGGGTGGTGAGTGAGAGAGTGGTGAATGAGTGAGTGGTGAGTGAGTGAGTGATGATGGAGAGAGTGGTGAGTGAGTGGTGAGTGAGAGGGTGGTGAGTGAAAGAGTGGTGAGTGAGTGAGTGGTGAGTGAGAGAGTGGTGAGTGAGTGAGTAGTGAGTGAGAGAGTGGTGAGTGAGTGAGTGGTGAGTGAGTGGTGATTGAGAGGGTGGTGAGTGAGAGGGTGGTGAGTGACAGGGTGGTGAGTGAGAGGGTGGTGAGTGAGTGGTGAGTGAGAGGGTGGTGAGTGAGAGGGTGGTGAGTGAGTGGTGAGTGAGAGGGTGGTGAGTGAGAGGGTGGTGAGTGAGTGAGTGGTGAGTGAGTGGTGAGTGAGAGAGTGGTGAGTGAGTGAGTGATGATGGAGAGAGTGGTGAGTGAGTGGTGAGTGAGAGGGTGGTGAGTGAAAGAGTGGTGAGTGAGTGAGTGGTGAGTGAGAGAGTGGTGAGTGAGTGAGTGGTGAGTGAGAGAGTGGTGAGTGAGTGAGTAGTGAGTGAGAGAGTGGTGAGTGAGTGAGTGGTGAGTGAGAGGGTGGTAAGTGACAGGGTGGTGAGTGAGAGGGTGGTGAGTGAGTGGTGAGTGAGAGGGTGGTGAGTGAGAGGGTGGTGAGTGAGTGGTGAGTGAGAGGGTGGTGAGTGAGAGGGTGGTGAGTGAGTGAGTGGTGAGTGAGTGGTGAGTGAGAGAGTGGTGAGTGAGAGGGTGGTGAGTGAGTGGTGAGTGAGAGGGTGGTGAGTGAGAGGGTGGTGAGTGAGAGGGTGTTGAGTGAGTGAGAACGTGGTGAATGAGAGAGTGGTGAGTGAGAAGGTGTTGAGTGAGTGAGTGGTGAGTGAGTGGTGAGAGAGTGAGTGGTGAGTGAGAGGGTGGTGAGTAAGAGGGTGGTGAGTGAGGGGGTGGTGAGCGAGGGGGTGGTGAGTGAGAGAGTGGTGAGTAAGAGGGTGGTGATTGAGATTGTGGTGAGTGAGAGGGTGGTGAGTGAGGGGGTGGTGAGTGAGAGGGTGGTGAGTGAGAGGGTGGTGAGTGAGTGGTGAGTGAGAGGATGTTGAGTGAGAGGGTGTTGAGTGAGTGCGTGGTGAGTGATAGGGTGGTGAGTGAGAGGGTGGTGAGTGAGGGGGTGGTGAGTGAGAGGGTGGTGAGTGAGAGAGTGGTGAGTGAGAGGGTGGTGAGTGAGTGGTGAGTGAGAGGGTAGTGAGTGAGAGGGTAGTGAGTGAGTGAGTGGTGAGTGAGTGGTGAGAGAGTGAGTGGTGAGTGAGAGGGTGGTGAGTAAGAGGGTGGTGAGTAAGAGGGTGGTGAGTGAGGGGGTGGTGAGTGAGAGGGTGGTGAGCGAGGGGGTGGTGAGTGAGTGAGTGGTGAGTGAGAGGGTGGTGAGTGAGTGGTGAGTGAGTGGTGAGTGAATGAGTGGTGAGAGAGTGGTGAGTGAGAGGGTGGTGAGTGAGTGGTGAGTGAGTGAGTGGTGAGTGAGTGAGTGGTGAGAGGGTGGTGAGTGAGAGGGTGGTGAGTGAGTGGTGGGTGAGTGAGTGGTGAGTGAGTGAGTGGTGAGAGAGTGGTGAGTGAGAGGGTGGTGAGTGAGTGGTGAGTGAGAGGGTGGTGAGTGAGAGGGTGGTGAGTGAGAGGGTGTTGAGTGAGTGAGAACGTGGTGAGTGAGAGAGTGGTGAGTGAGAAGGTGGTGAGTGAGTGAGTGGTGAGTGAGTGGTGAGAGAGTGAGTGGTGAGTGAGAGGGTGGTGAGTAAGAGGGTGGTGAGTGAGGGGGTGGTGAGCGAGGGGGTGGTGAGTGAGAGAGTGGTGAGTAAGACGGTGGTGATTGAGATTGTGGTGAGTGAGAGGGTGGTGAGTGAGGGGGTGGTGAGTGAGAGGGTGGTGAGTGAGAGGGTGGTGAGTGAGTGGTGAGTGAGAGGGTGTTGAGTGAGAGGGTGTTGAGTGAGTGCGTGGTGAGTGATAGGGTGGTGAGTGAGAGGGTGGTGCGCGAGGGGGTGGTGAGTGAGAGGGTGGTGAGTGAGAGAGTGGTGAGTGAGAGGGTGGTGAGTGAGTGGTGAGTGAGAGGGTAGTGAGTGAGAGGGTGGTGAGTGAGTGAGTGGTGAGTGAGTGGTGAGAGAGTGAGTGGTGAGTGAGAGGGTGGTGAGTAAGAGGGTGGTGAGTAAGAGGGTGGTGAGTGAGGGGGTGGTGAGTGAGAGGGTGGTGAGCGAGGGGGTGGTGAGTGAGTGAGTGGTGAGTGAGAGGGTGGTGAGTGAGTGGTGAGTGAGTGGTGAGTGAATGAGTGGTGAGAGAGTGGTGAGTGAGCGGGTGGTGAGTGAGTGGTGAGTGAGTGAGTGAGTGGTGAGTGAGTGAGTGGTGAGAGGGTGGTGAGTGAGAGGGTGTTGAGTGAGTGGTGGGTGAGTGAGTGGTGAGTGAGTGAGTGGTGAGAGAGTGGTGAGTGAGAGGGTGGTGAGTGAGTGGTGAGTGAGAGGGTGGTGAGTGAGTGGTGAGTGAGTGAGTGGTGAGAGGGTGGTGAGTGAGAGGGTGGTGAGTGAGTGGTGGGTGAGTGAGTGGTGAGTGAGTGAGTGGTGAGAGAGTGGTGAGTGAGAGGGTGGTGAGTGAGTGGTGAGTGAGAGGGTGGTGAGTGAGAGGGTGGTGAGTGAGAGGGTGTTGAGTGAGTGAGAACGTGGTGAGTGAGAGAGTGGTGAGTGAGAAGGTGGTGAGTGAGTGAGTGGTGAGTGAGTGGTGAGAGAGTGAGTGGTGAGTGAGAGGGTGGTGAGTAAGAGGGTGGTGAGTGAGGGGGTGGTGAGCGAGGGGGTGGTGAGTGAGAGAGTGGTGAGTAAGACGGTGGTGATTGAGATTGTGGTGAGTGAGAGGGTGGTGAGTGAGGGGGTGGTGAGTGAGAGGGTGGTGAGTGAGAGGGTGGTGAGTGAGTGGTGAGTGAGAGGGTGTTGAGTGAGAGGGTGTTGAGTGAGTGCGTGGTGAGTGATAGGGTGGTGAGTGAGAGGGTGGTGCGCGAGGGGGTGGTGAGTGAGAGGGTGGTGAGTGAGAGAGTGGTGAGTGAGAGGGTGGTGAGTGAGTGGTGAGTGAGAGGGTAGTGAGTGAGAGGGTGGTGAGTGAGTGAGTGGTGAGTGAGTGGTGAGAGAGTGAGTGGTGAGTGAGAGGGTGGTGAGTAAGAGGGTGGTGAGTAAGAGGGTGGTGAGTGAGGGGGTGGTGAGTGAGAGGGTGGTGAGCGAGGGGGTGGTGAGTGAGTGAGTGGTGAGTGAGAGGGTGGTGAGTGAGTGGTGAGTGAGTGGTGAGTGAATGAGTGGTGAGAGAGTGGTGAGTGAGCGGGTGGTGAGTGAGTGGTGAGTGAGTGAGTGAGTGGTGAGTGAGTGAGTGGTGAGAGGGTGGTGAGTGAGAGGGTGTTGAGTGAGTGGTGGGTGAGTGAGTGGTGAGTGAGTGAGTGGTGAGAGAGTGGTGAGTGAGAGGGTGGTGAGTGAGTGGTGAGTGAGAGGGTGGTGAGTGAGTGGTGAGTGAGTGAGTGAGTGGTGAGTGAGAGGGTGGTGAGTGAGTGGTGAGTGAGAGGGTGGTGAGTGAGAGGGTGGTGAGTGAGAGGGTGGTGAGTGAGAGAGTGGTGAGTGAGAGGGTGGTGAGTGAGTGAGTGAGTGGTGAGTGAGAGGGTGGTGAGCGAGGGGGTGGTGAGTGAGTGGGTGGTGGGTGAGGGGGTGGTGAGTGAGTTGGTGGTGAGTGAGAGGGTGGCGAGGGAGAGGGTGGTGAGTGAGAGAGTGGTGAGTGAGTGAGTGGTGAGCGAGTGGGTGGTGAGCGAGAGGGTGGTGAGTGAGTGGGTGGTGGGTGAGGGGGTGGTGAGTGAGTGGTGAGTGAAAGGGTGGTGAGTGAGTGAGTGAGTGGTGAGTGAGAGGGTGGTGAGCGAGGGGGTGGTGAGTGAGTGAGTGGTGAGTGAGAGGGTGGTGAGTGAGTGAGTGGTGAGTGAGTGAGTGGTGAGTGGTGAGTGAGGGGGTGCTGAGCGAGGGGGTGGTGAGTGAGTGAGTGAGTGGTGAGTGAGACGGTGAGTGAGTGAGTGAGAGGGTGGTGAGTGAGTGGTTAGTGAGTGAGTGGTGAGCGAGGGGGTGGTGAGTGAGACGTTGGTGAGTGAGTGAGTGAGTGGTGAGTGAGTGAGTGGTGAGTGAGGGGGTGATGAGTGAGGGGGTGGTGAGTGAGAGGGTGGTGAGTGAGTGAGTAGTGAGTGAGAGAGTGAGTGGTGAGTGAGTGGGTGGTGAGTGAGCGAGGGGGTGGTGATCGAGGGGGTGGTGAGCGAGGGGGTGGTGAGTGAGTGAGTGAGTGGTGAGTGAGTGAGTGGTGAGTGAGACGTTGGTGAGAGAGTGAGTGGTGAGAGAGTGAGTGGTGAGTGAGTGGTGAGCGAGGGGGTGGTGAGCGAGGGGGTGTTGAGCGAGAGGGTCGTTAGTGAGTGAGTGCTGAGTGAGAGCGTGGTGAGTGAGTGAGTGGTGAGTGAGTGAGTGGTGAGTGAGTGGTGAGTGAGTGAGTGAGTGGTGAGTGAGTGGTGAGTGAGTGAGTGAGTGGTGAGTGAGTGAGCGGTGAGTGAGTGGTGAGTGAGTGGTGAGTGAGTGATTGGTGAGTGAGTGGTGAGTGAGTGAGTGAGTGGTGAGTGAGTGAGCGGTGAGTGAGTGGTGAGTGAGTGGTGAGTGAGTGAGCGGTGAGTGAGTGGTGAGTGAGTGGTGAGTGAGTGAGTGGTGAGCGAGTGGTGAGTGAGAGAGTGGTGAGTGAGGGGTTGGTGAGCGAGGGTGTGCTGAGCGCACCTGCGACTCGTAGGGCAGGAAGGCGATGTTGATCTCCTGCAGCGTCTTCACGGCCTTGGAGCACTTGGACTTGACCAGCTTGTTGAACAGCGCGTCAGGGCACGCTGGCGTCACGGGGGGCAGAGGTCACGGGGTCACCGGAGAGGTCGCGAGGTTGTGGGGAGGGTCACGAGGTCATGGCGGTCAACAGATGTCGTGGGGAGGGTCACGAGGTCAACCGAGGGGTCAGGAGGACGTGGGCAGGGTCACGAGGTCGCGGGGTCAACATAGGTCGTGGGGAGGGTCACGGGGTCAACAGAGGGGTCGTGAGGGCGTGGGGAGGGTCAAGCGCTCAAGCGGTGAGCAGGTGGTGAGCAGTGATGGAGTAGGTGGTGAGCGGTTATGGGTGAGTGGTGGTGAGGAGGGCTGTTGGTGGGTAAGTGGTGGTGAGGAGGGCTGTTGGTGGGTAAGTGGTGGTGAGGAGTGATTGGCTAGGTGGGTGAGTAGTGGTGAGAAAGACTGTGAGTAGTGGTGAGCGGTAGTGGTGAGTGGTAAGGGCTGTGGGTGGGTGAGTAGTGGTGAGCAGTGGTTGTGTGAGCGGTGGTGGTGAGCGGTGAGTGGTGGTGAGCGGTGGTGGTGAGCGGTGGTGGTGAGTGGTGGTGGTGAGCGGTGGCACACTAACCATCAGTGAAGAACACGGGAGTGGTGGTGGTGAGTTGTGGTTAGTGGTCAGTGGTGGTGAGTGGTGGTGGTGAGTGGTGGTGGTGAGTGATGGTGAGTGATGGTGAGTGATGGTGGTACACTCACCATCAGTGAAGAACACGTGAGTGGTGTTGGTGAGTGATGGTGAGTGATGGTGAGTGATGGTGAGTAGTGATGGTACACTCACCATCAGTGAAGAACACGTGAGTGGTGATGGTGAGTGATGGTGAGTAGTGATGGTACACTCACCATCAGTGAAGAACACGTGAGTGATGGTGAGTGATGGTGAGTGATGGTGAGTAGTAATGGTACACTCACCATCAGTGAAGAACACGTGAGTGATGGTGAGTGATGGTGAGTGATGGTGAGTAGTGATGGTACACTCACCATCAGTGAAGAACACGTGAGTGATGGTGAGTGATGGTGAGTGATGGTGAGTGATGGTACACTCACCATCAGTGAAGAACACGTGAGTAGTGTTGGTGAGTGATGGTGAGTGATGGTGAGTAGTGATGGTACACTCACCATCAGTGAAGAACACGTGAGTGGTGTTGGTGAGTGATGGTGAGTGATGGTGAGTAGTGATGGTACACTCACCATCAGTGACGAACACGTGTTGGTGAGTGATGGTGAGTGATGGTGAGTAGTGATGGTACACTCACCATCAGTGACGAACACGTGTTGGTGAATGATGGTGAGTGATGGTGAGTGATGGTGAGTGATGGTGAGTGATGGTACATTCACCATCAGTGAAGAACACGTGAGTGATGGTGAGTGATGGTGAGTGATGGTACACTCACCATCAGTGAAGAACACGTGAGTAGTGATGGTGAGTGATAGTGAGTGATGGTGAGTAGTGATGGTACACTCACCATCAGTGAAGAACACGTGGGTGATGGTGAGTGATGGTGAGTGATGGTACACTCACCATCAGTGAAGAACACGTGGGTGGTGGTGAGTGATGGTGAGTGATGGTGAGTGATGGTACACTCACCATCAGTGAAGAACACGTGTTGGTGAATGATGGTGAGTGATGGTGAGTGATGGTACACTCACCATCAGTGAAGAACACGTGAGTGATGGTGAGTGATGGTGAGTGATGGTGAGTGATGGTACACTCACCATCAGTGAAGAACACGTGAGTGATGGTGAGTGATAGTGAGTGATGGTGAGTGATGGTACACTCACCATCAGTGACGAACACGTGAGTAGTGATGGTGAGTGATGGTGAGTGATGGTACACTCACCATCAGTGAAGAACACGTGAGTGATGGTGAGTGATGGTGAGTAGTGATGGTACACTCACCATCAGTGAAGAACACGTGAGTAGTGTTGGTGAGTGTTGGTGAGTGATGGTGAGTGATGGTGAGTAGTGATGGTACACTCACCATCAGTGACGAACACGTGAGTGATGGTGAGTGATGGTACACTCACCATCAGTGAAGAACACGTGATGATGAGTGATGGTGAGTGATGGTACGCTCACCATCAGTGAAGAACACGTGAGTGATGGTGAGTGATGGTGAGTGATGGTGAGTGATGGTACACTCACCATCAGTGAAGAACACGTGAGTAGTGATGGTGAGTGATGGTAAGTGATGGTACACTCACCATCAGTGAAGAACACGTGAGTGATGGTGAGTGATGGTGAGTGATGGTACACTCACCATCAGTGAAGAACACGTGATGGTGAGTGATGGTGAGTGATGGTACACTCACCATCAGTGAAGAACACGTGATGGTGAGTGATGGTGAGTGATGGTGAGTAGTGATGGTACACTCACCATCAGTGAAGAACACGTGAGTGAGTGATGGTGAGTGATGGTGAGTAGTGATGGTACACTCACCATCAGTGAAGAACACGTGAGTGATGTTGAGTGATGGTGAGTAGTGATGGTACACTCACCATCAGTGAAGAACACGTGAGTGATGGTGAGTGATGGTGAGTGATGGTGAGTGGTGATGGTACACTCACCATCAGTGAAGAACACGTGAGTGATGGTGAGTGATGGTGAGTGATGGTGAGTAGTGATGGTGAGTAGTGATGGTACACTCACCATCAGTGAAGAACACGTGATGGTGAGTGATGGTGAGTAGTGATGGTACACTCACCATCAGTGAAGAACACGTGAGTGATGGTGAGTGATGGTGAGTGGTGATGGTACACTCACCATCAGTGAAGAACACGTGAGTGATGGTGAGTGATGGTGAGTGGTGATGGTACACTCACCATCAGTGAAGAACACGTGATGGTGAGTGATGGTGAGTAGTGATGGTACACTCACCATCAGTGAAGAACACGTGAGTGATGGTGAGTGATGGTGAGTGGTGATGGTACACTCACCATCAGTGAAGAACACGTGAGTGATGGTGAGTGATGGTGAGTGATGGTACACTCACCATCAGTGAAGAACACGTGAGTAGTGATGGTGAGTGATGGTGAGTGATGGTACACTCACCATCAGTGAAGAACACGTGAGTAGTGATGGTGAGTGATGGTGAGTGATGGTGAGTGATGGTACACTCACCATCAGTGAAGAACACGTGAGTGATGGTGAGTGATGGTGAGTGATGGTACACTCACCATCAGTGAAGAACACGTGAGTGATGGTGAGTGATGGTACACTCACCATCAGTGAAGAACACGTGAGTGATGGTGAGTGATGGTGAGTGATGGTGAGTAGTGATGGTACACTCACCATCAGTGAAGAACACGTGAGTGATGGTGAGTGATGGTGAGTAGTGATGGTACACTCACCATCAGTGAAGAACACGTGAGTGATGGTGAGTGATGGTGAGTGATGGTGAGTGATGGTGAGTAGTGATGGTACACTCACCATCAGTGAAGAACACGTGAGTAGTGTTGGTGAGTGATGGTGAGTGATGGTGAGTGATGGTGAGTGATGGTGAGTGGTGATGGTACACTCACCATCAGTGAAGAACACGTGAGTAGTGTTGGTGAGTGATGGTGAGTGATGGTGAGTGATGGTGAGTGATGGTACACTCACCATCAGTGAAGAACACGTGAGTGATGGTGAGTGATGGTGAGTGATGGTGAGTGATGGTACACTCACCATCAGTGAAGAACACGTGTTGGTGAGTGTTTGTGAGTGATGGTGAGTGATGGTGAGTGATGGTGAGTAGTGATGGTACACTCACCATCAGTGAAGAACACGTGAGTGATGGTGAGTGATGGTACACTCACCATCAGTGAAGAACACGTGTTGGTGAGTGTTTGTGAGTGATGGTGAGTGATGGTGAGTGATGGTGAGTGATGGTGAGTGATGGTACACTCACCATCAGTGAAGAACACGTGAGTGATGGTGAGTGATGGTGAGTGATGGTACACTCACCATCAGTGAAGAACACGTGAGTGATGGTGAGTGATGGTACACTCACCATCAGTGAAGAACACGTGGGTGATGGTGAGTGATGGTGAGTGATGGTGAGTGATGGTACACTCACCATCAGTGAAGAACACGTGAGTGATGGTGAGTGATGGTACACTCACCATCAGTGAAGAACACGTGGGTGATGGTGAGTGATGGTGAGTGATGGTGAGTAGTGATGGTACACTCACCATCAGTGAAGAACACGTGAGTGATGGTGAGTGATGGTACACTCACCATCAGTGAAGAACACGTGTTGGTGAGTGTTTGTGAGTGATGGTGAGTGATGGTGAGTGATGGTGAGTGATGGTGAGTGATGGTACACTCACCATCAGTGAAGAACACGTGAGTGATGGTGAGTGATGGTGAGTGATGGTACACTCACCATCAGTGAAGAACACGTGAGTGATGGTGAGTGATGGTACACTCACCATCAGTGAAGAACACGTGCGCTGCGCGGTAGCGGTAGTTCATGGCGTCCATGAAGTCGTCGATGAGCACCGACACGGACTGCGTGCACACACCACAGGCAAAGGTCCGCGTGTAGCCTTAGCAGACTGTTGGGGCAAGTGCTGTTCGCAGCGAGTAGCAGGGCCTACGAGGGCCTACGAAGGCCGGCGCTGTGGCACACGAGGGGGTGGGTGGTCAGCACCACGCCCGGCCGCCTTTGTCTTCCCAGCGGCGATGTTTACTCCACACCGCACCGGGTACTCATTTGAGGCCGAGTCGACCTAGGGGAGGCCCAGGACCGGTTCGCGTTGCAGCAGAAATCGAACTCGTGTCGCCGGGTTCGTAGCGCAGCGTAATTGTTGCTGTTGTTGATGTGGTTAATGCCACTGCTGTTGTAGCTGCTGCTGCTGTTGTTGTTGTTGATGTGGTTAATGCCACTGCTGTTGTAGCTGCTGCTGCTGTTGTTGTTGTTGATGTGGTTAATGCCACTGCTGTTGTAGCTGTTGCTGCTGCTGTTGTTGTTGTTGCTCTAATCACCACTGCCCTGCCAAGGGCGATGGGACTTAGAGGAGGGGCGGGGGACCTGGCAGATGGCCCCCACCCCACCCCCCCCTCCACGAGACTCGTCACGATCAGAGTCACTCGGTGACTCGGATCGCCTTGCTTTGGCCGTCCGCACTCACCCTGTATAGTCCACCCCCTGTATAGTCCACCTCCTGTATAGTCCACCTCCTGTATAGTTCACCCCCTGTATAGTCCACCCCCGTATAGTCCACCCCCTGTATAGTCCACCCTCTGTATAGTCCACCCCCTGTATAGTCCACCTCCTGTATAGTCCACCCCCTGTATATTCCACCTCCTGTATAGTCCACCCTCTGTATAGTACACCCCCTGTATAGTCCACCCGTGTATAGTCCACCCCTGTATAGTCCACCTCCTGTATAGTCCACCCCTGTATAGTCCACCCCTGTATAGTCCACCCCCTGTATAGTCCACCTCCTGTATAGTCCACCCCCTGTATAGTCCACCTCCTGTATAGTCCACCCCTGTATAGTCCACCTCTTGTATAGTCCACCACTGTATAGCCCACGCCCTGTATAGTCCACCCCCTGTATAGTCCACCCCCTGTATAGTCCACCCCATGTATAGTCCACCTCCTGTATAGTCCACACCCTGTATAGTCCACCTCCTGTATAGTCCACCTCCTGTATAGGCCACACCCTGTATAGTCCACCTCCTGTATAGTCCACCCCCTGTATAGTCCACCCCCTGTATAGTCCACCCCCTGTATAGTCCACCTCCTGTATAGTCCACCACCTGTATAGTCCACCTCCTGTATAGCCCACCCCCTGTATAGTCCACCCCCTGTATAGTCCACCCCTGTATAGTCCACCCCTGTATAGTCCACCACTGTATAGTCCACCTCCTGTATAGTCCACCCCCTGTATAGTCCACCTCCTGTATAGTCCACCCCCTGTATAGTCCACCCCCTGTATAGTCCACCCCATGTATAGTCCACCCATGTATAGTCCACCCCCTGTACAGTCCACCTCCTGTATAGTCCACCACCTGTATAGTCCACCTCCTGTATAGCCCACCCCCTGTATAGTCCACCCCCTGTATAGTCCACCCCTGTATAGTCCACCCCTGTATAGTCCACCCCCTGTATAGTCCACCTCCTGTATAGTCCACCACCTGTATAGTCCACCTCCTGTATAGCCCACCCCCTGTATAGTCCACCCCCTGTATAGTCCACCCCTGTATAGTCCACCCCTGTATAGTCCACCTCCTGTATAGTCCACCCCCTGTATAGTCCACCTCCTGTATAGTCCACCCTCTGTATAGTCCACCCCCTGTATAGTCCACCCCATGTATAGTCCACCCATGTATAGTCCACCCCCTGTATAGTCCACCTCCTGTATAGTCCACCCCCTGTATAGTCCACCCCCTGTATAGTCCACCCCCTGCATAGTCCACCCCATGCATAGTCCACCCATGTATAGTCCACCCCCTGTATAGTCCACCTCCTGTATAGTCCACCACCTGTATAGTCCACCTCCTGTATAGCCCACCCCCTGTATAGTCCACCCCCTGTATAGTCCACCCCCTGTATAGTCCACCACTGTATAGTCCACCCCTGTATAGTCCACCCCCTGTATAGTCCACCCCCTGTATAGTCCACCTCCTGTATAGTCCACCACCTGTATAGTCCACCTCCTGTATAGTCCACCCCCTGTATAGTCCACCCCTGTATAGTCCACCCCTGTATAGTCCACCCCATGTATAGTCCACCCATGTATAGTCCACCCCTGTATAGTCCACCTCCTGTATAGTCCACCTCCTGTATAGCCCACCCCCTGTATAGTCCACCCCCTGCATAGTCCACCCCTGTATAGTCCACCCCTGTATAATCCACCCCCTGTATAGTCCACCCCCTGTATAGTCTACCCCCTGTATAGTCCACATCCTGTATAGCCCAGGGAGTGGACTATACAGGGGGTGGACTATACAGGGGGTGGACTATACAGGGGGTGGACTATACAGGGGGCGGCCTTCGGAGCGATGTGCGGCGCTGCGAGGGTGAGCGGTGGGCACGAGTTGCTGAGGACATGCGGCATGCGGTCACGAGTCACTCTCTTTTAACCCCATCGAAAGATGTCACTTGCAGCAGCAGCACCACCACCACCACCCCCACCACCACCCCCCACCACCACCCCCACCACCACTACCACCACCACCACCACCCCCACTACCACCACCACCACCCCCACTACCACCACCACCACCACCACCCCCACTACCACCACCACCACCACCCCCATTACCACCCCCCACCACCACCACCCCCACTACCACCACCACTACCACTACCCCCCCCCACTACCACCCCCCACCACCCCCACTACCACCACCCCCCCACTACCACCCCCCACCACCACCACCCCCACTACCACCACCCCCACTACCACCACCACTACCACCACCACCGCCACTACCCCCACTACCACCACCCCCACTACCACCACCCCCCCTACCACCACCCCCACCCTGACGCCTGCTGCTGCTGCTATTTGGAGTTTGCGTGTCTCTCTCTCTCTCCCCGTTGTCGCGTGGATTTGTCTCCGGGTCCTCCGGTTATTCCCTCCACATTGAGAATCGTGCACTTAGAGTATTTGGCTGCTGCCATACATTTCCAAGCGTCAAACAAGCCGCGTCGCTGAGCTATAATTTGTGATGGCCAGGCCGCTTCTGAAGAAGAGCTCCCCGACGCAGTCGAGCCGTGCCTGGTTAAACAAAACGTTTACAGACACCGCGTTCTCTGTGCAAAAGCGGCGGTGTGGGGAATTCCAACGGGGCCGACATCTTCGCTTTATTGACCTGGTCGTGGCCTATGGTACCATCAAAAGGCCACGGTTCTGGAATGTTCCTCGTGATTTCGGGGTCCCTGACCCTCTGCTCACAATCATCAAGAACCCCCCCCCCCCCCCCCCTATGGTGGTGGCGAGCCTCCAGCTAAAGCTGCGTGGCCAGGAGTCACAGCCAATCTCTGTTCACCTCGGGGTGCGACAGAGTTGCCCTCTGGCTCCTTCACTGTTTAACCCCTATTTCGACCACGGCGTTCAAGAGCGTCCCATGGATGTACCAGTGGAATTACCATCTGGTCCAGCTACAATGGTAGGCTGTGTCCGGATGAGGTCAAGGGATAGCTCCCCATTGGTCAATCGTGTTATGTATGCGAATGATCTGGTGATTGCTGCTCACTGAGGAGTTGGAGAGCCTGCTGTCGAACCTGGAACGTGCCACTAAGCAATGGGGCCTGATCATCAGACCCACTAACACGAAGCACCTGCGTGGGTATTTTGTCATCAAACACTCCACCCCCACAGCTCCCCATTGGTGATGGAGCATTTGTGGAGAGTTTTCCATACCTGGGCAGTGTGCTCCGGTTTGACAGCAGAGGTCCGAATCAGTCAAGCGGAATTATCTTTACGTCGGCTACGTAACGCTGTGTGGAAGCTACCTGGTCTGTCGCTCCGCACTAAGCTTCAGGTCTTCTCGGCCACAGTCATTCCCTCCCTTCTCTACGCTTGCGAAACGTGGCCCTCCCCAATCGAACATCTTAGCCGGTTAGAAACATTTAGGCTGGCCTGCCTACGATCTATCCTGGGATTAACCAGGCTGGATTGTGTGAGGAGCTCACAAATCCTTTAAAGATCTGGACAAAGTCCCATCGGTAAGCTCCTTCGGCAGGCAAGGCTGCGTTGGCTGGGTCATGTAGCCCGCATGCCCAGCCACCGCATGCCTAAACAGATTTTGTTCGGCCGGATTGAGGGGGCTAAGCGGGCGCGGCACGGGCTAGAGAAGAGATGGAGTGATGTGGACAGGAGGACGTAGAGCTGAGTGGACTTGCCGATGACTGGTACCAGCGGTGTCAAGATCGGTCTCCGTGGAGGAGGCTCGTGAAGGACGCTACTACTGGGGGTGGTGCCAGGCTAGGTGCACAGTGAGGCTACTGGGCAGTTGGAGGCAGTCGCCCTCCAACAACAACGGAGGGCGGAGGAGCGACGCTCACAACAACGAGCGGAGCGCCGGGTGGCTAAAGCACAGAAAGCTGGCACAGTAGGGGGCACAGGTGGTGCACCAGCCAGTCATCTCAGTCAGTCGACCCGTGGCACCTGCTGGGTCTGTCCCGTGACCTCCTGACAGCAGCGAGCCTTCGACGCTGCGCACGACCTCAAAGTGCACCCAGCCTGGCACAAGCACCGTGGTGAGTTTGGAAACAATCCCGGCAGCAGCTCCGCCCCCTCGTGCCACCTCCTCCACCTCCTCCACCTCCTCCTCCACCTCCTCCACCTCCTCCATCATCGATTCGTCCTCGACCACTGGCCACGACTCACCCGTGGCCCTTGCAGCGAGACCGTCGTCGTCATTCGCCACGCTCCATCCACTGCTGGACGCAGCCCTCCCCGAGGCGCCGCCCGTGTCAAGCGCTGACATCACCGAGCTCCCATTCACCTCCTCCTCCTCCTGGGGCCCAAATGATTCCTCTCCCCTACCCCTAATGGGATCCCCCTCCCTCCCTCTCTGGGGCCTAGTAAACCCCCCTCCCCCTCTCCCTCTCCCCCCCTCTCCCTCTCCCCTACCCCCCCTCTCCCCTCCCTCTCTCCACTACCCCCTCTCTCCCTCCTCCCTCTCCCCTACCGCTCCCCTACCCCCCTCTCCCTCTCCCTCCCCTACCCCCCTCTCCCTCCCCTACCCCCTCTCCCTCCCCCCTCTCCCTCCCCTATCCCCCTCTCCCTCCCCCACCCCCTCTCCCTCCCCCACCCCCCTCTCCCTCCCCCCTCTACTTCTCCCTCCCCTACCCCTCTCCCTCCCCACTCTCCTTCTCCCTCCCCTAGCCCCCTCTCAAGCCGGAATCGGTAATGAGATAATCCCGGATGAGTGGAACACGACCTCCCCCGGCCCCTCCCCCTCCAGCCCCTCCCCCAGCACCCTCCGGCCCCTCCCCCTCCAGCCCCTCCCCCAGCACCCCCCGGCCAATCCCCCAGCACCCCCCGGCCCCTCCCCCAACGCCCCCCCGGCCCCTCCCCCAGCACCCCCCCCGGCCCCTCCCCCAACGCCCCCTCCACCATAGCTCCCGGTCCCTCCCCCATCCCTCCCCACGTGTTAAATGAGCTGAGAGTGATGCGTGACGAGGTGAGTGTGATGAGGTGAGTGTGATGAGGTGAGTGTGATGAGGTGAGTGTGATGCGTGATGAGGTGAGTGTGATGAGGTGAGCGTGATGAGGTGAGTGTGATGCGTGATGAGGTGAGTGTGATGAGGTGAGTGTGATGAGGTGAGTGTGATGAGGTGAGTGTGATGAGGTGAGTGTGATGCGTGATTAGGTGAGCTTGATGACGTGAGCGTGATGAGGTTAGTGTGATGTGTGATGAGGTGAGTGTGATGCGTGATGAGGTGAGCTTGATGAGGTGAGTGTGATGAGGTGAGTGTGATATGTGATGAGGTGAGCGTGATGAGGTGAGTGTGATGCGTGATGAGGTGAGCTTGATGAGGTGGGTGTGATGAGGTGAGCGTGATGCGTGATGAGGTGAGTGTGATGAGGTGAGTGTGATGCGTGATGAGGTGAGTGTGATGTGTGATGAGGTCAGCGTGATGAGGTGAGCGTGATAAGGTGAGTGTGATGCGTGATGAGGTGAGCTTGATGAGGTGAGTGTGATGAGGTGAGTGTGATGATGTGAGTGTGATGAGGTGAGCGTGATGCGTGATGAGGTGAGTGTGATGCGTGATGAGGTGAGCTTGATGAGGTGAGTGTGATGAGGTTAGTGTGATGTGTGATGAGGTGAGTGTGCTGCGTGATGAGGTGAGCTTGATGAGGTGAGTGTGATGAGGTGAGTGTGATGATGTGAGTGTGATGAGGTGAGCGTGATGCGTGATGAGGTGAGCGTGATGAGGTGAGTGTGATGTGTCATGAGGTGAGCGTGATAAGTTGAGTGTGATGCGTGATGAGGTGAGTGTGATGAGGTGAGTGTGATGATGTGAGTGTGATGAAGTGAGTATGATATTGTGATGAGGTGAGTGTGATGAGCTGAGCGTGATGAGGTGAGTGTGATACGTGATGAGGTGAGTGTGGTGAGGTCAGTGTGATGATGTGAGTGTGATGAGGTGAGTGTGATGAGGTGAGTGTGATAATGTGAGTGTGATGAGGTGAGTGTGATGAGGTGAGTGTGATGATGTTATGAGGTGAGTGTGATGAGGTGAGCGTGATGAGGTGAGTATGATGCGTGATGAGGTGAGTGTGATGAGGTGAGTATGATGCGTGATGAGGTGCTCACCTTTTCGGTGGGCGTGATGAGGTGAGTGTGATGAGGTGAGTGTGATGCGTGATGAGGTGAGTGTAATGAGGTGAGTATGATGCGTGATGAGGTGCTCACCTTTTCGGTGGGCGTGATGAGGTGAGTGTGATGAGGTGAGTGTGATGCGTGATGAGGTGAGTGTGATGAGGTGAGTATAATGCGTGATGAGGTGCTCACCTTTTCGGTGGGCGTGATGAGGTAGACAGCCTCCAGAGTGGGCAGCGTCTCCCTCACCTTGTGCAGATCCTCCACGACTACAGTACACACACACAGTACACACACACAGTACACACACAGTACACACACACAGTACACACACACACACACGGTACACACACACAGTACACACACACACACACGGTACACACACACAGTACACACACAGTACACACACAGTAGACACACAGTACACACACACAGTACACACACAGTACACACAGTACACACACAGTACACACACAGTACATACACACACAGTACACACACACAGTACACACAGTACACACACAGTGCATACACACAGTACACACACAGTGCATACACACAGTACACACACAGCACACAATACACAAAGTACACACACACACAGTACACACACAATACACAATACACACAGTACACACACAGTACACACACACAATACGCACACAGTACACAATACACACACAGTACACACAGTACACACACAGTACAGGCAGTACGCACACACAGTACACACACAGCACGCAGTACACACACAGTACACACGCAGTACACACAGCACGCACACACACACAGTACACAGTACACGCAGAACACACAGTACTCACACAGTACATACACAGTACACAACACACGCAGCACACACACAGTACACACAGCACACGCACAGTACACACACAGTACATAGCACACATACACGTACAGTACACATTACCCATAGACTCAACACTACCTATAGACTCAACACTACCCATAGACTCAACACTACCCATAGACTCAACACTGCCCATAGACTCAACACTGCACAAGCAGCAGCAGCTGCACAGTAGCTACACAGTAGTAGCTACACAAGTAGCAGCTATACTGGTAGCTACACAGGCAGCAGCTACACAGTAGTAGCTACACAAGTAGCTACACAGGCAGCAGCTACACAGTAGAAGCTACACAAGTATCTACACAAGTAGTAGCTACACAGTAGTAGCTACACAAGTAGTAGATACACAAGCAGCAGCTACACAAGTAGCAGCTACACAGGTAGCAGCTACACAGGTAGCTACACAGGCAACAGCTACACAGTAGTAGCTACACAAGTAGCTACACAAGTAGTAGCTACACGTGTAGCTACACAAGTAGCAGCTACACAGGCAGCAGCTACACAGGCAGTAGCTACACAGTAGTAGCTACACAGTAGCTACACAGTAGCTACACAAGCAGCAGCTACACAGTAGAAGCTACACAAGTATCTACACTAGTAGTAGCTACACAGTAGTAGCTACACAAGTAGTAGCTACACAAGTAGCAGCTACACAGGTAGCTACACAGGCAACAGCTACACAGTAGTAGCTACACAAGTAGCTACACGTGCAGCAGCAGCTACACGTGCAGCAGCTACACAAGTAGCTACGGGCCCCGCACTTTCAAGGACCCCGCGCTAAATGCTCTCAAGCTATCAATTCCGGTTCAGTGATTCTGCACTTGCTCTACTACTATAGTACTATACCGCCTTCGACTTTTATGAACGACCGGGCGTTTAAGGTTAGAGATTTGTCGTATTATCTGGCCGTGTAGCATACGAAAAAATACATTTACTTTACTATGCAAGTTAAACATTCGCGTGTGTGTTTGACTCTGTACGTGCTGTCTGTATGTAGAGCCCCTCTATCACCACGCGTGCTCCAGGCCTCGCCCGTGCGCCCTCGACACGCGCGGGGCTACTCACTCGTGATGCCCTCGCTCATGATGTCCGTCATGCGGCAGCAGGCCGACAGCATTCGCATGCTCAAGTGGTCGACCACGAGCACCTGCGGCACGGGACGGGGAGGGGAGGAGGGGGGGGGGACATTCCGCGTTCAACAGCGCAGACGGCGGGGTGTGGGGTGGCCAAGTGCACTGGAGGAGAGGGCAAAGCCGGGTGCTGAGTCAGGGGATGAAGGGGAAGACGAAATCTCTCGAGACGAGAGACGTTGTTGATGGGGAGCGTGTTGTTGATGGGGAGCGTGTTGTAGACAGGGAGCGTGTTGTTGATGGGGAGCGTGTTGTTGATGGGGAGCGTGTTGTTGATGGGGAGCGTGTTGTTGATGGGGAGCGTGTTGTTGATGGGGAGCGTGTTGTTGATTTGGAGCGTGTTGTTGATGGGGAGCGTGTTGTTGATGGGGAGCGTGTTGTTGATGGGGAACGTGTTGTTGACGGGGAGCGTGTTGTTGATGGGGAGCGTGTTGTTGATGGGGAGCGTGTTGTTGATGGGGAGCGTGTTGTTGATGGGGAGCGTGTTGTTGATGGGGAGCGTGTTGTTGATGGGGAGCGTGTTGTTGATGGGGAGCGTGTTGTTGATGGGGAGCGTGTTGTTGATTTGGAGCGTGTTGTTGATGGGGAGCGTGTTGTTGATGGGGAGCGTGTTGTTGATGGGGAGCGTGTTGTTGATTTGGAGCGTGTTGTTGATGGGGAGCGTGTTGTTGATGGGGAGCGTGTTGTTGATGGGGAGCGTGTTGTTGATGGGGAGCGTGTTGTTAATGGGGAGCGTGTTGTTGATGGGGAGCGTGTTGTTGATGGGGAGCGTGTTGTTGATGGGGAGCGTGTTGTTGAAGGGGAGCGTGTTGTTGAAGGGAAGCGTGTTGTTGATGGGGAACGTGTTGTTGATTTGGAGCGTGTTGTTGATGGGGAGCGTGTTGTTGATGGGGAGCGTGTTGTTGATGGGGAGCGTGTTGTTGAAGGGAACGTGTTGTTGATGGGGAGCGTGTTGTTGATGGGGAGCGTGTTGTTGATGGGGAGCGTGTTGTTGATGGGGAGCGTGTTGTTGAAGGGGAGCGTGTTGTTGATGGGGAGCGTGTTGTTGATGGGGAGCGTGTTGTTGATGGGGAGCGTGTTGTTGAAGGGGAGCGTGTTGTTGATGGGGAGCGTGTTGTTGAAGGGGAGCGTGTTGTTGATGGGGAGCGTGTTGTTGATGGGGAGCGTGTTGTTGATGGGGAGCGTGTTGTTGAAGGGGAGCGTGTTGTTGATGGGGAGCGTGTTGTTGATGGAGAGCGTGTTGAGGTGGAGGAGATGGAGAAGGAGGAAGTGGAGGTGGTGGAGGAGGTGGAGGAGTTGGAGGAGGAGGAAGTGGAGGTGGTGGAGGAGGTGGAGGAGTTGGAGGAGGAGGTGGTGGAGGAGGAGTAGGTGGAAGAAGAGGAGGTGGAGGAAGAGGAGGTGGAGGAGGAGGAGGTGGTGGTGGTTATGGGCTCCGGGGTGGCAGCGTTGAGTGGAAGTGTTTATGTCTCGGTGAGTGCAAGAGCATCGAAGTCCCGGCCACGACGACGACGACGATGATGATGGTGATGATGATGATTGTTGTTGTTGTTGTTTTCTGCCGGGTACCAGGCCCCGCTGAGCTGCGTAGCTCTTTTAACAGTAGCGACCATCAGAGATTACAGCCCCGATAAAGCGGCAGCTCATTATCATCATCACCACCATCATCACCATCACCACCTTCACCATCATCACCATCATCATCACCATCATCATCATCACCATCACCATCATCATCACCACAATCATCATCACCACCATCATCATCACCATCATCATCACCATCACCACCATCATCATCATCACCACCATCATCATCACCATCACCACCATCATCACCATCATCATCACCACCACCATCATCACCACCATCATCATCACCATCATCACTATCATCATCATCACCACAATCATCATCACCACCATCATCATCACCACCATCATCATCACCACCATCATCATCACCATCACCACCATCATCACCATAATCATCATCATCATCACCACCACCACCATCATCATCATCATCACCACCATCATCATCACCACCATCATCACCACCATCACCACCATCATCATCATCACCACCATCATCACCATTATCATCACCATCATCATCACCATTATCATCACCATCATCACCACCATCATCACCACCATCACCATCATCATCACCACCATCATCATCATCATCACCACCATCACCATCATCATCATCGTCGACATCCTCATCATCATGACCATCATCATCACCATCATCATCATCATCGTCACCATCCTCATTATCATCACCATCACCACCATCATCATCGTCATCACCACCATCATCATCGTCATCGTCCTGTGGACATTTCTAACAGCAGCCGAATTCCTCTGAACGCTGACGTTGATTCTAAATGTGGTGCCGGAGAGAAACATCTCCACACGAGCACGTGGAGAGAGAGACCTCCTGTGTACCAGGTGAGGTAGTTAACATCTCCTAGCCACCGTGATGATGATGATTGATGATGAGAGACACGCAGACTCCAAATACACAGCAGCAGGCGGAGTCAGGGTCCGGATCGAAGCCACGACCTCCTGTGTACCAGGAGAGGTAGTTAACATCTCCTAGCCACCGTGATGATGAGAGAGAGAGAGACACGCAGACTCCAAATATACAGCGGCAGACGTAGTCAGGGTTGGGATCGAAGCCACGACCTCCTGTGTACCAGGCGAGGAGTTAACATCTCATAGCCAGCGAGACGTGAGTGGCCGTGCCTCTTAGTAAGTCGGCATCTACAGAAGTGAGGTCCGTGATTTGGCTGGACACCAACCAGCCGAAGGTGGTGATGATGTGATGATGGTGGTGATGATGGTGGTGATGATGGTGGCGATGATGGCGGTGATGGTGGCGGTGATGGTGGTGATGCTGTGATGATGGTGGTGATGGTGGTGATGCTGTGATGATGGTGGTGATGCTGTGATGATGGTGGTGATGATGGTGGTGATGCTGTGATGACGGTGGTGATGATGGCGGTGATGGTGGTGATGCTGTGATGATGGTGGTGATGCTGTGATGATGGCGGTGATGATGGCGGCGATGGTGATGATGGCGGTGATGATGGTGGTGATGCTGTGATGATGGTGATGGTAGTGATGCTGTGATGGTAGTGATGCTGTGATGATGGTGGTGATGCAGTGATGATGGTGGTGATGGTGGTGATGCTGTGATGATGGTGGTGATGATGGTGGTGGTGATGGTGGTGGTGATGCTGTGATGATGGTGGTGATGATGGTGATGATGATGCTGTGATGATGGTGATGATGCTGTGATGATGGTGATGATGCTGTGATGAAGGTGATGATGCTGTGATGATGGTGATCATAGTGATGGTGATGATGGTGGTAATGGTAATGGTGATGATAATGATGGTGATGATGGTGATGATGGTGGTGGTGGTGATGATGGTGATGGTGGTGAAGGTGGTGATGGTGGTGATAGTGGTGAAGGTGGTGATGGTGATGATGGTGATGGTGGTGATGGTGATAATAGTGATGGTGGTGATGATGGTGGTGATTATGCTGTGATGATGGTGGTGATGGTGATGATGGTGGTGATAGTGATGGTGGTGGTGATCGTAATGATGGTGGTGATGGTGGTGATGGCGGTAATGGCGGTGATAGTGATGATAGTGATGGTGGTGATGATGCGGTGCTGATGATGGTGATGATGGTACTTGCCTTCCATTCTCCTCGCTTCTTCACCTTCTTAATCACCTCGGTCATGATCTCTGCGTGCACACACAGAGTCACACACACACACACGTGCCACTGTGTGTCACTGTGTGTGTCACTGTGTGTCACTGCGTGTGTGTCACTGTGTGTGTGTCACTGTGTGTCACTGTGTGTGTGTCACTGTGTGTCACTGTGTGTGTGTCACTGTGTGTGTCACTGTGTGTCACTGTGTGTCACTGTGTGTGTGTCACTGTGTGTGTCACTGTGTGTGTCACTGTGTGTCACCGTGTGTGTGTCACTGTGTGTCACTGTGTGTGTGTCACTGTGTGTCACTGTGTGTGTGTCACTGTGTGTCACTGTGTGTGTGTGTCACTGTGTGTCACTGTGTGTGTGTCACTGTGTGTCACTGTGTGCGTGTCACTGTGTGTCACTGTGTGTGCGTCACTGTGTGTGTGTCACTGTGTGTGTCACTGTGTGTCACTTTGTGTGTGTCACTCTGTGTCGCTGTGTGTGTGTCACTGTGTGTTTGTCACTGTGTGTGTGTAACTGTGTGTGTGTTACTGTGTGTCACTGTGTGTCACTGTGTGCGTGTCACTGTGTGTCACTGAGTGTGTGTCACAGTGTGTGTCACAGTGTGTGTGTCACTGTGTGTGTCACTGTGTCTGTACACGTGTAGTGTAGCGGTTAGCGCTACGCTGCGCTATGAACCTGGCGACACGGGTTCGATTCCCGCTCACGGCCAACACCAGTGACGATTATCTGAACCGGTCCCGGGCCTCCCCTAGGTTGACTCAGCCTCAAATCAGTACCTGGTGTGGTGTGTAAACATCGCCACTGGGGAGACAAAGGCGGCCGGGCGTGGTCCTGGCCACACACCCCCTCGCGTGCCGGCCTTCATGGTCGCTCGCCAACAGCACTTGCCTCAACAGTCTGTAAAGGCTACACGGGGGATCTTTGTCTGGGGGGGTCGCTGGCGATGGCGCAGTGGTTCGCGCTGCACTCGCCAACAGCACTTGCCCCAAATGTTTGTTCGGGCTATACGGGGGATCTTTGCCGTGCCAGCGTGTGCCGACTGCGCATGCGCAGAACATCGCCATGAAAGGGAAGCCGTGGGGGACGTCACGGGGGGCATCGCCAGCCGTGGTCGATCCACTGCTGGATTGATGATGGTGATGATGGTGGTGATGGTGGTGACGATGATGGTGGTGATGATGGTGACGATGATGATGGTGGTGATGATGGTGACGATGATGGTGGTGATGATGGTGACGATGATGATGGTGATGGTGATGATGGTGATGATGATGGTGATGATGATGATGGTGGTGATGATGGTGACGATGATGGTGGTGATGATGGTGACGATGATGATGGTGGTGATGGTGGTGATGATGATGGTGATGATGATGATGGTGGTGATGATGGTGATGATTATGGTGACGATGATGAGGATGGTGACAATGATTATGGTGACGATGATGATGGTGACGATGATGATGGTGGTGATGATGGTGGTGATGATGATGATGATGGTGGTGATGATGATGGTCATGATGGTCATGATGGTGGTGATGATGGTGATGATGATGATGGTGGTGATGATGGTGATGATGATCATGGTGGTGATGATGATGGTGGTGATGATGATGGTGATGATGATGGTGATGATGATGGTGATGATGATGATGGTGGTGATGGTGATGATGATGGTGATGATGATGGTCATGATGGTGGTGATGATGGTGATGATGATGATGGTGGTGATGATGATGGTGGTGATGATGATGGTGGTGATGGTGATGATGATGGTGATGATGATGATGATGGTGGTGATGATGATGATGGTGGTGGTGATGATGGTGATGATGGTGATGATGGTGATGATGATGGTGATGGTGATGATGGTGATGATGGTGATGATGATGATGGTGATGATGATGGTGATGATGGTGGTGATGATGGTGGTGATGATGGTGATGATGATGGTGATGAAGATGGTGATGAAGATGGTGATGACGATGGTGATGATAATGGTGATGATGATGATGGAGATGACGATGGTGATGACGATGGTGATGATGATGGTGATGATGATGGTGATGATGGTGATGACGATGGTGATGATGATGGTGATGATGATGATGGTGGTGATGATGATGGTGGTGATGATGATGATGGTGATGATGGTAGTGATGGTGGTGATGATGATGGTGATGATGATGGTGATGATGATGATGGTGATGATGATGGTGATGATGATGGTGATGATGATGGTGGTGATGATGATGGTGATGATGATGGTGATGATGGTGATGATGATGGTGATGATGGTGATGATGATGGTGATGATGGTGATGATGATGGTGATGATGATATCAATAACTGTGACTAAGACGCCCCCCCCCTCCCCGTCCGTGAGGCTGCCCTCCCCCCCCCTTGCACTGCGCATGGATCCCACGGCGCGCGCACGTCCACGAGCAAAACAAAGACAAAGACTCCCCGCGTAGCCTCAACGGGCAGGCGGGGCAAGTGCCGTGAGGAGCGAGTAGCCGCACCGATCCGGCACTGTGGCACACGAGAGGGCGGCGTGGCCAGCAGCTCGCCCGGTCGCCTTTGTCTCTTCAGTGTCGATGTTTACAACGCACCGCGCCGGTTGACCAGCTGAGGCTGAGTCGACCTAGGGTGAGGCCCACACAATCGTCACGCGAGTTCGATTCACCGTGAGCGGGAATCGAACTCGGGTGGTCCGGGTTCGGAGCGCAGTGCGCTGATCGCTCCTCACGTATTCATCACCCACAAAGACAAAAATCCCCCCTATAGCCTTAACAGACTGTAGGGGCAAGTGCTGTTAGCGAGCAGCACCTATGAAGGCCGGCACGGCACACGAGGGAGTGGGTGGCCGGCACCACGCCCGGCCGTCTTTGTCTTCCCAGTGGCGATGTTTACTACGCACTGCACCAGCGACCTAGGGGAGGCCCAACACCGCTTCAGATAATCGTCACTGGTGTTGTACGTGGGACGTGGAATGGCAATCGAATTCGGTTCGTAGCGGAGCGAGTTAATCACTGCACCACCCCTCCGCACACCCAGGCACACACCATCACACACACACACCGTCACACACACACCGTCACACACACACCGTAACACACACACCGTAACACACACATCATCCACACACACACACATCATCCATACACACACCGTCACACACACACCATCCATACACACCATCCATACACACACACAAATACAAAGATCCCACGTATAGCCTGAACAGACTGTTATGGCAAGTGCTGTTAGCGAGTGGGTGGCCAGAACCACACCCGGTCGCCTTTGTCTCTCTCGTAGCGATGTTTACACATCGCACCAGGTACTCATTTGATGCTGAGTCGACCTAGGGGAGGCCCAGCGCTGGTTAAGATAATCTCCACTGGTGTTGGCCGTGATCGGGAAACGAACCTGGGTCGCTAGGTTCGTAACGCAGCGCGCTAACCACTACACTACCGCTCCCACATTATACACACACCCCAGCCCACACATCCTCACACCAAGATGAACACACATCATCCCACACATACACATCATACACACACATACTACACATACACATCATCCACACACATCATCCACACATACACATCATCCCACACACACATCATCCCACACACACACATCAACCCACACACATCATCCCACACACACATCATACACACACACACATCATCCCACACACACACATTATCCCACACACACAGCATAGACACACACACACATCATACACACACACATCATCCCACACACACATCAATCCACACACACACATCATCCACACACATCATCCACACATACACATCATCCCACACACACACATCATCCCACACACACACATCAACCCACACACATCATCCCACACACACATCATACACACACACACATTATCCCACACACACAGCATAGACACACACACACATCATACACACACACATCATCCCACACACACATCAATCCACACACACACATCATCCACACACACACACACACATCCTACACACACACATCATACACACACGCACACATCATCCCACACACACACATACCATCCACACACATCATTCACACACACATCATTCACACACACACACATCATTCACACATACATCATTCACACACACATAATTCACACAAACACATCAACCCACACACACACACACACATCAACCCACACACACATCAACCCACAAACATCATCCGCACGCACATCATCCCACACACATACACATCAACCCACAAACATTATCCACACACACACACATCATCTCACACACATACACATCAACCCACAAACATCATCCACACACACACATCATCCCACACACACACACAGCAACACACACACACATCAACACACACACACATCATTCACACACACACATCAACCCACACACACACATCATCCACACACACATCAACCCACACACACACATCATCCACACACACATCAACACACACACACACATCTTCCCACACACACATCATCCCACACACACATCTTCCCACACACACATCATCCCACACACACACCATCACCCCCCACACATCCCATGCACACCAGGATGCACACACACACCAGGATGCACACACACACACCAGGATACACACACACACCAGGATGCACACACACACACCAGGATGCACACACACACACCAGGATGCACACACACACACCAGGATACACACACACACCAGGATGCACACACACACACCAGGATGCACACACACACACACCAGGATGCACACACACACACACACCAGGATGCACACACACACACACACCAGGATACACACACACACACCAGGATGCACACACACACACCAGGATGCACACACACACCAGGATGCACACACACACACACCAGGATGCACACACACACACACCAGGATGCACACACACACACACCAGGATGCACACACACACCAGGATGCACACACACACACCAGGATGCACACACACACCATAATGCACACACACACACACCAGGATGCACACACACACACACACACACCAAGATGCACACACACATACCTGGATGCACACACACCAGGATGCACACACACACACACACACCAGGATGCACACACACACACACCAGGATGCACACACACACACACACACACCAGGATGCACACACACACACACCAGGATGCACACACACACCAGGATGCACACACACACCAGGATGCACACACACACACACCAGGATGCACACACACCAGGATGCACACACACCAGGATGCACACACACACCAGGATGCACACACACACCAGGATGCACACACACACCAGGATGCACACACACACACACACCAGGATGCACACACACACACACACCAGGATGCACACACACACACACACCAGGATGCACACACACACACGCAGACACTCCAGCGCGCGCAATCACCGCAGCTGTGAGGCGGAGTGCCACTCACTCTCTCCCACCACCGCCTTGAGTCCTCGCTGGGGCGCCATCTTCCTCGCTCTCTCTCTCCTCTCTCGCTCTCTTCTTCTCTCCCTCGCTCTCTCTCTCTCTCGCTCTCTCTGCGTCTCTCCTCTTCCTCCTACGCTCTCTCCTCACGTGACTGTTAATGACGGGACAGAGAGAGCGGGACAGAGAGAGAGAGAGCGGGAGAGAGAGCGCGCTACCGCAGTGACGCGGCACCCCTCCCCCCACTCATCCCCCACCCCACCACCACAACTACAGCCATCATCACCACCAATAACATCACAGCACATCATCATCATTACAGCCATCATCATTACGGCATCATTAGCACAATCACCATCTTCAGCGTCATTAACGTCACACGCTGTCACGATAGAAATAATTAACACACCACCATCATCATCACCATCATCATCATCACCACCACAACCACCATCACCACCATCACTACAACCACCAACTAACACTATCAACCACCATTCCTATGACTACGAAAATTCACACAATCACCATCGCTACCACCATTATCAACATCACCGTCGCAACCATCAAATTGCCATCCACACCGCAAGCATCATCACTATGCCAACCGCAGTCGCACCACTCCCTGGAGCCCGAGATTGATGCGGCTACAGAGAGACGCGAGGGCACTGGGGAGCACCGGGTGACACATCACCTCCACCGCGTCACCCATCAGTGTCACCCACTCCACCCCCACCGCGTCACCCACATCACCCCCACCGCGTCACCCATCAGTGTCACCCACTCCACCCACACCGCGTCATCCATCAGTGTCACCCACTCCACCCCCACCGCGTCACCCACATCACCCCCACCGCGTCACCCACTCCACTCCCACCGCATCACCCATCAGTGTCACCCACTCCACCCCCACTGCGTCACCCACACCACCCCCACCGCGTCACTCATCGGTGTCACCCACTCCACCCCCACCGCGTCACCCACTCCACCCCTACCGCATCACCCACACCACCCACACCACGTCACCCACTACCACCCCCACCGCTTCACCCACTCCACTCCCACCGCGTCACCCACACCACCCCCACCGCGTCACCCATCGGTGTCACCCACTCCACCCCCACCGTGTCACCCACACCACCCACACCACGTCACCCACACCACCCCCACCACGTCACCCGCACCACCCCCACCGCGTCACCCACACCACCCACACCACCCCCACCACGTCACCCACACCACGCCTACCACGTCACCCACACCAACTCCACCGCTTCGCTCAAACCACCACCACCGCATCACCCACACTACACCCACAGCGTCACCCCCCCCCACATCACCCCACCGCACCCCACCGCTTCAAACCACGCCCAGCGACCCAGGGCGTGGTTGTGGGAGAGGCGGGGGAGGCGGCCGGGTGAGGAGCCGCGGGAGCGGCAGCTGAGGCGATGGGAGCCGGGGGGAGGGGGAGGAGCGGGGGGGGGGGGGGCGATGCTGTTCCTCGGGCATGAAACAAATGAAGACCAAGACGCCCCGGATAGCCTACAAAGGCTGTTGGGGCAAGTGCTGTTAGCGGGCAGCACATATTAAGGCCGGCATAGCACCACGGCCGGCTGGCCGCCTTTGTCTCCCCCAATGCTGATGTTTACACACCGCACCGGGTATTCATTTAAGGCTGAGTTAACCTAGGGGAGGCCTAGGACCGTGTCAAATATCTGCCACTGTTGTTGGTCGTGAGCGGGAAACTGAACTCACCGGATGACTTGTTACCAGCGCATGATCCTAAAATGGCGGCGGCATTCAGCAGTGGATTCAGCATGGCCCAGAATGATAGATGCCCAACACAACCCGAACGTACAACGCACTGCACACAAAGCACGTTATTTGCAGACATAACACATGCATACACACATGTATATATACACACACATAGATAACACAAACCCCACACGCTCTAACCACGTGTCCTTTCATTGCACCCGAGGCATTCCATTGGCACCCTCACTCAGCCATGCACGGGGCGGAGGAGACCAGGCGCTGTCCCTGGTGCTGAATCGCCCAGTGACCCCGTGGGGGCGCTGTCCCTGGTGCTGAATCGCCCAGTGACCCCGTGGGGGCGCTGTCCCTGGTGCTGAATGGCCCAGTGACACCGTGGGGGCGCTGTCCCTGGTGCTGAATCGCCCAGTAACCCCGTGGGGGCGCTGTCCCTGGTGCTGAATTGCCCAGTGACACCGTGGGGGCGCTGTCCCTGGTGCTGAATCGCCCAGTGACCCCGTGGGGGCACTGTCCCTGGTGCTGAATCGCCCAGTGACCCCGTGGGGGCGCTGTCCCTGGTGCTGAATCGCCCAGTGACCCCGTGGGGGCGCTGTCCCTGGTGCTGAATCGCCCAGTGACACCGTGGGGGCGCTGTCCCTGGTGCTGAATCGCCCAGTGACACCGTGGGGGCGCTGTCCCTGGTGCTGAATCGCCCAGTGACACAGTGGGGGCGCTGTCCCTGGTGCTGAATCGCCCAGTGACCCCGTGGGGGCACTGTCCCTGGTGCTGAATCGCTCAGTGACCTCGTGGGGGCGCTGTCCCTGGTGCTGAATCGCCCAGTGACCCCGTGGGAGCGCTGTCCCTGGTGCTGAATCGCCCAGTTACCCCGTGGGGGCGCTGTCCCTGGTGCTGAATCGCCCAGTGACACAGTGGGGGCGCTGTCCCTGGTTCTGAATCGCCCAGTGACCCCGTGGGGGCACTGTCCCTGGTGCTGAATCGCCCAGTGACCCCGTGGGGGCGCTGTCCCTGGTGCTGAATCGCCCAGTGACCCCGTGGGGGCGCTGTCCCTGGTGCTGAATCGCCCAGTGACCCCGTGGGGGCGCTGTCCCTGGTGCTGAATGGCCCAGTTACCCCGTGGGGGCGCTGTCCCTGGTGCTGAATGGCCCAGTGACCCGTGGGGGCGCTGTCCCCGGTGCTGAATCGCCCAGTGACCCCGTTGGGGCGCTGTCCCTGGTGCTGAATCGCTCAGTGGCAGAAATCGAGTACGTATATAATATAATAGTATTCGATTAGTCAAATATTCTGGAGAGTAATTGGATGCCAATTACCAACGCTCGGCCTGAATTCTGCGGTCGTGGGAATGCTGCCTGACACTGTGTCCTGCCATTGGGGGCGTACGAGCAGGTTATAGAGTGGGTGTAGGGGAGGGGTGGGGGAAGAAGGGGGTAACGTGGTGGAGGAGATCAGGTTGGAGGGAGAGAGAGCAGCGAGTGGGCAGCTTCATATCCCGCAGTCATCAACATTTCATACCCCCCCCCCCTCTTCACTAACTCCCCGGCAATAATCGCGACTGGCTCGGGATAATTACAGGGCTCAGGGCCGCTGATCGGATCAGAATCGTGCATCGGGTCACCGGGACATACCTGCTAGCAGCCGGTGTGTGTGCTGCTGGTGCACGCGCGTGCGCATGTGTGGGTGTGTGAGGCACATTCCGCCGCTTTAGGGCTGAGTCTACCCTAGGGGAGGCCTCGTCAGGGTCAAGTGGTGATCGCTGTGACCATTGGGCCATCTACCCACCTGACAGAGGGTGTTCAGTCACTCACTCACTCACCCATTCACTCACCCACTCACTACATACACTCACCCAACCACCTACTCACTCACCCACCCACGCACACACTCAACAACAACAACAGCCAGTCGCCACTAAGTGGCGGTAATGTCACCACGGCGCTTGTGGTGCTAAGCTATGTGCACTCTAAGTGTCGAATGCCCACTTGCAGGTCTCGGGACAGACCCAGGTGCCATGGGTTGACTGACTGAGATAACTGGCAGATGCATCACCTCCACCCCCCTACTGTGCCAACTTGCTGTGTTTTAGCCGCCGGGGGCTCCGCTCGTCATTGTGGGCGTCGCTCCTCTGCCCTCCGTTGTTGCTGGATGTCGACTGCTCAGTAGCAGCGTCCTTCGCGAGCCTCCTCCACAGAGGCAGATCTTGACACTGCTGGTACCAGTCATCGGCAAGTCCACTCAGCTCAACATCTTCTTGTACCACATCACTCCATCTCTGCTCTAGGCTACGCCACGCCCGTTCAGTCTCCTTTATTCAGCCGAACAAAAGCTGCTTAGGCATGCGGTGGCTGGGAATGCGGGCTACATGGCCCAGCCAACGCAGCCTTGCCTGCTGGAAGAGCTCACCGATGGGACTTTGTCCAGATCTTTCACAGATTTGTGAGCTCCTCACACAATCCAGCCTGGTTAAACCCAGGATGGATGGTAGGCAGGCCAGCATGAATGTCTCAACCCGGCGAAGATGTTCCATTAGGGCGGTCCACGTTTCGCAAGCATTGAGAAGGTAGGGCATGAACGTGGACGAAAAGACCTGCATCTTTGTGGAGTGACAGACCAGGTAGCTACCACACAGAACTACGCAGCAGATGAAAAGGTAATGCCACTCGACTGATTGAGCGTGAGATCTGGTCATAAGCACACTGCCCAGGTACGGAAAATAATCCCCTGCTCTGTCTACAACTGCCTTGCCGATGGGGAGATGAGGGTGTCGAGTGTCTGATGTTACAAATACCCAGGCAGATGCTTAGTTTTGGAGGGGCTGATGGTAACGCCGCACCTCTTAGCGGTACGCTAAGAGCAGCAGCGCCTTCAACTCGTTTTTCTGGTGATCAGCAATCACCAGATCATCAGCATACATCACGTAGTTGACCTATAGGGAGGCGTCCCTCGACCACACCCGGGCATCGATCAGCCTTCCATTGTATCTGTATAGCCATGGAAGCTTCTCGAACTACGTTGTCAAAGAACATGTTAAATAATGTAGAGGACATCCCTGTCACACCGCAAAGGTGTCCAGGGATTGGCTCTAACTACCGGCCACGTAGCTTTACCAGGGCCTGCCCACCATCATGAAGATCTTAATGATTGTAAGCGGAGAGTCAGGGATTCCGAAAGCATGAAGAATAAGTTAAAGCCCAGGCCTAGTGATGGTATCATAGACCTTGACCAGGTCAATATGCAGAGACTTCGGTCTTGTTGGAATTCCATACACCTCGGCTGTTGCAGATGGACAGAGAATATGGCGTCAGTGTAGGACAGCCCTGGCCTGAAACCAAATTGGGGCTCATCCACCCACCCACCCACACATCCACCCACCCACACATCCACCCACCCACACACCCACTCACCCATTCATCCACCCACCCATTTATCCACACACCCACACACCCACACAGCCACTCACCCACACACCCACTCACCCACATATCCACCCACCCACACATCCACCCACCCACACATCCACCCAAACACTCATCCACCCACTCACTTATCCACACATCCACCCACCCACTCATCCACTCACCCACCCACTCACCCACCCACACACCCATTCATCCACACACCCACTCATCCACACACTCACACACTGAGTACAACACTAGTTCTACTCACACACTGAGTACAACACTAGTTCTACTCACACTGAGTACAACACTAGTTCTACTCACACACTGAGTACAACACTAGTTCTACTCACACTGAGTACAACACTAGTTCTACTCACACAGGAGATGTTCCACGTGGCGACGGAGAGAGATGTTGGTGAGCGGCGACGCAGCCAGGCCCCAGGACCCCACACGCGAGCCCCGAGCCCCGGGTCCGCTCCCCCTGAAACCCCCCCAGGCGTGGCCAGGCCCCGCCTCCAGCAGGTTCCTAGCCTCACCTGCTACCTTGACCCCAGGTACACCTCCCTCTCTGACTGGTTGTTACTTAAGTGTGCCCGTGATTCCCCTTCCAGGCCAGCAGGTGTCTCTCTGTCATAACACACGTGTGTCTGTGTACCTCCATGAGTCTCTGTGTACCTCCATGAGTCTCTGTGTATCTCTATGAGTCTCTGTATACCTCCATGAGTCTCTGTGTACCTCCATGAGTCTCTGTGTATCTCTGAGTCTCTGTGTATCTCTATGAGTCTCTGTGTATCTCTATGAGTCTCTGTGTACCTCCATGAGTGTCTATGTATCTCTATGAGTCTCTGTGTATCTCTATGAGTCTTTGTGTAGCTCTGAGTCTCTGTGTATCTCTATGAGTGTCTGTGTATCTCTACGAGTCTCTATGTATCTCTATGAGTCTCTGTGTATCTCTGAGTCTTTGTGTATCTCTACGAGCCTCTGTGTATCTCTACGAGTCTCTGTGTATCTCTACGAATCTCTGTATATCTCTACGAGTCTCTGTGTATCTCTATGAGTCTCTGTGTATCTCTACGAGTCTCTGTGTATCTCTACGAGTATCTGTGTATCTCTACGAGTCTCTGTGTATCTCTATGAATCTCTATGTATCTCTGTGCATCTCTACGAGTCTCTATGTATCTCTACAAGTCTCTGTGTATCTCTACGAGTCTCTGTGTATCTCTACGAGTCTCTATGTATCTCTGTGTATCTCTACGAGCCTCTGTATATCTCTACGAGTCTCTATGTATCTCTACGAGTCTCTATGTATCTCTGTGTATCTCTACGAGTCTCTATGCATCTCTACGAGTCTCTGTGTATCTCTACGAGTCTCTATGTATCTCTACGAGTCTCTGTGCATCTTTACGAGCCTCTGTGTATCTCTACGAGTCTCTATGTATCTCTACGAGTCTCTATGTATCTCTGTGTATCTCTACGAGTCTCTATGTATCTCTACGAGTCTCTATGTATCTCTACGAGTCTCTGTGTATCTCTACGAGTATCCATGTATCTCTACGAGTCTCTGTGTATCTCTATGAGCCTGTGTATCTTTACGAGTCTCTATGTATCTCTATGAGCCTCTGTGTATCTCTACTAGTCTCTGTGTATCTCTACGAGTCTCTATGTATCTCTACGAGTCTCTATGTATCTCTGTGTATCTCTACGAGTCTCTATGTATCTCTACGAGTCTCTATGTATCTCTACGAGTCTCTGTGTATCTCTACGAGTATCCATGTATCTCTACGAGTCTCTGTGTATCTCTATGAGCCTGTGTATCTTTACGAGTCTCTATGTATCTCTATGAGCCTCTGTGTATCTCTACAAGTCTCTGTGTATCTCTACGAGTCTCTGTGTATCTCTACGAGTCTCTATGTATCTCTACGAGTCTATATGTATCTCTACTAGTCTTTGTGTATCTCTATGAGTCTCTGTGTATCTCTGTGAGTCTATATGTATCTCTGTGAGTCTATATGTATCTCTACGTGTCTCTATGTATCTCTACGAGTATCTATGTATCTCTACGAGTCTCTGTGTATCTCTATGAGTCTCTGTGTATCTCTACGAGCCTCTGTGTATCTCTATGAGTTTATGTGCATCTCTACGAGCCTTTGTGTATCTCTATGAGTCTCTGTGTATCTCTACGAGTCTCTGTTTATCGCTATGAGTCTTTGTGTATCTCTATGAGTCTCTATGTATCTCTATGAGCCTGTGTATCGCTATGAGTCTCTGTGTATCTCTATGAGCCTGTGTATCTGTATGAGCCTCTGTGTATCTCTATGAGCCTGTGTATCTCTATGAGTCTCTATGTATCTCTATGAGCCTCTGTGTATCTCTATATCTCTCTACGAGTCTCTATGTATCTCTACGAGTCTCTGTGCATCTCTAGGAGCCTCTGTGTATCTCTACGAGTGTCTCTGTATCTCTACTAGTCTCTGTATATCTCTATGAGTCTCTGTTTATCTCTATGAGCCTCTGTGTATCTCTACTAGTCTATGTGTATCTCTACAAGTTTCTGTGTATCTCTATAAGTATATATGTATCTCTAAGAGTCTCTGTGTATCTCTATGAGTCTCTGTGTATCTCTACGAGTATCTATGTATCTCTAGGAGCCTCTGTGTATCTCTAAGAGCCTCTGTGTATCTCTATGAGCCTCTGTGTATCTCTACTAGTCTATGTGTATCTCTACAAGTTTCTGTGTATCTCTATAAGTATATATGTATCTCTAAGAGTCTCTGTGTATCTCTATGAGTCTCTGTGTATCTCTACGAGTATCTATGTATCTCTAAGAGCCTCTGTGTATCTCTAAGAGCCTCTGTGTATCTCTATGAGCCTCTGTGTATCTCTACTAGTCTATGTGTATCTCTACAAGTTTCTGTGTATCTCTATAAGTATATATGTATCTCTAAGAGTCTATGTGTATCTCTATGAGTCTCTGTGTATCTCTACGAGTATCTATGTATCTCTAAGAGCCTCTGTGTATCTCTAAGAGCCTCTGTGTATCTCTATGAGCCTCTGTGTATCTCTACTAGTCTATGTGTATCTCTACAAGTTTCTGTGTATCTCTATAAGTTTATATATATCTCTAAGAGTCTCTGTGTATCTCTAAGAGTCTCTGTGTATCTCTACGAGTATCTATGTATCTCTAAGAGCCTCTGTGTATCTCTATGAGCCTCTGTGTAACTCTGTGCATATCTATGGGTTTACTATGCGGTTCCGTAGTTGCATAGCCACATTCACACCTCAGTGACTGTGGGTGTCATTGCTCATTCACGAAGGAGATGCGGTGCAGCATCGGCCTGCTCCTGCTGATGATGATCTTCTGATGCGGATGATGGTTCCACGAGTGGTGAGCGAGTGGGTGAGTCAGTGACTACGTGAGTGGGTGAGTTGAGTTACTGGGTGAGTGAGCGAGTGGGTGACTAGGTGAGTGACTATGTGAGTAACTACGTGAGTAAGTGGGTGATTTGAGTGACTGGGCGAGTGAGCGAGTGGATGACTAGGTGAGTGAGTGAGTGAGTGGGTGAGTGAGTGGGTGGTTGAGTGACTGGGTGAGTGAGCGAGTGGGTGACTAGGTGAGTAACTATGTGAGTGAATGGGTGAGTGGTTGGTTGAGTAATTGTGTGAGTGAGCGAGTGGGTGACTATTTGAGTAACTACGCGAGTGAGTGGGTGAGTGGGTGGTTGAGTGACTGTGTGAGTGAGCGAGTGGCTGACTACATGAGTGAGTGGGTGGTTGAGTGACTGTGTGAGTGAGCGAGTGGGTGACTAGGTGAGTAACTATGTGAGTGGGTGGTTGAGTGACTGTATGAGTGAGCGAGTGGGTGACTAGGTGAGTAACTATGTGAGTGGGTGGTTGAGTGACTGTATGAGTGAGCGAGTGGGTGACTAGGTGAGTAACTATGTGAGTGGGTGGTTGAGTGACTGTCTGAGTGAGCGAGTGGGTGACTAGGTGAGTAACTATGTGATTGGGTGGTGAGTGACTGTGTGAGTGAGCGAGTGGGTGACTAGGTGAGTGGGTGGATACGTTGATGGTTCCACCAGTGTCTTCGAGGAAGAGGGGGAAGGGTCAAATCCAGGAGGAAGTCAAATCCAGGAAGAGATGCGATTATGTGCGGGTCTCGAATGAGGTGGTGTTTGTTATTATGGACGTTCTTCCGGATCTGGGTGCAAACCTCTGTTTAGTGACAGCAGCAGCATGTTCACCGCAAGTAAATGTGGTTACTGCAGTGACATAATTCCTTGCACCTGTTTTGTTGCCAGAAAGGGTCAAACCTGTTCCTTATATTTTGAAACTGGCAAGAGGTGTCCCACGAAGCAGCAGCGGCAGCGGCGGCAGCACACCGGTGGGCTAAAGTAGTGAATTATTTGTCTTTTGTCAACGTGACACTTTTTTTTGCTGACTGGCCGTGTCGGGTGGTGGAGGGTTACGACACATTTATAAATAACGTGATCTAACCCAAAAACCTTTATTATGAGTGTGTGTATGTGTGAATGTGTGTGTGTGTGAATGTGTGTATGTGTGTATGTGTGTGTAGATGTGTGTGTGAATGTGTGTGTATGTGTGTGTATGTGTGAATGTGTGTGTATGTGTGTCCGGCAAAACAACCCCCTACCTCCTCGCGGTGCCGGACGGGCAACTCTGTCGTGGACAGCGCTGTGGGGGGAGATCCAATTTTGATTGGCTCCTCCCCTCATGGCATATGTGTCCACCACAGGGGCTAAACGGGGGCTCTGGACGGGTGCGAGGGGCTGGTAACCCCTCCACCTTCAATTAATTACCACGAAACTACGAATTAAACTGAAATATGTAACAACTAAGCTTGTGCCGGAGGCCCCGGGGGGCCAGGCGTCTATGACGTCTCCTGGCCAAACCCCAATTGGCGGAGCCAGGAGATTGAATACCTACCCTCGGGGCTACTCCAGAAACAACGAAAAGCCACTACGGTTGGCCACGTGGAATGTTCGAACGCTCACTGCAGAGGAGAGGCTGCCACTCCTCTGTCGGGAGCTGGACCGGTACCGCCTGGATCTATGCGGCATTCAGGAGGTCCGGTGGACCGGCTCTGGCTCCTGACACCATGAGGGGTGGACAGTCCTCTACTCGGGGCAGCAGACTGCCAAACAACAGGGTGTGGGTCTTCTTTTGAACAAAAGAATGAAGGGGGCGTGGGAGCGTGGCGGTGAGGTGTGGGAAGCTGTAAGCCCCAGGCTACTTTGGGCTCGCCTTCCCATCAACCGGAGGCGAGGAATGGTGGTCGTGGTTACTTATGCCCCCACCGAAGATGAACATCCGTGGAGGGATGCAGGCAAAGCCGATGAGTCAGATGCCTTCTATGACCTCCTGTCACAGGTGCTGGCTAAAGTGGCCCCTCGGGATAGAGTCATCATGTTGGGTGACTTCAATGCCCGAGTTGGTCATGATACTGGCACCTGGTCTGGAGTGATTGGAGGGCATGGGCCAGATCAGCTCAATAACAACGGTAGGAGGCTGCTAGATTTTTGTGCAGCCCATGGGCTTGTAATTACCAACACGCTGTTCCGGCATCGGCGCATCCACACAACATCATGGATGCATGCCGGGTCCAAGCAAGAACATCTGCTGGACTACATAGTGACGGACCAGCGAATGCGAGCCCATGTCCTTGACACCAGGACCTACCGTGGAGCTGATCTGCCCTCTGACCATCGACTAGTCATCTGTAAGATGCGCCTGCCATTCTTCCACTCCGGTGGTGGGTGTACACCCAGGACCCCATTCCAACCTAAAGTGGCCTGGTCTCAGTTATCTGATGAAAGTTGCAGGCGAGAATTTCATCATCGCTTGCGACTGGGATTGGTATCGTCCCCGACTCCTCCTGATGTCGAGGGTAAATGGGCGAGGTTTAGGACTGTGACTCATGCAGCTGCAATGGCTGCTTTGGGTACGCGGTCCAGACCTCCCCAGACAACCTGGATGACAGAGGAGTTGTTCACGATGGTTGAGAAAAAGCGACAGGCCCACTGTCATCGGCTACAGAATCCCACGTCAGAGAATGAGGAGGCTTACCGCAGCCTTCGCTCGGAGGTTCGGAGAGCCGTGAGGCGCTGCAAGGATGGGTGGTGGTCGCGGGTTGCTGAGGAGATGGAGTCTGCCTCAGTGGCCCGTGATCACAAATCTCTATTTAACTCCATCAAAAAAGTAACCTGCAGCGCCACACCTATTACCATCATTAGGGGAAAAAACGGTGATCCAATTTCCGACCCCCAGGAACAGGTTCGCAGATGTGCTGAGCATTTCTGTGAGGTCCTGGGGGAGGGAAAATCCCTCAGCCAGGAAAACATCGTGGCACAAAGTGAGGATGACCCTGCTGAGGCTGCGGTGCCTCAAATATTGGATGAAGTCACCCCCTGAGAGTGGCTGGCTGAGGTGCCATCTGCTGAGGAAGTATTGAAGGCGATCTGGAGTCTGAGACCAGGAAAGGCAGCGGGCAGAGATGATCTCCCAAGCGAAATGCTGAGGGAGGGTGGCGTTTGTGCACAGACTGCCCTATATGACATCATAACAACAGTCTGGACCACTGGACGGGTTCCGCAGGATTGGAAGGATGCCCTGGTGGTCCCCCTTTTTAAGAAGGGGGACCGCACAGACTGCAACAACTACAGGGGCATCTCACTCCTCAGTGTGCCGGGAAAGGTCCTGGCAAGGATTATTCAGCATCGCCTTGCCAGGCACGCTGAGGAGAGGCTTGCGGAGCCCCAATGTGGTTTCAGGAAAGGGCGGTCCTGCACAGATGCCATATTTTCTGTCCGTCTGCTACAGCAGAGGTGTAGGGAATTCCAACAAGACCTACATCTCTGCTTTATTGACCTGGTCAAGGCCTATGATACCATCAGTAGGCCTGGGCTCTGGGTCGTTCTTCGCGCTTTTGGAGTACCTGACCCTCTGCTCACGATCATTAAGGACCTTCATGATGGTGAGCGGGCCCGGGTAAAACTACGTGGCCGGGAGTCAGAGCCATTCCCTGTACACCTTGGGGTGCGACAGGGATGTTTTCTGGCTCCCACATTATTTAACATCTATTTTGACCACGTAGTTCGTGAAGCCTTCAATAGCTGTACCGGGGGAATCTCCATATGGTACAGATATAATGGGAGGCTAATCGATGCCCGGGTGCGGTCAAGGGATGGCTCCCTATTGCTCAACCACGTTATGTATGCTGATGACTTGGTAATAGCTGCTCAGTCAGAGGAGGAGTTGGAGACGCTGCTGCTGAGACTGGAGCGTGCCACTAAGAGGTGGGGCCTTACCATCAGCCCCACCAAAACTAAGCACCTGCCTGGGTATTTTGTACCATCGGACACTCCACCCCCACAACTCCCAATCGGTGATGGGGCAGTTGTGGAGAGAGTGGAGAGTTTCCCATACCTGGGCAGTGTGCTTATGACTGGCTCCAGTTTAACAGCAGAGGTCTCACTCCGAATCAGTCGAGCGGCAATATCTTTTCATCGGTTGCGTAACGCTGTGTGGAAGCTACCTGGTCTGTCGCTCCGCACTAAGCTTCAGGTCTTCTCGGCCACGGTCATTCCCTCCCTTCTCTACGCTTGCGAAACGTGGACCCCCCTAATGGAACATCTTCGCCGGTTAGAAACATTTAGGCTGGCCTGCCTACGATCCATCCTGGGTTTAACCAGACTGGATTGTGTGAGGAGCTCACAAATCCTTGAAAGATCTGGGCAGGGTCCCATCGGTGAGCTCCTCCGGCAGGCAAGGCTGCGATGGCTGGGTCATGTAGCCCGCATGCCCAGCCACCGCATGCCGAAACAGCTTTTGTTTGGCCGGATTGAGGGGGCTAAGCGGGCGCGGCACGGGCTAGAGAAGAGATGGAGTGATGTGGTACAGGAGGACGTGGAGCTGAGTGGACTTGCCGATGACTGGTACCAGCGGTGTCAAGATCGGCCTCTGTGGAGGAGGCTCGTGAAGGATGCTACTGGGCAGTTGGAGGCAGTCGCCCTCCAACAACAACGGAGGGCGGAGGAGCGACGCTCACAACAGCGAGCGGAGCGCCGGGTGGCTAAAGCACAGCAGGTTGGCACAGTAGGGGGCACAGGTGGTGCATCAGCCAGTCATCTTAGTCAGTCGACCCGTGGCACCTGGGTCTGCCCCGTGACCTCCTGCCAGCGGGCGTTCGACACTTCACGTGGCCTCAGGGTGCACATAGCCTGGCACAAGCGTCGTGGTGACGTCACCGCCACTTAGTGGCGAATGGCGGTTGTTGTTGTATGTGTGTATGGATGTGTGTGTATGTATGTGTGTGTATGTGTGAATGTGTGTGTATGTATGTGTATGTATGTATGTGTGTATGTATGTGTGTGTATGTATGTGTGTGTATGTGTGTGTGTATGTATGTGTGTGTATGTGTGTGTATGTGTGTGTATGTGTGTATGTATGTGTGTGTATGTGTATGTGTGTATGTGTATGTGTGTATGTGTATGTGTGTATGTGTGTGTGTGTGTATGTGTGTATGTGTGAATGTGTGCGGTGCCGGACGGATGAGCAATAAAAACCGTCCCTATTGCTCAACCACGTTATGTATGCTGATGATTTGGTAATAGCTGCTCAGTCAGAGGAGGAGTTGCAGACGCTGCTGCTGAGACTGGAGCGTGCCACTAAGAGGTGGGGCCTTACCATCAGCCCCACCAAAACTAAGCACCTGCCTGGGTATTTTGTACCATCGGACACTCCACCCCCACAACTCCCAATCGGTGATGGGGCAGTTGTGGAGAGAGTGGAGAGTTTCCCATACCTGGGCAGTGTGCTTATGACTGGCTCCAGTTTAACAGCAGGGGTCTCACTCCGAATCAGTCGAGCGGCAATATCTTTTCATCGGTTGCGTAACGCTGTGTGGAAGCTACCTGGTCTGTCGCTCCGCACTAAGCTTCAGGTCTTCTCGGCCACGGTCATTCTCTCCCTTCTCTACGCTTGCGAAACGTGGACCCCCCTAATGGAACATCTTCGCCGGTTAGAAACATTTAGGCTGGCCTGCCTACGATCCATCCTGGGTTTAACCAGACTGGATTGTGTGAGGAGCTCACAAATCCTTGAAAGATCTGGGCAAGGTCCCATCGGTGAGCTCCTCCGGCAGGCAAGGCTGCGATGGCTGGGCCATGTAGCCCGCATGCCCAGCCACCGCATGCCAAAACATCTTTTGTTCGGCCGGATTGAGGGGGCTAAGCAGGCGCGGCACGGGCTAGAGAAGAGATGGAGTGATGCGGTACAGGAGGACGTGGAGCTGAGTGGACTTGCCGATGACTGGTACCAGCGGTGTCAAGATCGGCCTCTGTGGAGGAGGATCGTGAAGGATGCTACTGGGCAGTTGGAGGTAGTCGCCCACCAACAACAACGGAGGGCGGAGGAGCGACGCTCAGAACAACGAGCAGAGCGCCGGGTGGCTAAAGCACAGCAGGTTGGCACAGTAGGGGGCACAGGTGGTGCATCAGCCAGTCATCTCAGTCAGTCGACCCGTGGCACCTGGGTCTGCCCCGTGACCTCCTGCCAGGGGGCGTTCGACACTTCACGTGGCCTCAGGGTGCACATAGCCTGGCACAAGCGTCGTGGTGACGTCACCGCCACTTAGTGGCGAATGGCGGTTGTTGTTGTTGATGTTGTGTGTCCCTGTGTGTATGTATGTGTGTGTATGTGTGTATGTGTGAATGTGTGTATGTATGTGTGTGTGTATGTGTGTATGTGTTGTGTACATAGCCACTGGGGGCGCCGTAATGTAGCGGTCAGCTCGCTGCGTTAAGAACCCGGCGACCCGAGTTTCATTCCCCCTAACGGCCACCAATACCAGCGATGATGATCTGAACCGGTCCTGGGCCTCCCCTAGGTCGACTTAGCCTCAAATGAGTACTTGGTGCGGCGTGTAAACTTCGCCACTAGAGAAACAAAGGCGGTCGGGCGTGCCATTCCGTCCTTCATAGGTGCTACTCGCTAACAGCACTTGCCCTTGCAGCCTGTTGCAGGCTACACGGGGGATTCATAATAACGTTTTAGTTGTTGTGTAAGATCGCGTGAGTATGTCTCGTTAACCCACCACCACCCGACACTTGGTCGTGTTTAGTCACGTGTCAACACCACGTGACCATTAACGAGGCTGCCGCTGTGCAGGGCGGGAAGCGCTCCACGCGCGCTTCTTCGCGACTCGACGAGCCGGGTGACGTTCTCCCGCGGGTGACGTTCTCCCGCGGATGACGTTCTCCCGGGGGTGACGTTCTCCCGCGGATGACGTTCTCCCGGGGGTGACGTTCTCCCGCGGGAGAGGGGGCGGGTTGTTGTAGCACGTAACAATGGATCGTGGTCACGTGGAACAGATCAGTTATAAATCAGTACACGACGTCTTAACAAGGCACGGAATTGGAACGTGTATGACGTCATAAGCAGCACGAAGCATGCAGCTGTCAGAGCGGTTAAAATTCATTCTCTCAATTCAAATCGGTTGTCTCATTAGTCTCGGATCGTTGTAATTAGTTTTAGTTTCACACAATCACATCAACCTCATCGAAATCAATCGAGCGTCCTTTGTTGGCAAGCATGTTGTCCAACTGCCAAGGTTTGTGAGTATTTGATGTCTACGTGATGTTCCTTTTAGTCTATTTACGCGATCTAACCCAAGAAAAAATCCTCACCCCCCGCTTTAATGAGAAATATCGGTCGGGAAAGTCGACGTTGTAACACGTGGGGGGGGGGGGGGGGGGGGGGGGGGGGGGGGGCTATTTGTCTTTGTGGTGTCGTGGGGAGCGGCGGGGCCACGGTCAGCGCGCTTGGCGATCCGAGACGAGAAGAACATCTTGCAAGACGCGCCCATTAATCCTAAGACGCGGGGCTAATCCCAACGACCGGGAACCCCCTCCTCATTCCCCCCGTAGCCCCCCCCCCTCAGCCTCCCCAGCCCCCGCAGCTCCCACCCCCCTACAGTCCCCTCAGCCGCCACCCCCTCAGCCCCCACCCCCTCAGCCCCCACCCCTCAGCCCCCACCCCCCGCAGCCACCACCCCCCGCAGCCCCCACCTCCCTCAGCCCCCACCCCTCAGCCCCCACCCCCCGCAGCTCCCGCCCTTCTGTCTTTGTTCCATCTCCGGGCGCGACAATCACGGCGCGCGACTTCTTCAACTCTGCACACGAGTGGCGACACCTTGCTGGGGCTAGGCGATGTTGACTCCCTCTCCTGGTGCACAGGAGGTCGTGGGCTCTATCCCCACCGTGACGCCTGCTGCTGCTGCTGCTGTATATGTGGAGTCTGCGTCTCTCTCTCTCTCTCTGGGGCTAGGCGATGTTGACTCCCTCTCCTGGTACACAGGAGGTCGTGGGCTCTATCCCCACCGTGACGCCTGCTGCTGCTGCTGTATATGTGGAGTCTGCGTGTATCTCTCTCTCTGGGGCTAGGCGATGTTGACTCCCTCTCCTGGTACACAGGAGGTCGTGGGCTCTATCCCCACCGTGACGCCTGCTGCTGCTGCTGTATATGTGGAGTCTGCGTGTCTCTCTCTCTCTCTGGGCTTTCCCTCCACATTTAGAAACGACATCACGCGTTCAGAGTATGCGATCCATGTCCACGTGATAAGCCACTTCGTTGAGCGATCATTTGTGGCCAGGTCGCTTCTGACAAAGAGCCACACAGCTCAGTGGGGCCTGACCGAGTTCAATAACGAAAGCAGTCCTTTAGAGCCATTGAACAGAGGCAATCACCGCATCATCATCGCACGGCACTCTCACGCGCGCTTCTGTGGCCGTCTGGAACGCTCCTCCTTCCGATATCATAAAGTCGCTGGGGAACTATGCACGGTTAAATCACCAACATCATCATTATCATCCAGGTTAACAAACTCAATTCTCCAGAACAGATTTTTGCGTTTCGTTTCTTGTCTTTACCGCCTCCCCTCCCGCGCCCTTCCGATCAGCACGGTGAGGCGACGTACGGTGCCAAAGAAGGTAATCGTGCATACAGTGCATACAGTGCATCGCGGTTAGTCACAGTTCGCGTGTGGTGGTGGTGGTGGGCTGGAGTGTAGTTAGCTCGTCCTCCTCCTCCCCCATCTCATCCCCCATCTCCTCCTCCCCCCCTCCTCCTCCTCCTCCTCCCCCATCTCATCCCCACCTCCTCCTCCCATCTCCTCCTCCCCCTCCCCCATCTCATCCCCCATCTCCTCCTCCCCCCTCCTCCCCCATCTCCTCCTCCCTCCTCCCCCAACTCCTCCTCCCCCCTCCTCCTCCTCCCCCCATCTCCTCCCCCCCCCCCCTCCTCCTCCATCTCATCCCCCCCTCCTCCTCCCCCATCTCCTCCTCCTTCATCTCATCCCCCCCTCCTCCTCCTCCTACTCCAACTCCTTCTCCCTCCTCCTCCTCCTCCTCCCCCCTCCTCCTCCTCCCTCAACTCCTTCTCCCTCCTCCTCCTCCTCCTCCTCCTCCTCCTCCTCCTCCTCCATCTCATCTCCCCCCTCCTCCTCCTCCCCCATCTCCTCCTCCCCCCTCCTCCTCCTCCCCCAACTCCTTCTCTCCCCTCCTCCTCCTCCTCCTCCCCCATCTCCTCCTCCCCCCTCCCCCTCCTCCATCTCCTCCTCCCCCCCTCCTCCTCCCCCATCTCCTCCTCCCCCCTCCTCCATCTCCTCCTCCCCCCTCCTCCTCCCCCCCTCCTCCTCCCCCCTCCTCCCCCGCAATTGCTGCGCAACGCGGCAGGGCAGACGGAGTCCAACTCCTCCACAGCTCCCTCCGGTGACGCCTCCTCCGCCAGCAGTGCCGCGTTGACCCCAGCGAGCTGTTGCCGATCTCCAGGGGTCACCGTGCCGGTCACCCTCGCCCCCTTCTGCCGAACCCCCTATAGACCCCCTTGCAGGGGGGGCATCGGACCCCCCATCGCCGCCACCACCACCGCCGCCACCGCCCCCACCGCCGCCGCCGTTGGCGTAGAGGGGATCCGCTGCCAGCTGGTGGCCCGGCTGCCACAGACCCCGCTGGGCCCCCTGGGTCGCCTGCCCTCGCCGTGCCCCTCGGGCACCCCGATGCCCCCGGGGGGGCACAGCTCCCGCTGGCAGTGGGGGCCCGCGTAGCGAGGTGGGCACAGACAGCGACTGTGCTCGAGGCAGACGCCGCCGTTGTGGCAACGCAGGAGGGCGTCGTCGCACAGATTGGCTGGCACACACACAGGCACACACACACACATGCACACACACACAGGCACACACATACTCAGGCACACAACAACAACAACAACCGCCATTCGCCACTAAGTGGCGGTGACGTCACCACAACGCTTGTGCTAGGCTATGTGCACCCTGAGGCCACGTGAAGTGTCGAACGCCCGCTGGCAGGTGGTCACGGGGCAGACCCAGGTGCCACGGGTCGACTGACTGAGATGACTGGCTGATGCACCACCTGTGCCCCCTACTGTGCCAACCTGCTGCGCTTTAGCCATCCGGCGCTCCGCTCGTTGTTCTGAGCGTCGCTCCTCCGCCCTCCGTTGTTGTTGGAGGGCGACTACCTCCAACTGCCCAGTAGCGTCCTTCACGAGCCTCCTCCACAGAGGCCGATCTTGACACCGCTGGTATCAGTCATCGGCAAGTCCACTCAGCTCCACGTCCTCCTGTACCACATCACTCCATCTCTTCTCTAGCCCGTGCCGCGCCCGCTTAGCCCCCTCAATCCGGCCGAACAAAAGCTGTTTCGGCATGCGGTGGCTGGGCATGCGGGCTACATGACCCAGCCATCGCAGTCTTGCCCGCCGGAGGAGCTCACCGATGGGACCGTGCCCAGATCTTTCAAGGATTTGTGAGCTCCTCACACAATCCAGTCTGGTTAAACCCAGGATGGATCGTAGGCAGGCCAGCCTAAATGTTTCTAACCGGCGAAGATGTTCCATTAGGGGGGTCCACGTTTCGCAAGCGTAGAGAAGGGAGGGAATGCCCGTGGCCGAGAAGACCTGAAGCTTAGTGCGGAGCGACAGACCAGGTAGCTTCCACACAGCGTTACGCAACCGATGAAAAGATATTGCCGCTCGACTGATTCGGAGTGAGACCTCTGCTGTTAAACTGGAGCCAGTCATAAGCACACTGCCCAGGTATGGGAAACTCTCCACTCTCTCCACAACTGCCCCATCACCGATTGGGAGTTGTGGGGGTGGAGTGTCCGATGGTACAAAATACCCAGGCAGGTGCTTAGTTTTGGTGGGGCTGGTGGTAAGGCCCCACCTCTTAGTGGCACGCTCCAGTCTCAGCAACAGCGTCTCCAACTCCTCCTCCGAATGTGCAGCTATTACCAAATCATCAGCATACATAACGTGGTTGAGCAATAGGGAGCCATCCCTTGATCGCACCCGGGCGTCGATCAGCCTCCCATTATATCTGTACCATATGGAGATTCCCCCAGTACAGCTATTGCAGGCTTCATGAACTACGTGGTCAAAATAGATGTTAAATAATGTGGGAGCCAGAGGACATCCCTGTCGCACCCCAAGGTGTACAGGGAATGGCTCTGACTCCCGGCCACGTAGTTTTACCCGGGCCCGCTCACCATCATGAAGGTCCTTAATGATCGTGAGCAGAGGGTCAGGTACTCCAAAAGCACGAAGAACGACCCAGAGTCCAGGCCTACTGATGGTATGATAGGCCTTGACCAGGTCAATAAAGCAGAGATGTAGGTTTTGTTGGAATCCCCTACACCTCTGCTGTAGTAGATGGACAGAGAATATGGCATCCATGCAGGACCGCCCTGGCCTGAAACTACTATGCCTGGAAACACAGCCCGCAAACACACGAAGGTATGGGTTCATGTGAGGGTATGGGTTCATGTGAGTCTGAATTCACGTGAATTTGGGTTCACGTGAGATTGGGCTCACGTGAGGGTATGGGTACATGTGAGATTGGGTTCACGTGAGTTTGGGTTCACATGAGGGTATGGGTTCATGTGAGAAGGGTTCACGTGAGGGTATGGGTTCACGTGAGGGTATGGGTTCACGTGAGATTAGGTTCACGTGAGGGTATGGGTTCATGTGAGATTGGCTTCACGTGAGGGTATGGGTTCACGTGAGATTAGGTTCACGTGAGGGTATGGGTTCACGTGAGATTGGGTTCACGTGAGTTTGGGTTCACGTGAGGGTATGGGTTCACGTGAGGGTATGGGTTCACGTGAGTTTGGGTTCACGTGAGTTTGGGTTCACGTGAGGGTATGGGTTCACGTGAGTTTGGGTTCACGTGTGGGTATGGGTTCATGTGAGTTTAGGTTAACGTGAGTTTGGGTTCACGTGAGGGTATGGGTTCACGTGAGATTGGGTTCATGTGAGTGTGGGTTCATGTGAATTTGGGTTCACGTGAGGGTAGGGGTTCACGTGAGGGTATGGGTTCACGTGAGGGTATGGGTTCATGTGAGTTTGGGTTCACGTGAGGGTATGGGTTCACGTGACGGTAGGGGTTCACGTGAGGGTATGGGTTCACGTGAGTTTGGGTTCACGTGAGGGTATGTGTTCACGTGAGTTTGGGTTCACGTGAGGGTATGGGTTCACGTGAGGGTATAGGTTCACGTGAGGGTATGTGTTCACGTGAGGGTATGTGTTCACGTGAGGGTATGGGTTCACGTGAGGGTATGGGTTCACGTGAGGGTATGGGTTCACATGAGGGTATTTGTTCACGTGAGGGTATGTGTTCACGTGAGGGTATGGGTTAACGTGGGGGTATAGGTTCACGTGAGGGTATGGGTTCACGTGAGGGTATGGGTTCACGTGAGGGTATGGGCTCACGTGAGTTTGGGTTCACGTGAGGGTATGGGTTCACGTGAGGGTATAGGTTCACGTGAGATTGGGTTCACGTGAGGGTATGGGTTCACGTGAGGGTATGGGTTCACATGAGGGTATGTGTTCACGTGAGGGTATGTGTTCACGTGAGGGTATGGGTTAACGTGGGGGTATGGGTTCACGTGAGGGTATGGGTTCACGTGAGGGTATGGGTTCACGTGAGATTGGGTTCACGTGAGGGTATGGGTTCACATGAGGGTATGTGTTCACGTGAGGGTATGTGTTCACGTGAGGGTATGGGTTCACGTAAGGATATGGGTTCACGTGAGGGTATGGGTTCACGTGAGGGTATGGGTTCACGTGAGGGTATGGGTTCACGTGAGGGTATGTGTTCACGTGAGGGTATGGGTTCACGTGAGGATATGGGTTCACGTGAGGGTATGGGTTCACGTGAGGGTATGGGTTCACGTGAGGGTATGGGTTCACGTGAGGGTATGGGTTCACGTGAGGGTATGGGTTCACGTGAGTCCGTGCTCTACGAGTCACCACACGCGCACCTCGGCAGCCCCCGTGCCAGTGGAAGCCGGGCAGGCAGCGGCTGCAGGTGAGGCCCGTGGCTCCCGGGAGGCAGGAGCACTGCCCAGCGGCGTCGCAGCGCGGGTGCAGCGAGCCCAGCGGCTCGCACTGACAGCCTGCAGCCCAACAGGGTAGTAGGGGGGGAGTGTGTGAGTGTGTGTGAGTGTGTGTGAGTGTGTGTGAGTGTGTGTGAGTTTGCGTGAGTGTGTGTGAGGTGCGTGAGTGTGTGTGAGTGTGTGTGAGTGTGTGTGAGTGTGTGTGAGGTGCGTGAGTGTGTGTGAGTGTGTGTGAGTGTGCGTGAGTGTGTGTGAGTATGCGTGAGTGTGTGTGAGTGTGTGTGAGTGTGTGTGAAAGTGTGTGTGAGTGTGTGTGAAAGTGTGTGTGAGTGTGTGTGAGTGTGTGTGAGTGCACGCGTGAGTGTGTGTGCACGCGTGAGTGTGTGTGAGCGTGAGTTCGATTCCCGCTCACGGCCAACACCAATGACGATTATCTGAACCGGTCCCGGGCCTCCCCTAGGTCGACTCAGCCTCAAATGAGTACCTGGTGCGGTGTGTAAACATTGCCACTAGGGAGACAAAGGCGGTCGGGCGTGTTGCTGGCCACCCACCCCCTCGTGTACCGTTCCGGCCTTCATAGGTGCTCGCTAACAGCACTTGCCCCTACAGTCTGTTAAGGCTATATGGGGGATCTTTGTTTTGTCTTTGTGCACGCGTGAGTGCGCGTGAGTGTGTGTCAGTGCACGCGTGAGTGCGCGTAAGTGTGTGTGAGTGTGCGCGCATGGGAGTGCGCGCGTGAGTGCGCGTGAGTGAGTGTGTGTGCATGAGCGTGAGTGCGCGTGAGTGCGCGTGAGCGTGCGAGTGCGCGCGTGAGTGTGTGTGAGTGTGTGTGAGTGTGTGTGAGTACGCGTGAGTGCGCGTGAGTGTGTGTGTGTGTTAGTGTGTGTGAGTGTGTGTCCGGCAAAACAACCCCCTACCTCCTCGCGGTGCCGGACGGGCAACTCTGTCGTGGACAGTGCTGTGGGGGGAGGTCCAATTTTGATTGGCTCCTCCCGTCATGGCATATGTGTCCACCACAGGGGCTAAACGGGGGCTCTGGACGGGTGCGAGGGGCTGGTAACCCCTCCACCTTCAATTAATTACCACTAAACCACGAGTTAAACTGAAATATATAACTAATAAGCTTGTGCCGGAGGCCCCGGGGGGCCAGGCGTCTATGACGTCTCCTGGCCAAACCCCAATTGGCGGAGCCAGGAGATTGAATATCTACCCTCGGGGCTCCTCCAGAAACAACGAAAAGCCACTACGGGTGGCCACGTGGAATGTTCGAACGCTCACTGCGGAGGAGAGGCTGCCACTCCTCTGTCGGGAGCTGGACCGGTACCGCCTGGATCTCTGTGGCATTCAGGAGGTCCGGTGGACCGGCTCTGGCTCCTGACACCATAAGAGGTGGACAGTCATCTACTCGGGGCAGCAGACTGCCAAACAACAGGGTGTGGCTCTTCTTTTGAACAAAAGAATGAAGGGGGCGTGGGAGCGTGGCGGTGAGGTGTGGGAAGCTGTAAGCCCCAGGCTACTTTGGGCTCACCTTCCCATCAACCGGAGGCGAGGAATGGTGGTCGTGGTTACTTATACCCCCACCGGAGATGAACATCCGTGGAGGGATGCAGGCAAAGCCGATGAGTCAGATGCCTTCTATGACCTCCTGTCACAGGTGCTGGCTAAAGTGGCCCCTCGGGATAGAGTCATCATGTTGGGTGACTTCAATGCCCGAGTTGGTCATGATACTGGCACCTGGTCTACAGTGATTGGAGGGCATGGGCCAGACCAGCTCAATAACAACGGTTGGAGGCTGCTAGATTTTTGTGCAGCCCATGGGCTTGTAATTACCAACACGCTGTTCCGGCATCGGCGCATCCACACAACATCATGGATAAATGCCGGGTCCAAGCAAGAACATCTGCTGGACTACATAGTGACGGACCAGCGGATGCGAGCCCATGTGCTTGACACCAGGACCTACCGTGGAGCTGATTTGCCCTCTGACCATCGTCTAGTCATCTGTAAGATGCGCCTGCCATTCTTCCACTCCGGTGGTGGGTGTACACCCAGGACCCCATTCCAACCTAAAGTGGCCTGGTCTCAGTTATCTGATTAAAGTTGCAAGCGAGAATTTCACATCGCTTGCAGCTGGGATTGGCATCGTCCCCGACTCCTCCTGATGTCGAGGGTAAATGGGCGAGGTTTAGGACTGTGACTCATGCAGCTGCAATGGCTGTTTTGGGTACGCGGTCCAGACCTCCCCAGAGACCCTGGCTGACAGAGGAGGTGTTCAGGATGGTTGAGAAAAAGCGACAGGCCCACTGTCATCGGCTACAGAATCCCACGTCAGAGAATGAGGAGGCTTACCGCAGCCTTCGCTCGGAGGTTCGGAGAGCCGTGAGGCGCTGCAAGGATGGTTGGTGGTCGCGGGTTGCTGAGGAGATGGAGTCTGTCTCAGTGGCCCGTGATCACAAATCTCTATTTAACTCCATCAAAAAAGCAACCAACAGCGCCACACCTATTACCATCATTAGGGGAAAAAACGGTGATCCAATCTCCGACCCTCAGGAACAGGTTTGCCGATTTGCTGAGCGTTTCTGTGAGGTCCTGGGGGAGGGAAAATCCGTCAGCCAGGAAAACATCGTGGCACAAAGTGAGGATGACCCTGCTGAGGCTGCGGTGCCTCAAATATTGGAAGAAGTCACCCCCTGTGAGTGGCTGGCTGAGGTGCCATCTGTTGAGGAAGTACTGAAGGCAATCCGGAGTCTGAGACCAGGAAAGGCAGCGGGCAGAGATGATCTCCCAAGCGAAATGCTGAGGGAGGGTGGCGTTTGTGCACAGACTGCCCTATATGACATCATAACAACGGTCTGGACCACTGGACGGATTCCGCAGGATTGTAAGGATGCCCTGGTGGTCCCCCTTTTTAAGAAGGGGAACCGCACAGACTGTAACAACTACAGGGGCATCTCACTCCTCAGTGTGCCGGGAAAGGTCCTGGCAAGGATTATTCAGCATCGCCTTGCCAGGCACGCTGAGGAGAGGCTTGCGGAGCCCCAATGCGGTTTCAGGAAAGGGCGGTCCTGCACAGATGCCATATTTTCTGTCCGTCTGCTACAGCAGAGGTGTAGGGAATTCCAACAAGACCTACATCTCTGCTTTATTGACCTGGTCAAGGCCTATGATACCATCAGTAGGGCTGGGCTCTGGGTTGTTCTTCGTGCTTTTGGAGTACCTGACACTCTGCTCACGATCATTAAGGACCTTCATGATGGTGAGCGGGCCCGGGTAAAACTACGTGGCCGGGAGTCAGAGCCATTCTTTGTACACCTTGGGGTGCGACAGGGATGTCCTCTGGCTCCCACATTATTTAACATCTATTTTGACCACGTAGTTCGTGAAGCCTTCAATAGCTGTATCGGGGGAATCTCCATATGGTACAGATATAATGGGAGGCTGATCGATGCCCGGGTGCGGTCAAGGGATGGCTCCCTATTGCTCAACCACGTTATGTATACTGATGATTTGGTAATAGCTGCTCATTCAGAGGAGGAGTTGGAGGCGCTGCTGCTGAGACTGGAGCGTGCCACTAAGAGGTGGGGCCTTACCATCAGCCCCACTAAAACTAAGCACCTGCCTGGGTATTTTGTACCATCGGACACTCCACCCCAATCGGTGATGGGGCAGTTGTGGAGAGAGTGGAGAGTTTCCCATACCTGGGCAGTGTGCTTATGACTGGCTCCAGTTTAACTGCAGAGGTCTCACTCCGAATCAGTCGAGCGGCAATATCTTTTCATCGGTTGCGTAACGCTGTGTGGAAGCTACCTGGTCTGTCGCTCCGCACTAAGCTTCTGGTCTTCTCGGCCACGGTCATTCCCTCCCTTCCATACGCTTGCGAAACGTGGACCCCCCTAATGGAACATCTTCGCCGGTTAGAAACATTTAGGCTGGCCTGCCTACGATTCATCCTGGGTTTAACCAGACTGGATTGTGTGAGGAGCTCACAAATACTTGAAAGATCTGGGCAAGGTCCCATCGGTGAGCTCCTCCGGCAGGCAAGGCTGCGATGGCTGGGTAATGTAGCCCGCATGCCCAGCCACCGCATGCCGAAACAGCTTTTGTTCGGCCGGATTGAGGGGGCTAAGCGGGCGCGGCACGGGCTAGAGAAGAGATGGAGTGATGTGGTACAGGAGGACGTGGAGCTGAGTGGACTTGCCGATGACTGGTACCAGCGGTGTCAAGATCGGCCTCTGTGGAGGAGGCTCGTGAAGGACGCTACTGGGCAGTTGGAGGTAGTCGCCCTCCAACAACAACGGAGGGCGGAGGAGCGACGCTCACAACAACGAGCGGAGCGCCGGGTGGCTAAAGCACAGCAGGTTGGCACAGTAGGGGGCACAGGTGGTGCATCAGCCAGTCATCTCAGTCAGTCGACCCGTGGCACCTGGGTCTGCCCCGTGACCTCCTGCCAGCGGGCGTTCGACACTTCACGTGGCCTCAGGGTGCACATAGCCTGGCACAAGCGTCGTGGTGACGTCACCGCTACTTAGTGGCGAATGGCGGTTGTTGTTGTTGTGATTGTGTGTGCATGAGCGTGAGTGCGCGTGAGTGTGTGCGCGTGGGAGTGCGCATGAGAGTGTGTGAGTACGCGTAAGTGTGTGTGAGTGTGTGTGTGCATGTGAGTGTGTGTGAGTGAGTGTGTGTGCATGCGAGTGTGAGTGTGTGTGAGTATGTGTGAGTGTGTGTGAGTGAGTGTGTGTGAGTGTGTGAGTGTGTGTGAGTGCGTGTGAGTGCGTGTGAGTGTGTGTGCATGTGAGTGAGTGTGTGAGTGTGTGTGAATGTGTGTGAGTGTGCGTGTGAGTGTGTGCATGTGAGTGTGTGTGCATGTGAGTGTGTGTGTGAGTGTGTGTGAGTGCGTGTGTGTGTGAGTGCCGGCCTCACTGCGGCACGCCGTGGGCTCGTGCAGGCGAGCGCTGGCGTTGCGGTGGTATCCCGGGCGGCAGCGCTGGCAGCGCGGCCCCCACGTGTCGTGCCGGCAGCTGAGGCAGGCGAGCGCCCGCACGCCCACGGGCACGCAGCGCCGCGAGTGGCCGTGGCACTGGCACCCTGCGCAGACAAAACTCACCTCGAGCTGCCACCCCCGTCACACTGCCACCACCATCACACTGGCACCACCATCACCACCATCAGACTGGCACCACCATCACCATCACCACACTAGCACCACCCTCACACTAGCACCACCATCACCACCATCAGACTGGCACCACCATCACCATCACCACACTAGCACCACCCTCACACTAGCACCACCATCACCACCCTCACACTAGCACCACCATCACCACCATCAGACTGGCACCACCATCACCACCCTCACACTAGCACCACCATCACCACCATCAGACTGGCACCACCATCACCACCATCACACTGGCACCACCATCACACTGGCACCACCCTCACACTAGCACCACCATCAGACTGGCACCACCGTCACACTGCCACCACCATCACACTGGCACCACCATCACCACACTAGCACCACCCTCACACTAGCACCACCATCACCACCCTCACACTAGCACCACCCTCACACTAGCACCACCATCAACCACCATCAGACTGGCACCACCATCACCACCCTCACACTAGCACCACCCTCACACTAGCACCACCATCAACCACCATCAGACTGGCACCACCATCACCACCATCACACTGGCACCACCGTCACACTAGCACCACCCTCACACTAGCACTACCATCACCACCCTCACACTAGCACCACCCTCACACTAGCACCACCATCACCACCATCAGACTGGCACCCTGCGCAGACAAAACTCACCTCGAGCTGCCACCACCGTCACACTGGCACCACCATCACACTAGCACCACCATCAGACTGGCACCACCATCACCACCATCAGACTGGCACCACCATCACCACCATCAGACTGGCACCACCATCACACTGGCACCACCATCACACTGGCACCACCGTCAGACTGGCACCACCATCACACTAGCACCACCATCAGACTGGCACCACCATCACCACCATCAGACTGGCACCACCATCACACTGGCACCACCATCACACTAGCACCACCATCAGACTAGCACCACCATCACACTAGCACCACCATCACCACCATTAGACTGGCACCACCATCACACTAGCACCACCGTCAGACTGGCACCACCGTCACACTAGTACCACCATCACACTGTCACCACCATCACCACCGTCACACTAGCATCACCATCAGACTGGCACCACCGTCAGACTGGCACCACCATCATACTGGCACAGACCACACTTGCACCCTCACCCGTGATGTTACTGAAGGAGATTGCAGGAAGAGGAGCGGGTTCGATGGGAGAGGTCGGCAATCCAGGCTGTTGATCTGGTCTGGTGTCATAAATATCCGGTCCGGTGTAGTGGACATCCGGCCCAGTGTTATAAAGATCCGGTCCGGTGTCATGGTGATCCGGTTCCGCGTGATGGAGATCTGGTCCAGGGTGATGGACATCTGGTCCAGTGCGATGGACATCTGGTCCAGAGTGATGGACATCTGGTCCAGTGTCATCTCGATCTGGTCCAGTGCGATGAACATCTGGTCCAGAGTGATCGACATCTGGTCCAGTGTCATGTCGATCTGGTCCAGAGTGATGGACATCTGGTCCAGTGTCATGTCGATCTGGTCCAGAGTGATGGACATCTGGTCCAGAGTGATGGACATCTGGTCCAGAGTGATGGACATCTGGTCCAGTGTCATGTCGATCTGGTCCAGTGCGATGGACATCTGGTCCAGAGTGATGGACATCTGGTCCAGTGTCATGTCGATCTGGTCCAGTGTCATGTCGATCTGGTCCAGTGCGATGGACATCTGGTCCAGAGTGATGGACATCTGGTCCAGTGTCATGTCGATCTGGTCCAGTGCGATGGACATCTGGTCCAGAGTGATGGACATCTGGTCCAGTGTCATGTCGATCTGGTCCAGTGTCATGTCGATCTGGTCCAGTGCGATGGACATCTGGTCCAGAGTGATGGACATCTGGTCCAGTGTCATGTCGATCTGGTCCAGAGTGATGGACATCTGGTCCAGAGTGATGGACATCTGGTCCAGTGTCATGTTGATCTGGTCCAGAGTGATGGCCATCTGGTCCAGAGTGATGGCCATCTGGTCCAGTGTGATGGACATCTGGTCCAGAGTGATGGACATCTGGTCCAGACTGATGGACATCTGGTCCAGAGTGATGGACATCTGGTCCAGTGTCATCTCGATCCGGTCCAGCGTAATGGATATCCAATCCAGTGTCGTGGACATCTGGCCCAGTGCTTTGAACATCCGTTCCAACGTCATGGAGATCCAGTCCAGCCTCACGCCGATCCGATCCAGCGCCTTGAAAAGCTGCTCCGGCGTGATGGACGTTCGCTCCGTGGTGACGGACGCCCAATCCGGCGTGTGGCCGATCCGGCCCGGCGTAACGGATGTGGGGTTTCTCGGCCCCCCTGGGGGGTCCTTGCTCCGCGGGGGGCCCCTGGGGCCGGGGGCAGGCACAGCGGCCCGGCACGGCGATGTCCGCGATGGAGTAGAAGTACTTGGACAGTGACTCCGCGTCGACGCCCGTGTCGCCCGTCGACGGCTCCAGCAGCTGTATCCGCACGTCCGTGGCCGTGAGGAATTCGCGCAGGGCCCTGGGGCCCGGGCTGCCGGGGCCCTCGGGGGCCCCGCGGGATCGGAGGGACCCCAGCAGGGCGATGCGTTCCTCCATCTCGATCCGCGCCACCCGCTCGCCCCGTGCCAAACCATAGGTCTGGGAGTAGCGCTCCGTGCAGAACACCTGCCGGGCGAACAGCGGGGTTACACCCATGGTGGATCGTAGGCAGGCCATGCTTGAATGATTCAAACTGGCACACGCGCACAACCCTCACTCACCCACCCACTCACTCGCCAAATAACCCAATCGGATCTCAACCCATCATGCACACACCCCTGTCACACACACACACACATCCGTCACTCACTCACCCATCGACCCACTCACTCACCCACTCACTCACCCAGCGACTCACCCACCCACTCACTCACCCGCTCACCCACCCACCCACCCACTCAACCAACCACCCACCCACCCACTCAACCGAACCACCCACTCACTCACTCACTCACCCACCCACCCACTGCACCACCCACTCACTCACCTACTCACTGCACCACCCACTCACCCACCCGCTCACCCACTCAACCACCCACTCACCCACTGCACCACCCACTCACTCACCTACTCACTTACCCACCCACTCACTTACCCACCCACTCACCCACCCGCTCACCCACCCACCTGGAGCGCGTTGGCGGCGTTCATGGGCGCGTCGCCACGCGCGGGCATCCCAAAGGCGCGCGCGCAGTCGCTCGCCAGCAGCTGCCAGGGGCGCCACGTGCGCCCGTGGTCGCGCGATCGCTCCACGAGCATCGCGTCGGGCGGTGGCCGCCGAGCGCCGAACGCCACCACGAGGTCGCCCGCCAACTCCACGGGCACCCCGCCCCACGAGAGGCGCACGGTGGCGCGCAGCGGGGCCGGGGGCTCGCGCCGGAGCCACGTGGCGCTCTGCCAGCGCGTGGCGGAGGCGCGCGGGCCCGAGTCTGTCATCAGCTCGGGCGGGTGGGACAACTCCGGCGTCTGCGCGTCGCACTCGTCGCACAGGTAGGGGTTCTCCTGCCCTCTCGCATGCGATGGGCGGGGCGGGGGGGGGTTAGAGGGTGATAGGGTGAGAGGGGGGTAGAGGTGGAGCGGTTAGAACTGCGCTACGACCTCAGGCGACTCGAGTTCGATTCTCGCTCATGGCCAACGGTGACGCAGCGCACTAACCGCTGCACTGACACTCCCCACTCACCCACCCACTCACTCACCCACTCACCCACCCACCCACTCACTCACTCACCCACCCACTCACTCACTCACCCACCCACTCACCCACTCACTCACTCACCCACCCACTCACTCACCCACCCACTCACTCACTCACCCACCCACCCACCCACTCACTCACTCACCCACCCACCCACCTACCCACTCACCCACCCACCCACTCACCCACCCACTCACCCACTCACTCACTCACCCACCCACTCACTCACCCACCCACTCACTCACTCACCCACCCACCCACCCACTCACTCACCCACCCACCCACCTACCCACTCACCCACCCACCCACTCACCCACCCACCCACTCACCCACCCACCCACTCACTCACCCACCCACTCACCCACCCACTCACACTCATTCACCCACTCCCCACCCACCCCACCCACCCACTCACTCAAACACCCACCCACTCACCCACCCACCCACTCACTCACTCACCCACCCACCCACTCACTCACACACTCACCCACCCACTCACATTCATTAATTCACTCACTCACACTCATTCACCCACTCACTCATTCATCCACTCACTCATTCACCCACTCACCCACTCACTCATTCACCCACTCACCCACTCACTCACCCACTCACCCACTCACTCACTCACCCACCCACCCACTCACACTCATTCACTCACCCACCCACTCACAGTCATTAATTCACTCACTCACTCATTCACCCACTCACTCATTCACCCACTCACCCACTCACACTCACACCCACTCACACCCACTCACACACACCCACTCACTCATTCACCCACTTACCCACTCACTCATTCACCCACTCACCCACCCACTTACCCACCCACTCACTCAACCACCCACTCGCTCACTCACTCACCCACCCACTCACATTCATTAAATCACTCACTCATTCATCCACTCACCCACTCACTCATTCACCCACTCACTCATTCACCCACCCACTCACCCATCCACTCAAACTCACACACCCACCCATACACACTCACCCACTCACTCACCCACCCACTCACTCACCCACCCACCCACTCACACACACCCACCCACCCACCCACACCCACCCACCCACCCACACCCACCCACCCACACCCACCCACCATGGCACAGAACGTCTCCGCCGGCGTGCCGCAAGTGATGCCGGGGGGCTCCACGCTGAGGGACGCGAAGCGAGCGAGGTTCGTGGCCTCCGCCGGGCACGGGAAGGGGACCCCTCTGGGCCCCCCAGACCCCGCAGAGTCCCCCGCGGGGTCCCCGCTCGAGCCCCTGGACCCCGGCAGGGGGTCCTCGCAGGGGGAGGGGTAGGAGACCGCGGGCAGCAGTGCCAGGAGAGCGCAGAGTGTGACGAGGGGACGCGGGGAGGAGGCGACGGGGCGCATGGCGGACGCGGCTGCCGCTGCTGCACTGCACCTGGACTAGACTCCGGTAGTGCGGTGGCCGAGTCTGTGTCGGTCTGTGTGTGTGTCTGTGTCTGTCTGTGTCTGTGTGTGTGTGTGTCTATGTGTCTGTCTGTGTGTGTCTGTGTATGTCTGTGTGTGTCTATGTGTATGTCTGTGTCTGTGTATGTGTCTGTGTGTGTCTATGTGTATGTGTCTGTGTGTGTCTATGTGTATGTGTCTGTGTGTGTCTGTGTGTGTCTATGTGTGTGTCTATGTGTCTGTGTGTGTCTATGTGTCTGTGTGTGTCTGTGTGTGTCTGTGTGTGTCTGTGTCTGTCTGTGTCTATGTGTCTGTGTGTGTGTCTGTGTGTGTCTGTGTCTGTGTGTGTCTGTGTCTGTCTGTGTGTGTGTCTATGTGTCTGTGTTTCTGTGTATGTCAATGTGTCTGTGTGTGTCTATGTGTGTGTCTGTCTGTGTGTGTCTGTGTGTGTGTTTGTGTGTGTCTGTGTGTCTGTGTGTGTCTATGTGTCTGTGTGTCTATGTGTCTGTGTGTGTCTGTGTATGTTTGTGTGTGTCTATGTGTGTCTGTGTGTGTCTGTGTGTCTGTATGTGTCTGTGTGTCTATGCCCGTGTGTGTACTTAGCGCTCCGTAGAGGAGTCCCATCCACGGTCTATCTCCGTGCCCTCTCCCTGTAACCTCCCTTGCCTCCGTCTGTCGCTCTCCCCTCCACTCTTCCCTCCACTCCCCCCTCTCCCCTCTCTCACCTCTCCCACCCCTTCCTCTCCACTCCCCCCTCTCCTCTGTCTCAACTCTGCTCTACTCACCCCTCTGCCCTCCCATGCACGGACTCTCCCCCTCTCTTCTCTCGCTGCTAGCGACTTTCTTTACTCTCGCAGAGCGCCTTTCATCGAGCGCACCCCCTCTCCTGTCCCTCTCTCTCTCCTGTCCCCTCTCTCTCCTGTCTCTCTCTCTCCTGTCCCTCTCTCTCCCGTCCCTCTCTCTCTCTCTCCTGTCCCTCTCTCTCTCCTGTCCCTCTCTCTCCTGTCCCTCTCTCTCTCTCCTGTCCCTCTCTCTCTCTCCTGTCCCTCTCTCTCTCTCCTGTCCCTCTCTCTCCTGTCCCTCTCTCTCTCTCTCCTGTCCCTCTCTCTCCTGTCCCTCTCTCTCTCTCCTGTCCCTCTCTCTCCTGTCCCTCTTTCTCTCTCATGTCCCTCTCTCTCATGTCCCTCTCTCTCCTGTCCCTCTCTCTCCCCTGTCCCTCTCTCTCTCTCCTGTCCCTCTCTCTCTCTCCTGTCCCTCTCTCTCTCTCCTGTCCCTCTCTCTCTCCTGTCCCTCTCTCTCCCGTCCCTCTCTCTCTCTCTCTCCTGTCCCTCTCTCTCTCCTGTCCCTCTCTCTCTCCTGTCCCTCTCTCTCTCCTGTCCCTCTCTCTCTCCTGTCCCTCTCTCTCTCCTGACCCTCTCTCTCCGTCCGTCATTCGCTAGCATTAGGGTAGAGTTATGGGTAGACGTAGGGATAGTGATAGGGGTAGAGAAAGGGGTCGTGTGATAATCGAGGTAGAGATTGGGGTAGTGTGGTGACAGGGGTAGCAGTTGTGTAGGGGTTGTGTAGGGGTAGAGGTTGTTGCTTAATTAGCGCCGCACTAATCCTGAGAACCGCTGCGCCAAATCCCCGTGGATCACTCCCGCGACAAACACCCCGCAGCATGCTGCCCCCCCCCACTCCCTCCCTCTCTCCTGCCCCCTTCTGTACTAGGCACACCTGTGTGCATATCACCTGTATCAAACACTTGTGAGCAGATCATCTGTATCACACACCTGTGTAGATCACCTGCATCACACATGTGTATTACTGGTATCACAAACACATATGTGTATCACATGTAGAACACACACTTGTGTGTGTGTGTGTATCACGTAAATCTCACACACACACAGCTGTGTATCACGTGTATCTCACACACACACCTGTGTGTGTATCACGTGTATCACACACACACACACGTGTGTGTATCACGTGTATCTCACACACACACGTGTGTGTGTATCACGTGTATCTCACACACACACACCTGTGTATCACGTGTATCACACACACGTGTGTGTATCACGTGTATCTCACACACACACGTGTGTGTGTATCACGTGTATCTCACACACACACCTGTGTGTGTATCACGTGTATCACACACACACACCTGTGTGTGTATCACGTGTATCTCACACACACCTGTGTGTGTATCACGTGTATCTCACACACACACCTGTGTGTATCACGTGTATCACACACACGTGTGTATCACGTGTATATCACACACACACACCTGTGTGCGTATCACGTGTATCACACACACACACGTGTGTGTATCACGTACCTGTGTGTGTATCACGTGTATCTCTCACACACACAGGTGTGTGTGTGTGTGTGTCAGATGTATCACACCTGTGCCGATCTATGGTTGAGTCTGTGGCTGAAGGCAGAGGCGCTGATAGCCGCGGTGAGGACTACACCTGCACCACCTGCCCTACCTGCACTACCCACAGCACCTGCACCAACGTCGAATGGGTTTTCTTGATCTGAAGAGAGAGGGACCGACATATGGTCTGTATGATGGTGATGACGATCTTGCAATGGCTGCTCACTGCGACGAGTTCGAGACTGATACTGAACCTGGATCGTGCCGATGAGAGTTTGGGCCTTATTAGCCCCACCAAAATACAACAGTAGCTGTCCGGATATTTTATGTCATTAAGAACTCGAACAGACCTCAACTCTGCATGATAGGGCAATTGTGGAAAGGGTGGAGGAATTCCTATACCTGGGCAGTGTGCTCATGACCAGCTCCCATTTGAGAGTGGAGGTCTTATTGTATTTAGTCCAGAGGCGCAACTCTGTGTGGAAGCTACGTAGCCAATCACTCCATATGAAGCTCTGGTTCTTCTTGGCCACTGTTGTGCTCAGCCTCTCTTAGCGATTCCCTCCCAAAAGAAAAATTTCGCCCTTTGTTTTGGCTTGAAAAAACCAACATTGAAATCAAAACATGGAAAGTGTAATGACTAAACTTAAGGCAAGAATCTGAAGTTATAACAATGTTTTTAATCAACGGATTTGACATATAACAAGATCGACAATTTGAACAGCAGTCCACAGTAGGGGGACACATTAGGGGGCACAGTTGGAGCATCTGCCATTTATTTCAGTCAGTCAACCCATGGCACCTGGGTCTGTCCTGTGACCTCCTGTCAGCGAGCATTGAGCACTTCACATGGCCTCAAAGTGCACCTGGCCTGGCACAGGCATCGTGGTGATGTCACCGTCATGTAGTGGTGAATGGTGGGTGGTGGCATTGGGACCGCTTTTCAGTTAGGAGCAGGGCCTATTGAGTTAAGATGCCTGACCAGGAGGGAGTGGGGCCTAGTTTGTAAGGATGCCTGACCAGGAGGGAGTGGGGCCTAGGCAGCAAGGATGCCTGATCAGGAGGGATTGGGGCCTAGGGAGTAAGGATGCCTGATCAGGAGGGAGTGGGGCCTAGGGAGTAAGGATGCCTGACCAGGAGGGAGTGGGGCCTAGGGAGTAAGGATGCCTGACCAGGAGGGAGTGGGGCCTAGTTTGTAAGGATGCCTGATCAGGAGTGGGGCCTAGGGAGTAAGGATGCCTGATCAGGAGGGAGTGGGGCCTAGTGAGTAAGGATGCCTGATCAGGAGGTAGTGGGGCCTAGGGAGTATGGATACCTGACCAGAAGGGAGTGGGGCCTAGGGAGCAAGGATGCCTGACCAGGATGGATTGGGGCCGAGGGAGTATGGATACCTGACCAGGAGGGAGTGGTGCCTAGGGAGTAAAGATGCCTGACCAGGAGGGAGTGGGGCCTAGGGAGTATGGATACCTGACCAGGAGGGAGTGGGGCCTAGGGAGTAAAGATCCCTGACCAGGAGGAAGTGGGGCCTAGTGAGTAAGGATGCCTGACCAGGAGGGAGTGGGGCCTAGGGAGTGAGGATGCCTGATCAGGAGGGAGTGGGGCCTAGGGAGTAAGGATGCCTGACCAGGAGGTAGTGGGGCCTAGTGAGTAACAATGCCTGATCAGGAGGGAGTGGGGCCTAGGGAGTGAGGATGCCTGACCAGGAGGGAATGGGGCCTAGGGAGTGAGGATGCCTGACCAGGAGGGAGTGGGGCCTAGTGAGTGAGGATGCCTGATCAGGAGGGAGTGGGGCCTATTGATAGTAAGGTCCATAGTTTTTGGCCACTTGGATGGCCTTGGCAGCATCCAATCTGTCGGCGTCGGTCGGGGTGGCAGTGGTTGATCGGCCTGCAGACGCACGCCTTGTGGTGATAGACCGTCGAGTTGTAGCCGACCGGCAAAGTTCTCGAACAAAATTACGGAATTTGTGAAACTTGGTTTTTTCGATGGCTGGGGGGTGTGGTGGCACCCATGTCGATTGTGGTGGAACTCCTGGCCACAGTCGGGGTGCCAGCATTGCATCTCCCGGCAGCAGCCGGGGTGGCAGTGGTGTCGGCGAGGGAGCAGCCAGGAGCAGCCGTGGTGGCAGCGTTGCATCTCCTGGCATCAGTTGGGTTGGTGGAAGTGGCGGCGAGGGAGCTGCCAGGAGCATGTGAGGTTGTGGTGGCGGCTTTGGAGCTGCCAGGAGCAGCCGAGGTTGTGGTGGCGGCTTTGGAGCTGCCGGCAGCAGCCGCCGATGTGGCACTAGATCTACCAACTCCAGCCGGTGTGTTGGTGGGTGTAAATGACGTGTCAGCAGCAGCAGCCAGGGTGGTGGTGTTGTTGGTGTTGGTTGCGATGATCCTCCCAGCAGCAACCTCAGGGGCAGTGGCAATACTGCATGTGGCAGCTGGGGTGGCATTGGCGATAGTGGTCGTGTTGGTGGACACCATGGCCGTGGCTTTCTTCAGGAAGGTCGTCTGGGTCTTCAGTTCCTTGAGCTGGCGACGCTTCATTTCCACCAGCAGAAGGAGCTCCGCATTCTCCCGTCGTTCGTATCCTGGGGTGTAAAGAAACCATCGTCAGTTTGGTGAACATCAGCCCGACACGAACCTTCAAATCATCGCATGTTGTCAACCTTTCTCGCTTAGAACGTACGGCCCTGTCAGTCACACCAAAAATAACTTATTTACCATATGGGCTATGAGATTTACGGCGTCATATGAGCAACATTTTGTCTGTCAAGAGTGCCATAAACGAATGTTTATGGCACTCTAGGAAGCATAGACGAATAGTAGTGGAAAGAGGCCATAACGCAGTGAGGGAAGCAAAAATCTGAACTCAACTGCATCCTCCTGAATGGAGCCAGGGACAGGTGTAGTTGTAGATAGTCTATTTACATATCTATGTATAGAATTATCAAGTGTCGTCATATTATTCATCTCCCAAACGGGACGAGGGTGATAAACGTGCACACAATTGTAAAAAAGGTATGCAACTATATTATTATATTAAATGAACGTGCAGCTGACACAGGCGAAACATGTTAATTTGTGAGTCAATGTTCGCGTCCGCTTCTCGTGCTCAGCCTCAGTTGGTACAGTCCATGTCTAGTAGGGTAGATGGAGGGGGAATTACTTCATGAGTTCCCACACTACTTCCAATTCCCATTCTTGGACACAGATATACCTAAACATCCTCATAGATATTTTTAGTTTTTTCGGTAAAGTCACGTTGAAGAGAAACAACAAAATAACAAAATATATATAAAACAATAAAAAATTCTCACGACGTTTCGACCATAACTCAAACGGTCATCATCAGGTGTGTCGGTTTGCATAAATGTATTTTGAAAACGGCATAGTTATTTATTTATATATATAAAAATAACGTTTGCGTCACGCGCAACGATTGGCTGTTTGCCAGGACTAGTCCATCTATTTTTTGAAAAGAGGAGGGGGGAGACGAAATTTGTTTTTATGTATGCTGTCTGAAAGCCACTGTAAGCGTGAACAATCAATCAAGAACTGAAATGATTTATCAAATCTTTCCAATGATTGCTAAGATAGAATCCATCTTCTCGGTTGAAATTGTCTCTGTGTTTGTATATGTGGATAGCCTCATGAACGAATCTCTCATGGAAGCCAGATGGCTTACAAAGAACCTCCGTCTTGGAAAAGTCAATGGCATGTGAGCCTACTGAATTAGAACAATGATCTGCTACGGCCGAGGTGTTGGTCCTACCGTGTTTAAGGTCTGCTTTATGTTCACGAATGCGGTCCGAGATATGGCGTTTGGTTTCTCCAATGTAACTACTACCACAGAGGCAACTTAGTTTGTAGACACCAGGGTATTGTATGTCCGGAATCACATCTTTTACAGACGGAACCAGATCACGGATTTTATGTAATGTGTTGAAACGGACCTGGATCTTGTGTTTATTCAAGATTTTGGAGATCTTTTTTGTGATCCCAGCAATGTAGGGTAAAGTGATGGTTTTGAAAGGCTCCTCAAGAGGGTTCTTCTTCATGGTTTGAGTGATAGCTTTGCGGATTGTATAGTCGGAGTAACCATTAGCCCTAAGAGCTTGGTGTACGTGCTTGAGTTCACTGCTTATGTGTTCCTGGTCGGATATGCATTGGGCTCTATGATACAGAGTCTTGATGAGAGAATTCTTCTGTGATGGATGGTGGTGGGAATCCGGTTTCAGATAAGCATCCGTATGGGTAGCTTTCCTGTAGACAGAGTGGCTCATTGAACCATCAGGTCTCTTTTAATTAGGACATCCAAAAAAGGTATCTTGCCATCTATTTCGACTTCCATGGTAAATCTGATGGCTGGGTGTATGGAATTGATGTGGTCGAAGAATTGGTCTAGAGCAGGCCGGCCATGTGGCCAGATGACAAAAGTGTCATCCACGTACCTCTTCCATAAGGTTGGGCGCAGAGTGGCAGTCTGGATGGCGTCAGTCTCAAATTTCTCCATGAAAATGTTAGCTATAACTGGAGAAAGGGGGGAGCCCATTGGGGTGCCCTCAGTTTGTTTGTAGAAAGTTCCATTCCAAGTGAAGTATGTATTGGTTAAACAGTGTCTCACCAGGGGGGGTACCTCAGTGTTTAGTCCTTGATGAACCAAGTCTTCAATGATTGCAATGGTGTCAGGTACAGGAACCTTGGTGAATAAGGAAACTACACCTCTTCGTCCCATAGTCTCTACTATCAGCTCCCCCACCTACAAACTAGCTCGTTTTTTGTCTGAAATCCTGCGTCCTTTCACTGGAAAGACCACCTCTGCGGTACAAAATTCTACTCACCTGGTATCAACAATCAAGGGTATTTCCCTGTCCCCAGACGACCTGCTTGTCAGTTTTGATGTAGTTTCCTTATTCACCAAGGTTCCTGTACCTGACACCATTGCAATCATTGAAGACTTGGTTCATCAAGGACTAAACACTGAGGTACCCCCCCTGGTGAGACACTGTTTAACCAATACATACTTCACTTGGAATGGAACTTTCTACAAACAAACTGAGGGCACCCCAATGGGCTCCCCCCTTTCTCCAGTTATAGCTAACATTTTCATGGAGAAATTTGAGACTGACGCCATCCAGACTGCCACTCTGCGCCCAACCTTATGGAAGAGGTACGTGGATGACACTTTTGTCATCTGGCCACATGGCCGGCCTGCTCTAGACCAATTCTTCGACCACATCAATTCCATACACCCAGCCATCAGATTTACCATGGAAGTCGAAATAGATGGCAAGATACCTTTTTTGGATGTCCTAATTAAAAAGAGACCTGATGGTTCAATGAGCCACTCTGTCTACAGGAAAGCTACCCATACGGATGCTTATCTGAAACCGGATTCCCACCACCATCCATCACAGAAGAATTCTCTCATCAAGACTCTGTATCATAGAGCCCAATGCATATCCGACCAGGAACACATAAGCAGTGAACTCAAGCACGTACACCAAGCTCTTAGGGCTAATGGTTACTCCGACTATACAATCCGCAAAGCTATCACTCAAACCATGAAGAAGAACCCTCTTGAGGAGCCTTTCAAAACCATCACTTTACCCTACATTGCTGGGATCACAAAAAAGATCTCCAAAATCTTGAATAAACACAAGATCCAGGTCCGTTTCAACACATTACATAAAATCCGTGATCTGGTTCCGTCTGTAAAAGATGTGATTCCGGACATACAATACCCTGGTGTCTACAAACTAAGTTGCCTCTGTGGTAGTAGTTACATTGGAGAAACCAAACGCCATATCTCGGACCGCATTCGTGAACATAAAGCAGACCTTAAACACGGTAGGACCAACACCTCGGCCGTAGCAGATCATTGTTCTAATTCAGTAGGCTCACATGCCATTGACTTTTCCAAGACGGAGGTTCTTTGTAAGCCATCTGGCTTCCATGAGAGATTCGTTCATGAGGCTATCCACATATACAAACACAGAGACAATTTCAACCGAGAAGATGGATTCTATCTTAGCAATCATTGGAAAGATTTGATAAATCATTTCAGTTCTTGATTGATTGTTCACGCTTACAGTGGCTTTCAGACAGCATACATAAAAACAAATTTCGTCTCCCCCCTCCTCTTTTCAAAAAATAGATGGACTAGTCCTGGCAAACAGCCAATCGTTGCGCGTGACGCAAACGTTATTTTTATAGAAATAAATAAATATGCCGTTTTCAAAATACATTTATGCAAACCGACACACCTGATGATGACCGTTTGAGTTATGGTCGAAACGTCGTGAGAATTTTTTATTGTTTTATATATATTTTGTTATTTTGTTGTTTCTCTTCAACGTGACTTTACCGAAAAAACTAAGAATATGAATTACTGCAGTCACGAAAGCTTTAAATCAAAATCCTCATAGATGCCCATAAACACGCCCAGAGACCCGGAGACAGGCACAGACTCATTGACTCACAGAGACCCGCAGATGTGTACAACAACCACTAAGTGTCAGTGACGTCAATACGGTGCTTGTGCCATGCTAGGTTCGGATTGAGGCCACGTGAGGTGTCGAAAGCCCACTGGCAGGTCACCGGCACAGAATCAGGTGCGCTGGGCTGACTGGCAAATGTACCAACTGTGCTCGCCATTGTGCCAGTTTCTGCGTTTTAGCACTCCACTCATTGCGAGCATCGCTCCTTTGCCCTCCGTTGTTGCTGGAGGGTGACTGCCTCCAACTCCCGAGCAATATCCTTCACGAGCCTCCTCCAAAGAAGCCGATCTTGAGACTGCTATTAGCAGTCATCGGCAAGTCAAATCAGCTTCCTTCTATACCACATCATTCCATCTCTTCTATAGTCTGTATCGTGCCAAATTAGCAGCATTTATCCAGCCAAATCAAAGCTGCTTGGGCATGCGGTAGCTGGGCATGCAGGCTATGACCCAGCCAACGCAGCCTCGCTGGCTTTAGGAGCTCACTGATGGAACCCTGTCAATATCTTTCAAGAATCTGTGAGCTCCTCACACAATCCGGTCTGGTTAAACCCAATATGGATAGTTGGTAGGCCAGCCTAAATGTTTCACACCACCACTGACGCTCCTTCAGAGGGCTCCACGTTTCGCAAGGATATAGAAGGGAGGTCATAACTGTGGCCGAGAAGACCCGGAGCTCTGTATGGAGCGACAGACCAGGTATCTTCCACACAGCATCATGCAGCTAATGGAAAGATAATGCCGCTCGTCTAATTCAGTGACACCTTGGCTGCCAACCCGGAGTTGGTCATGAGCACACTGCCCAAGGAAGCAAACTTCTCCATTATCTCCCCAACTTCCCATCACACATGCATAAATACAGACACACAGACACGTATATAGACCCATAGACTCACGAGACACATAGAGGCGCACAGAGACAGAGACTTGCAGAGACCCATCGACTCGCCAAGAGACCGAGAGACATGCCCATAGGCCAATAGACCCTTACATAAACTCACAGACTCACCTACACAGAGACGCATAGAAGTACATAGACACATAGATACGCTCTGAGGGACACAGACACACACAGTGACATGAAGATTCACACACAGACCCGCAGCACATAGGCCAATAGGCATACGCATGAACCTATAGACTCACAGAGATGCACAGATGCACACACACACAAAAGAGACCTACAGACGTGCACAGAGACACGTAGATAAACACAGAGACCCACTGACTTGCACAGAAACACATAGACTCGCATAGAGCCCGTTTGGACTCGCATGAAGACTATAGGCACACTTACTGTAGCTGTTGCGGGCATAGACAAAGAGGATGGCCAAGAATATCACGGACGCCGCCGTGAACGTGACCATCGCGGCCATCAGCGCGTCGAGGCCCTTCGAGTTGGCGGTAGGGGGCAGTTCGCAAGGGCAGCTGTCGCAGGGATTTCCGACGACATCTCGGTCTTCTCCTCCTCCAGCGCTGAAGAAGTGGAACAACATTTTCTAAAAGAGGCTAAGTAGCTCCTCGGGATCCGCCATCGTTGCCTGCGAGCTGCTGTGCGTCTCTCTCGACGACGAAGGTGATGCGAGTGACGTCACAGTGACATAGCAGTGGCGAGGGAGTGACGTCAAGGTGGGGGGCGTTACCCTCCAGCGCCGTCACGTGGGTCACACCGGCGTGCGGAGCCGCATGCTCCACTCGTCGAGGGCGATGACGTCACTCAGGTGCAGCATGGCCGCTGCTGCTGCTCACGCATCAGTTAGAATGTATTCACACTGCAGGGAGAATCCGATGAGCTATCAAGCTCTTTTGTCACAGATGTCCAGTAGGAGGCAGGGGGTCAGAACGTGACAACAAACTGCACAAAAACACAACAGCAGTGCAAAATGTAGGAAAGGTAAACATATCACAGAAACATATTTACGAAATAAAACTATTTTTTTTTTATCTTACCAAGTAAAGCCTACTGAGCTATTAGAAGCGACCTGGCCACAAATGATAGCTCAATAAAGTGGCTTATCGCGTGTAAAATTATAGCAGCAAAATAATATAAATTATCGAGAGGCATGTTTCTCATGAACTGGCAAATGTGTGTGTGTGTTATTAATCACGTATGGACCATTATTCATGAGCTATGTCGGGTGGAGGAGGGGTGTAAGACACAACAACTTTACTTGTCTTGCTGTTTATATTCTCCTCAGCGATGCTTCTCCGTTGTGTATTATTATCCGATAATAATATATAGTATTATCCTGTTCAGATTTTTTTTGTGTCGACATTGAACTAATTTCTTTCACAGAAGTGGGTCGCTTTAAAAAAAATAGTTTAAACATTTCTGTTTCGCTGTAAACGATACAACTGTAAATAATATATTTTTCGACGTAGAATTGTAATGTATAATGACTTATTGTTAGTAGCTCAGCTGATTGGTGAGTATATTGAGTTTATTGATAATTTTGATGTAGTTTATATTTTAGTTTTTTTTATCAGTTTACTATATGGTATTCATTATATAGTGTAGTGTATACCCAGTTACTTTATGTTAATAGCTCAGCTTATTGGAGAATATATTGAGTACATTGATTATATTGACGAAGTTTTATTTTATTATTTTAGTATTTCCCTTCTACGTGACTTTACCGAAAGAACCAAGAAGATGTAAATAATAACTTTTAAAAAAACTTTGTAATCTTAACGCCTCGCGTGAGGAGAATTGGCGCGCGCTCGGCTCTGAGGGAACAAAAAAGAAACCGCCACTCGCGCGGCCACGGAGACCCCTCCCCTCAATTCCCCCCCTACTCCCCCCCCTCCCCCCCACTTCCCCCCCTCTCCCCTCACTCCCTCCCCTCCCCCACTCCCCCCCCACTCCCCCTCTCTCCCCCCCTCTCCCCCCCTCTCCCCCCTCTTCCCCCCACTTCCCCCCACTTCCCCCACTCCCCCCCACTCCCTCCCACTCCCCCCCTCTCCCCCACTCCCCCCCACTTCCCCCCACTTCCCCCACTCCCCCCCACTCCCTCCCACTCCCCCCCTCTCCCCCCCTCTCCCCCCTCTTCCCCCCACTTCCCCCCACTTCCCCCCACTTCCCCCACTCCCCCCCACTCCCTCCCACTCCCCTCCTCTCCCCCACTCCCCCCCACTTCCCCCCACTTCCCCCCCTCCCCCCACTCCCCCCCTCTCCCCCCCTCCCACCACACTCCCCCCGCCACTTCCCCCCACTTCCCCCCCTCCCCCCACTCCCCCCCAATCCCCCTACTCCCCCTCACTCCCCCCCACTCCCCTCACTCCCACCATTCCCCTCACTCCCCTCACTCCCCCCACTCCCCTCCACTCTCCCCCACTCTGCTCAATCCCCCCCCCCCCCACTCTCCTCACTCCCCCCCCCCCACTCTCCTCACTCCCCTCAATCCCCCCCATTCCCCTCACTCCCCTCACTCCCCCCCCACTCCCCTCACTCCCCCCCATTCCCCCCCCTCCTCCCCACTCCCCTCACTCCCCCCCTCCCCCCCACTCCCCTCACTCCCCCCCACAACCCCCAACTCCCCCCCACTCCCCCCCATTCCCCTCACTCCCCTCACTCCCCCCCCACTCCCCCCCCCACTCCCCCACTCCCCCCCTCCCCCCCACTCCCCCCCATTCCCCTCACTCCCCCCCACTCCCTCACTCCCCCCCCTCCCCCCCACTCCCTCACTCCCCCCCACAACCCCCACTCCCCCCCACTCCCCCCTCTCCCCCCCACTCCCCCCATTCCCCTCACTCCCCTCACTCCCCCCCCACTCCCCCCACTCCCGCCTCCCCCCCACTCCCCCCCATTCCCCTCACTCCCCCCCTCCCCCCCACTCCCCTCACTCCCCCCCACAACCCCCAACTCCCCCCCACTCCCCCCCTCCCCCCATTCCCCTCACTCCCCTCACTCCCCCCCCACTCCCCCCCCACTCCCCCCACTCCCCCCCTCCCCCCCACTCCCCCCCACTCCCCCCCATTCCCCTCACTCCCCCCCACTCCCCTCACTCCCCCCCTCCCCCCCACTCCCCTCACTCCCCCCCACAACCCCCAACTCCCCCCCACTCCCCCCCTCCCCCCCACTCTCCCCATTCCCCTCACTCCCCTCACTCCCCCCCCACTCCCCACCCACTCCCCCACTCCCCCCCTCCCCCCCACTCCCCCCCACTCCCCCCCATTCCCCCGCACTCCCCCCCTCCCCCCCACTCCCCTCACTCCCCCCCACAACCCCCAACTCCCCCCACTCCCCCCCTCCCCCCACCTCCCCCCCATTCCCCCCCCCCCACTCTCCTCACTCCCCCCCCCCCCCCCCCACTCTCCTCACTCCCCTCAATCCCCCCCATTCCCCTCACTCCCCTCACTCCCCCCCACTCCCCTCACTCCCCCCCATTCCCCCCCCTCCCCCCCACTCCCCTCACTCCCCCCCTCCCCCCCACTCCCCTCACTCCCCCCCACAACCCCCAACTCCCCCCCACTCCCCCCATTCCCTCACTCCCCTCACTCCCCCCCCACTCCCCCCACTCCCGCCTCCCCCCCACTCCCCCCCATTCCCCTCACTCCCCCCCTCCCCCCCACTCCCCTCACTCCCCCCCACAACCCCCAACTCCCCCCCACTCCCCCCCTCCCCCCCATTCCCCTCACTCCCCTCACTCCCCCCCACTCCCCCCCCACTCCCCCCACTCCCCCCCTCCCCCCCACTCCCCCCCACTCCCCCCCATTCCCCTCACTCCCCCCCACTCCCCTCACTCCCCCCCTCCCCCCCACTCCCCTCACTCCCTCCCACAACCCCCAACTCCCCCCCACTCCCCCCCTCCCCCCCACTCCCCCCCATTCCCCTCACTCCCCTCACTCCCCCCCCACTCCCCCCCCACTCCCCCCACTCCCCCCCTCCCCCCCACTCCCCCCCATTCCCCGCACTCCCCCCCACTCCCCTCACTCCCCCCCACAACCCCCAACTCCCCCCCACTCCCCCCCTCCCCCCCACTCCCCCCCATTCCCCCCCCCCCACTCTCCTCACTCCCCCCCCCCCCCACTCTCCTCACTCCCCTCAATCCCCCCCATTCCCCTCACTCCCCTCACTCCCCCCCCATCCCCTCACTCCCCCCCATTCCCCCCCTCCCCCCACTCCCCTCACTCCCCCCCTCCCCCCCACTCCCCTCACTCCCCCCCACAACCCACAACTCCCCCCACTCCCCCCCATTCCCCTCACTCCCCTCACTCCCCCCCCACTCCCCCCACTCCCCCCCTCCCCCCCACTCCCCCCATTCTCCTCACTCCCCCCCCACTCCCCTCACTCCCCCCCTCCCCCCCACTCCCCTCACTCCCCCCCACAACCCCCAACTCCCCCCACTCCCCCCTCTCCCCCCCACTCCCCCCACTCCCCCCCATTCCCCTCACTCCCCTCACTCCCCCCCCACTCCCCCCCACTCCCCCCCACTCCCCCCACTCCCCCCCACTCCCCCCCATTCCCCTCACTCCCCCCCTCCCCCCCACTCCCCTCACTCCCCCCACAACCCCAACTCCCCCACACTCCCCCCCCTCCCCCCCATTCCCCTCACTCCCCTCACTCCCCCCCCACACCCCCCCACTCCCCCCACTCCCCCCCTCCCCCCCACTCCCCCCCATTCCCCTCACCTCACTCCCCCCCATCCCCTCACTCGCCCCCCCATCCCCCCACTCTCCCCTCACCTCCCCCCCACAACCCCCAAATCCCCCCACTCTCCCCCCCTACCCCCCACTCCCCCCATTCCCTCACTCAGCTCCCCTCACTCCCGCCCCCACATCCCCCCCCCACTCCCCCCCCCAACTTCCCCCCCCTCCCCCCCACTCCCACCCACTCCCCCCCCAGTCCCAGCACTACCCCCCTCCCCCCCACTCCCCTCACTCCCCCCACAACCCCCCAACTCCCCCCCACTCGCCCCCCCTCCCCCCCACTCCCCCCCATGCCCCTCACTCCCCCCCACTCCCCCCACTCCCCCCACTCCCCCCCATTCCCCCCCACTTCCCCTCACTCCCCCCCCACTCCCCTCACTCTCCCCCACTCCCCCCCCACTCCCCCCCACTCCCCCCCATTCCCCTCACTCCCCTCACTGCCCCCCACTCCCCCCCCACTCCCCCCCACTCCCCCCCACTCCCCCCATTCCCCTTACTCCCCTCACTCCCCCCACTCCCCTCACTCCCCTCACTCCCCTCACTCCCCCCCACTCCCCCCCACTCCCCTCACTCTCCCCCACTCCCCCCCACTCCCCCCACTCCCCCCATTCCCCCCCACTCCCCTCACTCCCCCCCCACTCCCCTCACTCCCCTCACTCCCCCCCATTCCCCTCACTCTCCTCACTCCCCCCACTCCCCTCACTCCCCTCACTCCCCTCACTCCCCCACTCCCCCCCACTCCCCTCACTCCCCCCCACAACCCCCAACTCCCCCCCACTCCCCCCACTCCCCCCCACTCCCCCCCATTCCCCTCACTCCCCCCCATCACCCCCCACTCCCCCCACTCCCCACTCCCCCCACTCCCCTCACTCCTCTCACTCCCCCCCATCACCCCCCACTCCCCTCACTCCCCCACTCCCCCCACTCCCCTCACTCCCCTCACTCCCCCCCACTCCCCCCCACTCCCCTCACTCTCCCCCACTCCCCCCCACTCCCCCCCCATTCCCCCCCACTCCCTCACTCCCCTCACTCCCCTCACTCTCCCCCACTCCCCCCCCACTCCCCCCCATTCCCCCCCACTCCCTCCCACTCCCCCCCTCTCCCCCACTCCCCCCACTTCCCCCCACTTCCCCCCCCTCCCCCCACTCCCCCCCTCTCCACCTTCCCCCCCACTCTCCCCCCCACTTCCCCCCACTTCCCCCCTCCCCCCCACTCCCCCCCACTCCCCCTACTCCCCCTCACTCCCCCCCACTCCCCTCACTCCCCCCATTCCCCTCACTGCCCTCACTCCCCCCACTCCCCTCCACTCTCCCCCACTCCGCTCAATCCCCCCCCCCACTCTCCTCACTCCCCCCCCCCACTCTCCTCACTCCCCTCACTCCCCCCCATTCCCCTCACTCCCCTCACTCCCCCCCCACTCCCCTCACTCCCCCCCATTCCCCCCCCTCCCCCCACTCCCCTCACTCCCCCCCTCCCCCCCACTCCCCTCACTCCTCCCCACAACCCCCAACTCCCCCCCACTCCCCCCCATTCCCCTCACTCCCCTCACTCCCCTCACTCCCCTCCCACTCCCCCCCCACTCCCCCCACTCCCCCCCTCCCCCCACTCCCCCCCATTCCCCTCACTCCCCCCCACTCCCCTCACTCCCCCCCTCCCCCCCACTCCCCTCACTCCCCCCCACAACCCCCAACTCCCCCCACTCCCCCCCTCCCCCCCACTCCCCCCCATTCCCCTCACTCCCCTCACTCCCCCCCCACTCCCCCCACTCCCCCCACTCCCCCCTCCCCCCCACTCCCCCCCACTCCCCCCCATTCCCCTCACTCCCCCCCTCCCCCCCACTCCCCTCACTCCCCCCCACAACCCCCAAATCCCCCCCACTCCCCCCCTCCCCCCCACTCCCCCCCATTCCCCTCACTCCCCTCACTCCCCCCCCACTCCCCCCACTCCCCCCCTCCCCCCCACTCCCCCCCACTCCCCCCATTCCCCTCACTCCCCCCCACTCCCCTCACTCCCCCCCTCCCCCCCACTCCCCTCACTCCCCCCCACAACCCCCAACTCCCCCCCACTCCCCCCCTCCCCCCCACTCCCCCCCATTCCCCTCACTCCCCTCACTCCCCCCCCAATCCCCCCCCACTCCCCCCACTCCCCCCCTCCCCCCCACTCCCCCCCACTCCCCCCCATTCCCCTAACTCCCCCCCTCCCCCCCACTCCCCTCACTCCCCCCCACAACCCCCAACTCCCCCCCACTCCCCCCCTCCCCCCCACTCCCCCCCATTCCCCTCACTCCCCCCCCACTCCCCCCCCACTCCCCCCACTCCCCCCCACTCCCCCCCATTCCCCCCCACTCCCCTCACTCCTTCCCACTCCCCTCACTCTCCCCCACTCCCCCCCACTCCCCCCACTCCCCCCCATTCCCCTCACTCCCCTCACTGCCCCCCACTCCCCCCCCACTCCCCCCCTCCCCCCACTCCCCCCCACTCCCCCCACTCCCCCCATTCCCCTCTCTCCCCTCACTCCCCTCACTCCCCCCACTCCCCCCACTCCCCTCACTCCCCTCACTCCCCTCACTCCCCCCCACTCCCCCCCACTCCCCTCACTCTCCCCCACTCCCCCCCACTCCCCCCACTCCCCCCCATTCCCCCCCACTCCCCTCACTCCCCCCCCACTCCCCTCACTCCCCTCACTCCCCCCCATTCCCCTCACTCCCCTCACTCCCCCCACTCCCCTCACTCCCCTCACTCCCCTCACTCCCCCACTCCCCCCCACTTCCCTCACTCCCCCCCACAACCCCCAACTCCCCCCCACTCCCCCCACTCCCCCCCACTCCCCCCATTCCCCTCACTCCCCCCCATCACCCCCCACTCCCCCCACTCCCCCACTCCCCCCACTCCCCTCACTCCCCTCACTCCCCCCCATCACCCCCCACTCCCCTCACTCCCCCCCACTCCCCCCCACTCCCCTCACTCTCCCCCACTCCCCCCACTCCCCCCCCATTCCCCCCCACTCCCCTCACTCCCCTCACTCCCCTCACTCCCCTCACTCTCCCCCACTCCCCCTCACTCCCCTCACTCCCCCACTCCCCCCCACTTCCCTCACTCCCCCCCACAACCCCCAACTCCCCCCCACTCCCCCACTCCCCCCCACTCCCCCCATTCCCCTCACTCCCCCCCATCACCCCCCACTCCCCCCACTCCCCCACTCCCCCCACTCCCCTCACTCCCCTCACTCCCCCCCATCACCCCCCACTCCCCTCACTCCCCTCACTCCCCCCCATCACCCCCCACTCCCCTCACTCCCCTCACTCCCCCCACTCCCCCCACTCCCCTCACTCCCCTCACTCCCCCCACTCCCCCCCACTCCCCTCACTCTCCCCCACTCCCCCCACTCCCCCCCCATTCCCCCCCACTCCCCTCATTCCCCTCACTCCCCTCACTCCCCTCACTCCCCTCACTCTCCCCCACTCTCCCCCACTCCCCCCCACTCCCCCCACTCCCCCCCCACTCCCCCCCTCCCCCCCACTCCCCCCCACTCCCCCCCACTCCCCCCCACTCCCCCCATTCCCCTCACTCCCCTCACTCCCCTCACTCCCCCCACTCCCCTCACTCCCCTCACTCCCCTCACTCCCCCCCACTCCCCCCCACTCCCCTCACTCTCCCCCACTCCCCCCCACTCCCCCCACTCCCCCCACTCCCCCCCATTCCCCCCCACTCCCCTCACTCCCCCCCCACTCCCCTCACTCCCCTCACTCCCCCCCATTCCCCTCACTCCCCTCACTCCCCCCACTCCCCCCACTCCCCTCACTCCCCTCACTCCCCTCACTCCCCCACTCCCCCACTCCCCCCACTTCCCTCACTCCCCCCCACAACCCCCAACTCCCCCCCACTCCCCCCACTCCCCCCCACTCCCCCCATTCCCCTCACTCCCCCCCATCACCCCCCACTCCCCCCACTCCCCCACTCCCCCCACTCCCCTCACTCCCCTCACTCCCCCCCATCACCCCCCACTCCCCTCACTCCCCCCACTCCCCCCACTCCCCTCACTCCCCTCACTCCCCCCCACTCCCCCCCACTCCCCTCACTCTCCCCCACTCCCCCCACTCCCCCCCCATTCCCCCCCACTCCCCTCACTCCCCTCACTCCCCTCACTCCCCTCACTCTCCCCCACTCCCCCCCACTCCCCTCACTCCCCCCCCCACTCCCCTCACTCCCCTCACTCCCCCCCATTCCCCCCCACTCCCCTCACTCCCCCCCCCACTCCCCTCACTCCCCTCACTCCCCTCACTCCCCCCCATTCCCCTCACTCCCCCCCACTCCCCCCACTCCCCCCCACTCCCCCCCACTCCCCTCACTCCCCTCACTCCCCCCCACTCCCCTCACTCCCCCCTCACTCCCCCCTCACTCCCCCCACTCCCCCCACTCCCCCCACTCCCCTCACTCCACTCACTCCCCCTCACTCCCCCCCACTCCCCCCCACTCCCCTCACTCTCCCCTCACTCTCCCCCACTCCCCCCCACTCCCCCCCACTCCCCCCCATTCCCCCCCACTCCCCCTCACTCCCCTCACTCCCCTCACTCCCCTCACTCCCCTCACTCCCCTCACTCCCCCCCACTCCCCCCGCTCCCTTCGATCCCTCCCCCCTCTCCCACAGGTGTTAGAGGCATTGTTTGCTGGGGAATCGGCCTAACAAGTTTTAAGATTACTAATGAATATGTAAAATATTTTGTTTATTTTACCGGCTCAGGCGCACTACTGAGCGATGTCGCTCTCTTGTCAGACGCGACCTGGGTCATCGCAAATGAGAGCGCAACGAAGTGGTTCATCATCATCATCACCACGTAGACATTTACAGCAGCCGAACACGATAAACGCGTTGTGATGGCCACGCACATAAGTCACGCGATTCTTGAGATGGTGTACAATCAGGTGATTAACATTTTTTTGTATCCCTTTCGTAAAAAAAAACGATGTTACGAAGTTATACCGTACCGCTTTAACGACTTGTTTCTAATTTTTCAAAAGGCAACGATCCAGACCTTTTTGCGAGCGCACAGATTTATGTCATATCATTTAATATTTAGTTAAAATACTCGACGACCCCGGCGGGACTCGAACCCGCAACCTTTGAATGTCAGCCACAGTCCGCTAGAAGTCCAACGCGCTATCCATTGCGCCACGGGGCCACCTGTAGTGTTAACCCCTTCCTGGGCCCTGTAACCCACGCGGTTAACCTCTCCAGCTCTGCCCGAGAGACCGCTCTTCTCCCTCCCCCGGTGTGTTGGAGAGTAAACCCACAACATTTACAATTCAGCACGGTGTGCTAGAACTAGTAACGAATTGGCACGTTTTGCTTCCGTGACAAACTAGTTGGCTGTGTCGTGTGGTGGTGGGATTAACGACACATAAACGCGAACTAACCCCCCCAACCTCCCCAAACCTTCATGGATATTTGTTGGGAAGCCTGGTGTTGCAACTACGAGGTGTTCAACTTTCGTGACGCTTGCGCGTCTGTCGTTAATCAATGCTTGTGTCGCCATCTAGCGGAGGCTGCAAGCAAGTCCGCTCTCGGGTTGTGATGGGGTAAAGAATCTAAATCTATTTTTTTCATCTTACCAGGTTAAAGCAATAGTTATGTTCCATAAGCGACCTGTCTGTCACAAATGATAGCTCAACGGAGCGGCTTATCATAGTGTGAAAATGTATAGCAGCAGCCAAATCGTCTAAACGAGTGACGTGGCGGGGGAGAGAGCGAGACACGTAAACTACAGATACACAGCAGCAAGCGTCAGGGTCAGGATCGAACCCATGCCCTCGAGCACACCAGGCGTGGTAAATTAACATCTCCTAGCCACGACGGCACATTAAAGAAGACAATCTCGTGATACATGTACATGAAACATTTTAATAGCAAAAAAAAACACCAGCACGTCATTTACACGTACAAGACTTGTACACATTTAAAATTATAACTTTGTTTTGCCTGGCCCCCAGTAAACATTGGCCCAAGGTCGTGCCAACGTCGGCGCGTGGTGGGAACCGTTGGACTGACGTTGGGTCCAACGTTCCACGTGTTCTGGGTCGTCGCTTAGATTGGCACGGCAAAGCAATTTGTGTTCACGACGCACGTCTCGGACGACGCTTCACGTCGCCGCAGGAGCAACCTGCAGAGGTCGACGAGCGGACACTCTGCTCCACGCAGCTGCGGGACTCAAGACGCGCACCCTCTTCTGCTTGCGATTCCGCCGTCAAAATATTTTGGCCAGCAAAGACATTGCACCAGCAACAGCGCAATAATCCGAGGCCAATTTCGTAAATAAGATAAAAAAAAAAGAAAAATAAACCCTGCAATCATCTTCCGAGGAACGGCTGTTGCACGAGCCATTCCCTGTCAGGTTCAAAATGATACAACAGATGGGGGTGGCCAAACGTCCTCGACCCCCGGACCAGATTGCGGAACGACTCCTTGGCATGGCCGAGAAGCCACAGGACGCAAACTCACGGAGCGCTTCAACAAATGGCTGGCCATTGGCAACATACGGCAGTCCCTCCCTCGTCAACCGCGGGGGTCCTGCAACATGTCGCGGCAGGAAAAATCCGCGGTTGGCGAGGGATTCGTGTACAGAGGGGCCGCTTGCCCTGGGCGGGGGTCACACAGCAGGCGGGGGTCACGCTGCAGGCGGGGTCACGCTGCAGGCGGGGGTCACGCTGCAGGCGGGGTCACGCTGCAGGCGGGGGTCACACTGCAGGCGGGGTCACGCTGCAGGCGGGGGTCACGCTGCAGGCGGGGGTCACGCTGCAGGCGGGGTCACGCTGCAGGCGGGGTCACGCTGCAGGCGGGGTCACACTGCAGGCGGGGGTCACACTGAAGGCGGGGTCACACTGCAGGCGGGGGTCACTGCAGGCGGGGTCACGCTGCAGGCGGGGTCACGCTGCAGGCGGGGGTCACGCTGCAGGCGGGGTCACACTGCAGGCGGGGGTCACACAGCAGGCGGGGGGCACACTGCAGGCGGAGGTCACACTGCAGGCGGGGGTCACGCTGCAGGCGGGGGTCACACTGCAGGCGGGGTCACACTGCAGGCGGGGTCACACTGCAGGCGGGGGTCACACTGCAGGCGGGGTCACGCGGCCGAGTTGGCTGTAGAGCCTTGGATTTAGAAATCCGCGAAAACGCGCCCCCAGGGAGTGCTCGCGTCTTGGCTTTCGCTGCCAGGGCCGAGTGCCCCAGGGCCGAACGGACTGCCGGTCCACATTCTGCATATTTCTACCCCCTCCCCCCAGTTTCCAAATAAAGTTTTTGTATTGAAAAGTTAGAAATCCGTGAAAGCACGCCCTCGGAGCGCTCGCGTCTTGGCTTTCGCTGCCAGGGGCGAGTGTTTGGGGGTCAATAGGTTGCGGCTCAGGATTCCGCAGATTTCCCCCAGCCTCCGTTTCAAATAAATCTCGAATGAAAAGTGAAGGCGTCAACGGCGTCTCCATCGTCCGGGCAACTCGAGCTGCCCGTGAGACACACGTGGGCCTCACGAACCGTGGTTTGGCCGTCCCCCCCTGCTATCGAGGAAGGATTCGTGACACTAGAAGGCCGCTCTGCATTCGAAAACCCCATTTGTTACAATCAGGAGAAGAGGGAAAAGAAAAACGCATGCGTCTTTGTAAAGATTACGATTAAATATCATCATCATCCTACTGCCAGCAGAGTGACCGTATTCTATACAATTCAATGTCCTTTATTCAGACCAGATGCAGCATCTCCTCTGGTAAGCGAGACCTGGGAACACAAATGCGGAGAGTGCCTACATAGTTTGTTTGCATATCTTGCCACAAGTGCGTGTGGATTAATGCAGACTTGATGCCATGCAAACGGTACCGTTTGGTGTTTGGACATCTTCACACAACGCCTGTGCTCATTTTTATCGCACGTGCCAAACGTTATATTAAAACAAATTTAGTCGCCGCTAAGTTTCAAATTCGAGTGGGAGGATTGGGCCACGATTGCCGCGGGCTCGCGATGTCAGCCTGCGCTTGCGAATTGGGCGCCTGCCTGGGTGCTCGACGTCCACCCTTGTGGGGGACTGCCGGGTGGACTGCTTCAGAGGTCACCAGCTGTCAGCCGGCACCACCTTGGCGCTCCTGGGTTTCGAATCTAGAACGGAGGCGGCCGGTCGGTTCGGTGAAGCCGATCCCGGCAGTCACCCGTGATGAAATCGTTGCCTCGGGTGCGAGTCGATGGTCTGAGCCCCGCTTACCGATGACTGTGCAGCAGTAGCAACAACAACCAACTCCCATCGCATTAAATTTTACTCCGCGCTTAAGCCTGGCTTAAAGTTCAAGCTCTGGTCATTAAACGTCAGTTCGCCTTAAGGTCGCCGGGCGTGGCGCTGGCCACCCACCCCCTCGTGTGCCACAGTGCCGGTGGCCTTCATCAGTGCTGCTACTCGCTAACAGCACTTGCCCCAAGTCTGTTACAGGCTATACGGGGCATCTTTATCCCTGTTTTAAACAAAGCAGCCGTGCTCGCTCACCCCCTGCCGGCCACCAACAACGCTGCGCCACCCGTGGCCTCTGCGAAGACGCGGCGCCGTGGTAGGGACGCGGTCAGGGGGTCCGTAGGTCGGGCGAGGCGGGGGCCCAGGTGGAGAGAGATGCGAACTCCAGGCATCGGTGTGGTGAGCGTAGGGATGAGGTGTGTTGTGAAGGACCATTGCCTGAAACGTCACCTGTTGTTTTTGTTTGTTCCTTTAAAGGCCACGCGCGCGCGTTGAGTTCCTGTAGTTGTTCGTGGTCGCAAGCGTCGCAAGCAAGCAAGTTGCCCCTGACGGCGAGGGGAGAGCGGTGGGAGTTGTTGTGAAGGGGCGCGAGGTGGTGCCGGCGGTGGGGCGCCACTTTGCGGTGGGTGAAAGTGAAAGAGTCGGGGTGGAGCGGTACGGCGACTGAATGAGGCTGTGGCCGTCGGGAATAAGCCGCGGAGGACGGGGACGAGGCGAGCAGGCGGCGAGGGTACGGGCTGAGATTTGGAGACGGCGAGCGTGAAGAGCAGGGGGTGAGGGTGGCGAAGGCTCGTGTGAAGCGGCGAGGGTATTGGTGAGGGCGTGCGTGTCGAGCCTGTCAAGTGGTGAGCGTGGGAATCGGCGGCACTCGAGGTGCACCTGGCCTGGCACAAGCGCCGTGGTGACGTCGCCGCTCCTTAGAGGCGACGCTGGCTGGTGACGATGGCGACAGGGATGAGACGGCATGCGGTGGGGTAGGGCTGACGGGTGAAGGTCGTGGGGGGTGGTGGGGACGGGGGAGTGAGGTGAGGATGTGGTGAGCACGGAGCGAGGTGGTGCGTGCAGGAGGAGTTTCCCCTCGGCCCTGGTCCCTGGCCTCCTCTTCCGGACGTCTTCGTCCGACCCGGAGGAAAAAAAATCCGCCGGATCCGGCGCTCTGAAAAGTCCATCCCGGCCCCCGGCTTCACGAGTAAACCCATAATTATCAACAACAGCAGCAAATGTTTATGTTCTTCTCTCTCGCTGCCATGATCCACGGAGCGTTCTGGGCGCGCCCGGTGACGGGGAGCGCAAGGAAGGAACTGGGGGTGAAGAGGAGGGGATGAGGAGGGGATGAGGAGGGGGTGAGGAGACTCGGAGTGATGATGAGTAAGAGGCATGGGGAGTGGTGATGAGTAAGAGGCATGGGGAGTGATGATGAGGAAGAGGCATGGGGAGTGATGAGTGGAAGGCACAGGGAGGGAGTGGGGGGTACAGGGAGGGAGTGGGGGGTACAGGGAGGGAGTGGGGGTTACAGGGAGGGAGTGGGGGTGCAGGGAGGGAGTGGGGGGTACAGGGAGGGAGTGGGGGTTACAGGGAGGGAGTGGGGGTACAGGGAGGGAGTGGGGGTTACAGGGAGGGAGTGGGGGTGCAGGGAGGGAGTGGGGGTTACAGGGAGGGAGGGGGGGGGCAGGGAGGGAGTGGGGGGTACAGGGAGGGAGTGGGGGTTACAGGGAGGGAGTGGGGGTACAGGGAGGGAGTGGGGGTTACAGGGAGGGAGTGGGGGTTACAGGGAGGGAGTGGGGGTGCAGGGAGGGAGTGGGGGGTACAGGGAGGGAGTGGGGGGTACAGGGAGGGAGTGGGGGTTACAGGGAGGGAGTGGGGGGTACAGGGAGGGAGTGGGGGGTACAGGGAGGGAGTGGGGGGTACAGGGAGGGAGTGGGGGTACAGGGAGGGAGTGGGGGGGTACAGGGAGGGAGTGGGGGGTACAGGGAGGGAGTGGGGGGTACAGGGAGGGAGTGGGGGTACAGGGAGGGAGTGGAGGTGCACGGAGGGAGTGGGCGTGCGTCGTGGCCGCTGTCAGAGGAAGCACACGGGCCCCAGCGTGGCCGGGCGCTCGTCCCGCCGGCCGCCGTCCGGCGCCGTCACGGCCGCGTCCCGGAGGGGCAGCAGCTCGAGGTTGTCGGTGCGCACCTCCACCTGGAACTCCTCGCCCTGGCCCTGGCGAGACGGCACGGGGGGTGGGGCGCAGGCCGAGGGAGCGCGTGCATCGCCGCTCGCCGTGTTGCGACATTTTTCCATCGGCCATGGCTCGCTCGCTAAATACGGCCGATTAGAAATGAATCGGCCGTGACTCGCACCTCCGGTCAACACGGCAGGCCACGCACGGTGCCAAACAAGTTGAAGGCCCGCGTTTGGTCTGCACTGGTGGTGAGACCAGCCCCGACAGAAGACTGCCGTCTCTGGTGTAGGGCAGTCAGTCTCAAAGACAATGCATCGTATCTTATTATTATCAGAGCCATGATTGTGTTTGCATGTTCACCACAAGTACTGTGTGTGGTTCACGCAGTCTTGTTCACTTGCAAAAGGTTTCTGTGATTGAACGTCTTGACACAACTCATGTTTTGTTGCCAGAAAGGGGTAAAACACCCATTCCTTATTTTTCATACACATTTTACTTACGCGGCGATCTGACCCCCGTACACCGTGAGTCAAGTTCAATGTGTATTCTTGGTTCTTTCGGTAAAGTCACGTAGAAGGGAAATAATACAATTCTCACGACGTTTCGATTGCAACACAAGCAATCATCATGAGGTGTGAAAAACCCTTCGACGTGACTTTACCGAGAGAACCAAGAATATGAATCCCTACAGTCACGAAAGCTTTAAATCGAAAGTTAAATGTGATTTAAAATATATGAATATAAAATATACCGTGTATATACCGTGTATATGAATATTCGTCAAGCGGTAGGGTAGGGGTGATGATGATGATCTACCGTCGTTGCCCGATCCCAATTGAGCGATTTGCAGGTGCAACACATTTTATTGTCGCGTTTGTGAAGTTGGGGTTCGTAGTGCCCCGTCGTGTGGATGAGGCAACACGGAGACCTCAAGGGCGAGAAGCGGACAGCGGCGAGAAGCGGACAGCGGCGAGAAGCGGACAGCGGCGAGAAGCGGACAACAGCGAGAAGCGGACAGTGGCGAGAAGCGGACAACAGTGAGAAGCGGACAACAGCGAGAAGCGGACAGCGGCGAGAAGCGGACAACAGCGAGAAGCGGACAACAGTGAGAAGCGGACAACGGCGAGAAGCGGACAACAGTGAGAAGCGGACAACAGCGAGAAGCGGACAACAGCGAGAAGCGGACAGCGGCGAGAAGCAGACAACGGCGAGAAGCGGACAGCAGTGAGAAGCGGACAACGGCGAGAAGCGGACAGCACTGCCTGCGGCTCGCAACGGGGCGGTCGCGACGCGGGGATGGCAAGCGCCACGCTGAACTTTCAAGCCACGAGCCTAACATTTTAAAACGAAACGATGTTTACGTAGCTGGTAATGCCTCCGCCCCCACCCCCCACTAAGCTGTTAACTTACTTTCCCAGAGGCTACCTTGGCCACAAACGATAGCTCCAACGGAGTGCTGATATCATCACGTGGTGGGAATTTATAGCCGCGTCCAAATAGTCTCTGAACTCGTGACGTCGATTCCAAATGCGGAGGGGAAATACCGGAGGACCCGGAGAGAAATCCACACGACACGCCGGGAGTGAGAGAGAGAGAGAGATACACGCAAACCCCAAGTAGACAGGCGTCGTCATGGTCGGGCTCGAACCCGCGGCCTCCTGCCTACCAGGCGAGGGACACAACATCTCCGCACCTCGGCGAACCGCCGCCGGCGCGCGCCAGGAGGCGGCGGGGGGGAGGCGCATCGATCGGCGAACCTGGCAGGGCGCGTGGGGCAGCGACACGTCGGGGTGGCCGTGCGTGAGCGCCAGCCCGCTGTCGGAGAGCAGGGAGACGCGCCAGGCCGACGACTCCGCCGCCGTCCTCGCGCACGGCACCGTCGCGGCCTGCCTCGCCCCCGTGCTGTGCAGCCGCAGGAACTTCAGCTGCACCGTGTGCAGACCCTCGTAGACCGCCTGCAGCGGGTGGGTGGGGGGGGGGCAACGCAGTGCCTAGAGCTGTCGGACTTCCAGGCGGCTCAACCGGGACACGTGAACCGTACCTCTTTTTTCTCCTGGCGCATCCGAGCCGGAGCCGCGGTGCATTGTGGGGCAGCAGTGAGATGAAGTGCATTCTGGGACAGCAGGAAGGGGGTCGCCAAACCTGTTCCTGTAGCGCAGTGCCATGGAGCCACGTGTCGGAACCGTTTCCCGCTCCCGCATCTGGAGTCACCGGCAGCACCTGGGGCAGAATAGCGGTTCGCTCATCTACGATTACTCAAGTTACTCAAGTTACTCGGCCAATTTACTTGGAAGTGAAGTGTAAACCTCGCCTTTTAACGCCCCCCCCCCTCCCCGGTCAGTCCGTCTGCAGGCCATAGAAATACATTTTAAAATAATTTTATCTCTAAAAATGTAAAATAATGGTATCTCTATGGGCCCTACCCGCCACCCCCCCCCTCTGGGGTGAAACAAAAGTAAAACAATAAACTGAACCCCACGTTGGCGAGATTAAATCACGCGCTCACAAAATGGCCGAGCGGCTGATGGGACGTGCACAAAAAAATAACAACAAAGTTAAAAAACCTTCGTTGTAAAACACGCAGCGGGTACACACACGGGTGGGGGAGGAAGCGTATCGGCCACTTAGCTATTTAGTTTCACCGCTGGTCATTTGCCAGGCCGCCGACACAGAATCAACGCCGCCCCCCCCCCCCCCCCCCCCCAGCGCTACGGACGTCTGAATCTCACCAGCAGACATCCAAATCTGACTTGGGGCCCAGCAGGGCCAGGCGGTGGAGGCTGAGCGCCGCGGTTGTGTGGTGCGACATAAGTCTCGGCGCGCTCTGGAAGTGAGGCGCCCACGCTGGCTATGAGATGTTAACTACCTCGCCTGGTACACAGGAGGTCGTGGGTTCGATCACGACCCTGACACCTGCTGCTGTATATTTGGAGTTTGCGTGTCTCTCTCTCATCATCATCACGCTGGCTATGAGATGTTGACTACCTCGCCTGGTACACAGGAGGTCGTGGGTTCGATCCAGACCCTGACGCCTGCTGCTGCTGTATATTTGGCGTTTGCGGTGTCTCTCTCTCTCTCATCATCATCACGCTGGCTATGAGATGTTAACTGCCTCGCCTGGTACACAGGAGGTCGTGGGTTCGATCACGACCCTGACGCCTGCTGCTGTATATTTGGAGTTTGCGGTGTCTCTCTCTCATCATCATCACGCTGGCTATGAGATGTTGACTACCTCGCTTCGTACACAGGAGGTCGTGGGTTCGATCACGACCCTGACACCTGCTGCTGTATATTTGGAGTTTGCGTGTCTCTCTCTCATCATCATCACGCTGGCTATGAGATGTTGACTACCTCGCCTGGTACACAGGAGGTCGTGGGTTCGATCACGACCCTGACGCCTGCTGCTGCTGTATATTTGGAGTTTGCGGTGTCTCTCTCTCTCATCATCATCACGCTGGCTATGAGATGTTGACTACCTCGCCTGGTACACAGGAGGTCGTGGGTTCGATCACGACCCTGACGCCTGCTGCTGCTGTATATTTGGAGTTTGCGTGTCTCTCTCTCCCCGTGGTCACGTAGATTTTTCTCCGGATCCTCCTTTTTTTCCCCTACACACTTCGAATCAACGTCACGCGTTTAGAGTATTCGGTTGCTATAAATATCCACTTGATAAGCCACTTCGTTTGAGCTATCATTTGTGATACAGCAACAGCGATATCGTAGTTCAGTGGGGGCCTTACACGTGGTAACATAACGTTTAGTTGTAACTCTTGCGGGCACCGACGCTCGGTTTAATCTCACCGGCTCCTCTCGCTAAGCACCACCGTGCCCCCTCCCTCCCCCGTACCTTGAGGGAGGCGGTGACCGGGGAGATGCAGGTGGCCCCGCCGGCGGTGAAGTTGCAGAAGGCGCGCAGGGCATCGTGGGGGCAGCCCTGGTTGGGGTCAATGTAGTAGAACCCTGCCAAAGGACAAGGTCCCCTGTGTAGCCTGGGACAGACTGCAGGGGCCAAACACCTTGCCTAGCCACCTTTGTCTCCCCAGTGGTGATGTTTACACGCCACGCACTGTACTCTTTGTTTTTTTTCGGTAAAGTCACGTAGGTGAAACTATAAAATAAAAGAGTAAATGAAAAAACTAAATTAAATCACGTGATTTCATGAATAAATGAAAAAAACTAAATTTAATCACGTGATTTAATTAATAAATAAAAAACCAACCAATTTTAATCACGTGATTTCATTAATAAATGAAAAAAACTAAATTAAATCACGTGATTTAATAAAAATTTTCATTTATTATTTTATTTTATAGTTTCACCTACGTGACTTTACCAAAAAAAACAAAGAGTAAGAATCCTTGCAGTCACGAAAGCTTCAACTCTAGAATTTACGCTAGGTACTGCTTTGAGTCGACACAGGAGAGGCGCAGATGATCGTCACTGGAGTTGCAGCGCCTACGAAGGCCGGCACGGCGCATTGAGGAGGTGGTGTGGCCGGAACTAGGGCCCGGCCGCCGTTGTCTCCCTAGCGCCCACGTTCGCACGCAGAGCCGAACCAAGGGATGCACGGGACCAATTCAGATTCAGTAATCGTCACGCATGTTAGCTGTGACTGGGAATCAAACCCGGGTCTCCGGGTTCGTAGTGCAGTGCGCTAACCAATGCGCCACTGCTCCCACCACACAAGCGCATCCCTTTATTCATGCGGGGCAGCCTCACCACCGGGTCTCAACACTCACTTATGACGTCACGGGGCAGGTGTACAGGTGTTATTATGTCATGGCTCAGGTGATGTCGGGCGGTGGCGGGCTTAATGACACATTTATATTTACGTGATCTAAGCCCCCCCAAAGAACCTGTATTATGGATGATATTGGTCGCGAAAGCCCAGGTGTTAAATTGTACAGATGTCGTGGGCCAGGTGTACGTTTTATGACGTCATGGGCCAGGCGTACAGGTGTTATGACGTCATGGGCCAGGTGTAAAGGTGTTATGACGTCATGAGCTAGGGGCGGTCGATGTGGTGTTGTGGGTTGGGTGGTGTTGTGGGGTGGGTGGGGGTGGTGGTGGGGGGGTGGGGGGTGGTGGGGGGGTGGGGGGTGGTGGGGGGTGGTGGGGGGGGGGTGGGGGGTGGGGGGGGGTGGTGGGGGGGGGGGGGGTGGTGGGGGGGGTGGGTGGGGGGGTTCGTCGGCGCCGGTGCCGCCCGCTGCTACCGTCGTTGAGCCCGGGCCGGCAGAGCCCGAGGTCCCGGCAGGTGGTGGCGGGGCGCTGGCGCGTGCCCTGCAGCTCGCCCAGCGCCAGCTCCGCCCGGCTCCCCAGGGCGCGAAGCCTCGCCAGCAGCGGCGCCAGCGCGGAGTCCGCGTCGTTGGCGACGGCGCGCTGCGTCGCGGGGGAGAGGGGGAGAGGGGGAGAGGGGGAGAGGGGGAGAGGGGGAGTCCTCTCGCTCGCTTCACCTCGCCCGGTACGCAGGAGATCGTGGGACACGATCCCCACCCCCGACGCCGCCTGGGGGTCGCCGCGTGTCTCTCCCTCCCCGTGGCGGTCGCGGGGATTCTTCCCCTCGACGACGTCACGCGTGTTAGAGTATTCGGCTGCAATACATCTCAGCACGACGATGAGAAGCCACCGCTTCGTCGGGCTATCGTTTGGGATGGCCAAGAGCTACGCAGCAGCGCAATGGGGCCTTGCACCCGGTAAATAAAAATAATGTTTACACAGGGACTCGTCTAATTACGAACGAGTTAGGTTCCAGAGGTCTGTTCATCAGTCGAATTGTTCGTAAGTCCAACTTTACTCCTGTCGATTCCAAACGTGTTGTATGGCATGTACACTAAACACGGGGAATGGCTTTACAAGTTGTATCGTCTCCCGTAGATGTCGCTGCCACCGCCGCCACCTATGGGGCGTTTGAACTCACGACGCTCGGTCCGAACGGGCAACTGGACGTACGGACCGGGTTTGTTCGTATCTCCGAAAGTTCGCGAGTCGAATGTTCGTAAGTAGAGGAGTCCCCTGTAGTTTTAGTTTAACGCGGGACACGCGGTCTGCCTTGGGCTGGCTTGAGCCGCATCGGGCTCTCACCGTGTTGGGGGGCCCGGCCGTGCGGGGAGAGGGGGGCCCCCGCGTCGTCGTGGACTCGAGCCCCGAGGCCACGGAGCCCGCAGAGAGCATCTGCAACAGAGGCAAAGATCCCCCGCATAGCCTTCAACAGACTGTTGGGGGGGAGAGGCAAGTGCCGTTAGCGAGCGGCTGCCGTGAACGTCGTTGTGGCCCGGGCGGCCGCTAGGGTGTGGTGTGGCCGGAACCGCCGCGCCCACCAGGGCCGCGTTAATTCTCACCCTGACGAGGGCCGCTCCGGTGGCGACCGCGCTGGGGCCCGGTGGGCCGGGAGGCCCAGGCCGGCCCTGACGGCGGACGGCGATGGGAAGAGAGGAAGGAGGAGGAACGGAAAACAAATTATTTCACCGTTTCAGCGAGAGCAAAAAAAACAAAAATCTGAATATTTCTGCAGGGTGAGGGCCTCCCTGTGCGGTCATCGGAGTTCTCCGACCGACTTCACCCCCGCCGTTCAGCGCGGAACGGTGAAGGCGAGAGAGCACGGCCGCGGGAGCACGGAAGTAGAGTACAACGAGGGATTCTGCCATTGCATAGCGCGTCGGCGTTGCCCGCCTGTCAGAATCTCAACACTCTCATCAAAGTTCGATTCGCGCGCGGCACAAATCCAAACGATGGGCGTCTATAACGTGGGCGGCGTTTCCCATCGTGTGGCACGCCGGCTCCTGGCTCGGGGGTAGAGACCCGGCGATGGAAGTCAACGCAAGGCGGTCAACTCCCCGAGTGAGGGTGCAACGTGATGCCGTCCTCCGGTTCGGCCTGTTCCGTTACACAAGCCGTGACATGTGTACCGTACGTCGAACTTCTTCCGCACCGTGCGTTGCCAACCACGCGAATCGGGATGTGCCGGGGGAGAAGGGGAACAAACTAAGCAAAAAAGGCAGTGCTAAAGAAATCAGTTTTGTAATCTACACGATTTAAAAGTGCACAGCTCCCAGTGGGCTTCCTACTTATCGGAAGGGGAAGAGCGTTCCAGACGGCCGCGAAAGCGCGTCCGAAAGCGCCGCGTGATTGCGGTGACCACAGTCTTTGCTCGACGGGCAGCCAAAAGCCGCCACCACCGCCGCCGCCGCTGCTGTGAGGATGACCACGGGAGTGTCGTGTGGTGACGGTTTATTGGTTTATTGCTTCTTGACGAGACCAGCAGCGAGGTTTTGATGCGGTTCATTTGTGAGCAAGCACTCGGCGTGATTCATAATGAAGGTTTTTGTTGGGTTAGATAACGTAAGTATAAATGTTGTGTCGTAACCCTCCACCACCCGACACAGCCAATTAGTAAGGGATTTGTCACGTAAACAAAACGCCAACTAGTTACTAGTGCAGTGTATAAGAATAGGTTTTCCCCTATTTTCTGGCAACAAAACAGGTGGTGTTAAGATGTTAAAACACCAAACTGAAACCTTTTCCAAGGAATCATGTCTGCAATTAACCACAGATACTTGTGGTGAAAATACAAACAAAACATGGCTGATAGTATCTGCATTGTCTTTGAAACTGATTGGTCCATACCAGAGACAGCTTTCTTTAGATCCTCGTCTCAAACGGTGTCAGTTCAGAGGACAGCGCCAAAAGGCGTCCACAGCTGGTTGAGACGAGGATCTAAAGAAAGCTGTCTCTGGTGTGGACCAATCAGTTTCAACGGCAATGCAGATACTGTCAGAGTGTGTTCTTTTGTTTGTATTTTCACCGCAAGTATCTGTGGTTAATTGCAGACATGATTCCTTGCAAAAAGGTTTCAGTTTGGTGTTTTAACATATTAACACCGCGTGTTTTGTTGCCAGAAAAGAGGGGAAAACCTATTCTTACATTTTGACACTGGGTAAGGAGGTCCATGATGTAGTGTACAGTGTAGTTTACTACTTCAGCCCACCGGTGTGTTGGAGAATAAATCCACAACATCTACAATTTTAATTCGACATTTCACCGGTAATTTCATCAGGCATCATCGGGCGATTTGCCAAACTAGTGAAGCAATCCACCTGCTTCCCGTCTTACAAAGTGCAGGATTGGGTTCAGTGATGACGTCGTCCTGCTGCACTCTTTAAGACGGGACGCAGGTGGATTGCTTCACCATTCTGGCAAATCGCCCGATGATGCTGGATGTAATTACCAGCGAAACGTCACTGTACTCAATTTGTAAACGTTGTGGATTTACTCTCCAACACACCGGTGGGCTTAAGTAGTAACTACACTATACACTACACTACTATACACTACACTATACACAACACACTACACTATACACTACACTATACACTACACTATACTAGTAACTAATTGGCGTTTTGTTTACGTGACAAATCACTTACTAATTGTCTGTCGGCTTGTGGAAGGTTACGACACATACTTACGCGATCTAACCCAACAAAAACATTTACCATGAATAATATTGGTCGCGAAAGCCTGAAACGTGTTCGACTGTCTCCGCGTGATGGTCACACGTGCAACGAACGTTGGGAATAATTTAAATAAATACACGAAGCAACGAGAAAGGCGGAGGCTTCAACGAGTCCCGCCCTCGCCCGTCACACTCCGAGCGCGTGGATTTCTCCTCCGATTTTTGCCCTCCACATGTGGAGTCAACGTCGCCCGTTTCAGAGTAACTGGCTACTGCTGTCAATTTCCACGTGATGGAGACGTGATGACGACGTGATGACGATGATGGGGGAGGTATTTTGCGACGGCGATCATTTTGTGATGGCCAGGTCGCTTCTGAAAACAAATTGCTATACAGCTCAGTGGGGCCTTAACTTGGTTCGATTGCATCTTGCGTAACGTGAATGCGATGCTGGATTTACCTACCGGGGGGCCGGGCGATCCCTTGCGTCCGCTCTCTCCCTTGATTCCCTTTTCTCCCTGGGGGAAGAGAGACAGGTAACAAAGACAAAGGTGCTCCCCCCCCCCCCCGTATAGCCCACACAGGCTGCTGGGGAAAGTGCCGTCAGCGAGCAGCACCTACGAAAGCCAACACGGTGGGCGAGGGGTGCCGGTGTGGCCAGCACCACGCCCGGCGACCTTTGACTCCCTCGTAGGGATGTGTACACACCGCACCAGGTACTCATTTGAGGACCGGTTCAGATAATCGTCATTGGTGTTGGCCGTGAGTGTGAATCGAACTCGGGTCGCAGCGCGCTAACCGCTAACACTACCGCTCCCCACACACACAAAAACAAAGACCCCCCCGTATAGCCTTAACTGACTGTTGGGGCAAGTGCTGGCCGCCTTTGTCTCCCAAGTGGTGATGTTTACACACCGCACGAGGTACTCAATTGAAGTTGAGTAAACCTAGGGGAGGCCCAGGATCGGTTCAGATAATTGATGTTGGCCATGAGCGGGGTATTGAACTCGGGTCACCGGGTTCACAGCGAAGCGCGCTGACCGTTACCACTCCCGCTCCCCACACGGACACACACAAAGACCCCCCCCCCGTATAGCCTGTAACAGACTGTTGGGGCAAGTGGTGTTAGCGAGCACCTATGAAGGCCGGACCAGCACACGAGGGGGTGGGGAGACAGCACCACGCCCGGCCGCCTTTGTCTCCCCAGTGGCGATGGTCGCACACTGCACCAGGTACTCATTTGAGGCTGAGTCGACCTAGGGGAGGCCCAGGACCGGTTCAGATAATCGTCACTGGTGTTGGCCGTGAGCGGGAATCCAACTCGGGACGCCAGGTTCCTGGCGCGGCGTAGCGCTAACCGCTACACCACCGCTCCCCACACGGACACACACACACGCGTATGCACGCACAACACACACACACGTGCATGCACGCACAACACACACACACACGCGCGCGTATGCACCCACAACACACACACGTGGGTGTGTTGTGGGTCGGGATATGGCACTGAAACGGCAGCACGGGCAACACAGTGGGGGGCACAGTGGGGGGCACAGTGGGGGGCACGAGCAACACACGGCATGGAGCCACGAGAGGAATGGAACCGGGCTCCGATGCCATGAGGGATCAATGGGGTTCATCGATCCCTCCTGTGAACGGGGTTCACAGGAGGGAAACCCGACACACGTGCGTGTGTGTGTGCACGTGCGTGTGTGTGCACGTGCGTGTGTGTGTGCACGTGCGTGTGTGTGCGTGTGCACAGTGGGGGGCACAGGTGGTGCCTCTGCCAGTCATCTCAGTCAACCCACGGGACCTGCTGGGTTTGTCCCGTGACCTCCTGCCAGCGGGTGTTTGACACTTCGCGTGGCCTCAAAGTGCCCCTAGCCTGGCACAAGCGCCGTGGTGACGTCACCGCCACTCAGTGGCGAATGGTGGTTGTTGTTGTGTGTGTGTGTGTGCGGTGGTCGAACCTTCATTCCAAACAGTCCCTGTGCAGGCAGAGAGAGAGAACCGACAGAGAGCGGCAAGAAAAACAAATTACAAAAACATCATCACAAACTCATCACTTGGTTTGTGTTAGCTCCCTGGCCTGGTCTACAGGAGGTCGCGGGTTCAATCCCGACCTGGACGACGCCTGCTGCTGTATATTTGGAGTCTGCGTGTTCTCCCCGTGGTCGGGTGGATTTTTCTCCAGGGTCCTGACAGTTTTTCCCTCCACATTCAGAGTCAGCGTCACGCGTTTAATCAAAGTTAATTGGCCACCGCTATCAATTTGGTGATAAGCCTTCCACTACGTCGAGCTACCGTTTGTGATAGCCGGCTCACTTCTACAAAAAAGCGATTATCATCCAGCTCAGTGGGGCCTTAGCCGTACAAATAAAAGGAGTTGAACACGTTTGTAACAGTTAGACAGGTACAAAGGTCAAAGGTCCCCACCACCCCGCGATATTGCCTACGAAGGCCGTTGTTGGGGCAAAGTGCCGTTAGCGAGTAGCACCTTCGGTGGCCGGTTCGGCGAGCGAGCTGGGTGGCCAACACCGGCGGTGCTCATGTTTTTACAAACGTAACTCACCACAAGAGAGGTTTTTGGGGTTCGATCGCGTAGGTATACATGTGCCGTTAAACCCTCCCCCACCGCCCGATACAGCCGTTTAAGTAACTAAACGGTTGTGTGTTGGAGAGTAAACCCACTACAACATTTACAATTCGAGTAATTAACAACCAGCATCATCAGGCAGACAGCCCAGAGCTGTGGAGAGATCCTCCTCCTGTTTCGGAGAGGGGGGATGAATGTGATGTCGTCGCTTGTGAGCCAATCTGGTGCGAAGGCCAGAGGAGGGGGCGGGGTGCTGGTTACTATATGCACATACATTACATCGGTTATCCATTACCGGTTGGGTAACGCACCAGCTGCTTATTCTAGGCTCAGTCGAACCTGAGATCGTCGTCATCATTGTCATCGTCGCTACCGCCGCCGCCCGGTGTTAACCGGGGCGAGGAGGCTCCTCGGCAGGGACAAATATCCCCACCCTCACCCCCCGTTTCGCCTTCGCACACTGTCGCGGCAAGAGCTGTTAGCGAGCACCTATGAAGGCCGGCACGGCACGCGAGGGGTTGGGAGGCCAGCACCACGCCCGTCTACACCGCTTGCTCCTGCTGTGGTGATGTGGAACGCTCTCCCTTACGATATTAGGAAGCCACTGGAAGCCACAGGGAGCTATGCTGCACTTCGAAATCATCGAGAATGACAAACTCATTTCTTTAGAACTGCTTTTTGCGTGGTAGTTTGTTGTCCTTCACCCTGTCACCTCCGATTAGCGCGGTTGGCTACGTACGGTGCGAAAGAAGTTCAACGTACTACGTACGTACGATGCAATGCTCCGGGCTGCTGCTAATAGCGGAAAGGGGACACTCCGGAGTGCTGTGCCCGTTACACACACCCCAGGTGTCTCCTGCTACACCTGTTACACACACCCCAGGTGTCTCCTGCTGTGCCTGTTACACACACCCCAGGTGTCTCCTGCTGTGCCCGTTACACACCCCAGGTGTCTCCTGCTGTGCCCGTTACACACACCCCAGGTGTCTTCTGCTGTGCCCGTTACACACACCCAGGTGTCTCCTGCTACGCCTGTTACACACACCCCAGGTGTCTCCTGCTACGCCCGTTACACACACCCCAGGTGTCTCCTGCTGTGCCCGTTACACACACCCCAGGTGTCTCCTGCTACACCCGTTACACACACCCCAGGTGTCTCCTGCTGTGCCCGTTACACACACCCCAGGTGTCTCCTGCTGTGCCTGTTACACACACCCCAGGTGTCTCCTGCAGGTGTGGCAATGGGAGGGGGGGGGTGGGGGGGGTTGGGCACTCACTCACCGGCATTCCTGGGGGTCCCAAAAGTCCAGGGGGTCCAGAGACGCCCCTCAGACCCTGTAAGCACAACGGCGAGCAGCCAGCAGGGGCCTCGGTGAGCGAGCGGCAGGAGAGACGTCACCAAAAAGAGGACGGCGAGGTAAGAGGCAGAGAGTGAGCGGAGGGGAGTAGATTGAGATGAGGGGGGAGTGAGATGAGAGGGGAGTGAGATGAGAGGGGAGTAAGATGAGAGGGGAGTGAGATGAGAGGGAAGTGAGATGAGAGGGGAGTGAGATGAGAGGGGAGTGAGATGAGATGAGAGTGAGATGAGAGGGGAGTGAGATGAGAGGGGAGTGAGATGAGAGGGGAGTGAGATGAGAGGGGAGTGAGATGAGAGGGGAGTGAGATGAGAGGGGAGTGAGATGAGAGGGGAGTGAGATGAGAGGGGAGTGAGATGAGAGGGGAGTGAGATGAGAGCGGAGTGAGATGAGAGTGAGATGGGAGTGAGATGAGAGGGGAGTGAGATGAGAGGGGAGTGAGATGAGAGGGGAGTGAGATGAGACTGAGATGAGAGGTGAGTGAGATGAGAGGGGAGTGAGATGAGACGGGAGTGAGATGAGAGCGGAGTGAGATGAGAGTGAGATGGGAGTGAGATGAGAGGGGAGTGAGATGAGAGGGGAGTGAGATGAGAGTGAGATGAGAGGGGAGTGAGATGAGAGGGGAGTGAGATGAGATGAGAGTGAGATGAGAGGGGAGTGAGATGAGAGGGGAGTGAGAAGAGGGGGGAGTGAGATGAGAGGGGAGTGAGATGAGAGGGGAGTGAGATGAGAGTGAGATGAGAGGGGAGTGAGATGAGAGGGGAGTGAGATGAGAGGGGAGTGAGATGAGAGGGGAGTGAGATGAGAGGGGAGTGAGATGAGAGGGGAATGAGATGAGAGGGGAGTGAGATGAGAGGGGAGTGAGATGAGAGGGGAGTGAGATGAGAGGGGAGTGAGATGAGAGTGAGATGAGAGGGGAGTGAGATGAGAGGGGAATGAGATGAGAGGGGAGTGAGATGAGAGTGAGATGAGAGGGGAGTGAGATGAGAGTGAGATGAGTGAGATGAGAGGGGAGTGAGATGAGAGGGGAGTGAGATGAGGGGGGAGTGAGATGAGAGGGGAGTGAGAGGGGAGTGAGATGAGAGGGGAGTGAGATGAGAGGGGAGTGAGAGGGGAGTGAGATGAGAGGGGAGTGAGATGAGAGGGGAGAGAGATGAGAGTGAGATGAGAGGGGAGTGAGATGAGAGTGAGATGAGAGGGGAGTGAGATGAGAGGGGAGTGAGATGAGAGGGGAGTGAGATGAGAGGAGTGAGATGAGAGGGCTGCTGCTACCTGGATGCCTTTGGGTCCCAGCGTCCCCTTCTTCCCCAGTGTCCCCGTGAGACCCTGGACACACAAACCCACACGGGGGTCACGGCGACCTCCGACCCCACAGCTGAGCGCCACAGCTGGGCAGCCTCACAACCCCCCCCCCCCCCCCCCCCCCCCACGGCACCGATGGACAAAAACTGGACGCGATAAAAGTGCCGTCGGGGTAGGTCGCACAAAGGTCAAATGTGTCGTTTAACCCGCCACCGCCCAACGCGGCCAATTCGTAAGGTTTGTCACGTAAACGAAACGTGGCGATTGGTCATGAGTTCAGCACTAACCGCTGTGCCGGAGAGCAAAACCACACGCGGCATTTAGAATTTGAGTAACATCGGAATAAACTTTTGCTGAAAAGGCCCCAAAAAACACCAGGAAGTCAACAAAAATGTCCGTGTCATACCTTGATTCCCGCTTCTCCCGGTTCCCCAGGCTCTCCTTTCTCTCCGGTTTCGCCCTGCATCCAATGAATTCATTAGTTTGATTACTCACTCAATCCCATCGTTACTCTAAAAGGCTGTCATTCTCATCGTTATTGACCCGAACCTGGATGTGCACAGGCACGGTCCCTTTCCGTCAATTCCACTGCTGGATGAGGGAATCCCCCCACGTCGTGTGGCTCACGGGAGTCGCTTCGCTTTACTTCAACGCACCGGGCGGGTGGATCGGTGGCTCAGTGAGTGGGTCAGCGAGTGAGCGAGCAGACAGGGGGCAGGGGGTCACCACCTGTCCAGGTTTTCTCGGAATCGTCCTCGTGTTGAGGAGGCAGCTGCTACCCTGGGATAAATCTGTCCCATCTTCCCGGGACATTAAAACTCCCGTTTATTGTCAGTCGCGCAACAATAATCACGATAACGCATCGCGCACAATTTTCCACGTGTGAATGATCTCTGCCTCTAGGCGATCGCTATCGAGGAGTCCCCCTCAGGCGGAAGGGTAACAGTCCCCTCCGCATACAAGGCTCCCGGCGGCATACACGGGTGCAAGCAACACACTGATGCAGTGCTGGATTAAGCTAGCGTGGGGCCTGCAGCATATGTCGTTATAAAGGGGCCTTTAAAAGAAACACGTAAAGATTAAATCACACATTAGTAAAGTAATTGTATTTTTTCAATTGCTATACGGCCAGATAATACGACAAATCTCTAACTTTAAACACCCGGTCATTTATAAAAGTCGAAGGTGGTATAGTACTATAGTAATAGAGCAAGTGCAGAATCACTGAACCGGAATTGATAGCTTGAAAGCATTTAGCGCGGGACCCTTGAAAGTGTGGGGTCCGTAGCCGGTGTCACCCCACTCACCTTCTCTCCTTTGCTTCCCGATTTCCCCTTCTCTCCCCTCAGACCCGGGATGCCCTGCGTGGGCAAACATGGGCCTCACAAATCGGCATCCTGATTTTTGTTCCAGGCCCCACCAAACAGAGGAATTTAGACCTCACCAAGAATGGATGAGGGTTCACCAAAAAAAAGGTTTCTACCAAGAAAAAATTAGGTCTCACCGAGGATTAGGCCTCACCCAGAAAGGATTAGGGCTCACCCAGAAAGGATTAGCCCTCATCCAAAAAGGATTAGGCCTCACCCAGAAAGGATTAGGCCTCAAACAGAAAGGATTAGGCCTCACCCAGAAAGGATTAGGCCTCACCAACAAAGGATTAGGCCTCACCCAGAAAGGATTAGGCCTCACACAGAAAGGATTAGGCCTCACCCAGAAAGGATTAGGCCTTACCCAGAAAGGATTAGGCCTCACCCAGAAATGATTAGGCCTCACCCAGAAAGGATTAGGCCTACCAAGAAAGGATTAGGCCTCACCCAGAAAGGATTAGGCCTCACCCAGAAAGGATTAGGCCTCACCCACAAAGGATTAGGCCTCACCCACAAAGGATTAGGCCTCACCCAGAAAGGATTAGGTCTCACCCAGAAAGGATTAGGCCTCACCACCAAAGAACCAGACTTCACCAAAGGACCCAGGGGTCATGAGGGTCAGAGTACAAATAATATTTGGATCTTGGCATATTTTTTACCCAAGTGTCATGAAGCGTGATTGTTATAGGCAACACACAGGCAATACATGGACTACAAATGAAAGGGTTATGACCAGAGCATAGCTTTGTCTGACCAAGAATCCATTTAAGTCATGGCTGGGCCTGATTAAATGGTGACGCAAAGTGGAAATTGGGTAGTTATGCTTACACCCAGTAGGAGTTATGCTTGGTGTTCCCACCTGTCTGGTCAATTCACTAATTCATCCACCCACTTATACACTCGCTCATTCACTCACCAACCCACCAACTCACACACTGGCTCATTAAATCACCAACCCACCAACTCACACATTCGCTCATTCACTCACCAACCCACCAACTCACACACTGGCTCATTCACTCACCAACCCACCAACTCACACACTCGCTCATTCACTCACCAACCCACAAACTCACACACTCGCTCAATCACTCACCAACCCACCAACTCACACACTGGCTCATTCACTCAACAACCCACCAACTCACACACTCGCTGATTCACTCACCAACCCACCCACACTCACTTGCTCATTCACTCACCAACCCACCAACTCACACACTGGCTCATTCACTCAACAACCCACCAACTCACACACTCGCTGATTCACTCACCAACCCACTAACTCACACATTCGCTCATTCACTCACCAACCCACCAACTCACACACTGGCTCATTCACTCACCAACCCACCAACTCACACACTGGCTCATTCACTCACCAACCCACCAACTCACACACTCGCTGATTCACTCACCAACCCACCAACTCACACACTCGCTCATTCACTCACCAACCCACCAACTCACACACTCACTCATTCACTCACCAACCCACAAACTCACACACTCGCTGATTCACTCACCAACCCACCAACTCACACACTCGCTCATTCACTCACCAACCCACCAACTCACACACTCACTCATTCACTCACCAACCCACCAACTCACACACTCGCTCATTCACTCACCAACCCACCCACACTCACTGGCTCATTCACTCACCTACCCACTCATTCATTCACTCACCAATTCGCTCATTCACTCACCAACCCACCCACTCATTCGCTCATTCACTGACCAACCCACCCATCAACGCACCTGCTCATTCACCCACTCACTCACCCACGCATCCAACCGCCCAATAGAGCTACCACCTGTCTGGGTTTCGTCTGTGTTGGACAGGATGCGTGGATGCTCACCGGGGGACCCACAGGGCCTGGAATCCCACGAGGGCCTTGGGCTCCAGGTTTCCCCTAAACGCACACAGCCACGTGCGCACGCAAACACACAAAGTAACACACAAGCGCGCACATACACCAACACACACAAGCAGACAGGAACACTCATAATTACAAACAACAAAGATCCCCCGTATGAATGTTCAACTTATTTTGCACCGTACGGAGCCAACCGTGCTAATCGGAGGTGCGGGGGAAGGACAATAATAAAAAATAAATTTTAAATCTAGACTTAAAAGTTACATAGCTCCAGTGGCTACCTAATATCGGAAGAGTGTTCCAGACGGCCGCAGAAGCGCGTCCGAAAAGCGCTGCGCGATGCGGTGACCGTCTTTATTCGATGGTCAGCCAAAAGATGCTGCTGCTGCAGCTGCTGCTGCAGCTGCTGCTGCAGCTGCTGCTACAGCTGCTGCTGCTGCTGCTGCGAGGATGACCGGAGTTCGCGTGATGATGGTTCACGCACCTTGACGAGATCACCAAAGCTACCGTGGTTCATTTGCGGCAAGCACTGTGTGCGCGCGATGAGTGCGACCTTCACAGTGTACGGCGGCACGGCAGGCTCGCAGCGCACGCACCTTCACACCGGGCTCTCCGCGGTTCCCTTCGATGCCCGGCTTGCCCTCTTCTCCCTGCAGGCAGTCAGTCGGTTTATTTCAGGTCAGGACCGTCGAGCTAATCGTTGTCAACGGCGACCTGAGCAATGCGGCAAAGCACTTCACGTGGGTAGGGAGGGTTTACAGGGGCTGGCATAGCACGGCTGGTATGATGGTAGCCAGCATGTCACATGGGTAGGGAGGGTTTACAGGGGCTGACATAGCACGGCTGGTATGACGGTAGCCAGCGCTTCACATGGGTAGGGAGGGTTTACAGGGGCTGGCATAGCACGGCTGGTATGATGGTAGCCAGCATGTCACATGGGTAGGGAGGGTTTACAGGGGCTGGCATAGCACAGCTGGTATGACAGTAGTCAGCACGTCACATGGGGAGATAGGGTTTACAGGGGCTGGCATAGCACGGCTGGTATGACGGTAGCCAGCATGTCACATGGGTAGGGAGGGTTTACAGAGGCTGGCATAGCACGGCTGGTATGACGGTAGCCAGCATGTCACATGGGTAGGGAGGGTTTACAGGGGCTGGCAAAGCACGGCTGGTATGATGGTAGCCAGCATGTCACATGGGTAGGGAGGGTTTACAGGGGCTGGCAAAGCACGGCTGGTATGATGGTAGCCAGCATGTCACATGGGTAGGGAGGGTTTACAGGGGCTGGCAAAGCACGGCTGGTATGACGGTAGCCAGCATGTCACATGGGTAGTGAGGGTTTACAGGGGCTGGCAAAGCACGGCTGGTATGATGGTAGCCAGTATGTCACATGGGTAGGGAGGGTTTACAGGGGCTGGCATAGCACGGCTGGTATGACGGTAGCCAGCATGTCACATGTGGTTGGCGGTATTTAGTGGCGGTGGTTGGTGGCAGCGGTTGGCAGCGGTTGGCGTACCACGATGCCGTGTGGGCCCCGCGTGCCCGGGTCTCCGTCGATCCCCGTGTCCCCCTGCACACAGACAACGGTCGCACGACGCCCCACACAGGGACGAGTGACCTCTGAACCCGGGAAAGTTCTCCACATCCTCTGAGCCTGCGCCGCTACATTTGATCCCGGTTCTAGATTGAAAGCTCACTTCTTTAGAACTCATTTTTGTGTTTTAGTTTGTTCTTGTCCTTCCCCCCACTCCCCACCACACCTCCGATTAGCACGGTTGGCTACATACGGTGCGAAAGACGTTCAACATACGCTCACCCCGAGCTATAAATTATCTGAAACGTGTGGCATTGTCTTTGTACTGTCCCCACCTTGTGGCGTTATTCTCTGGTCTGACACTGGTGGTGAGACGAGATTCAGATGGTCTCCTTGCGAGGTCGGTGTAACCGCGGCTCGGTTCTGGCTCGGCTCGGCAAATTGCCGGTGGAAAGCTACCAGCACCACGTGGTACGATGGGAGCGAGGACGTTCATACGCACGTACACACGCACGTACGCACGTATGCATGTACACATGCACGTACACACGCACGTACGAATGTACGCACGTACATACGCACGTGCGTACGTGCGTACGCTCTCACAGCGGAGGCGCACCTGGGTGCGACGCAGCGATGCTGTGACCCTGTCTCACCTTGTCTCCCTTGAATCCGTCCCACCCGTCGCTACCCAGCGGGCCACGGGGCCCCTGTTGAACAAAATGAAGGGATACGTTTATATGAATAAAAAAAAAACAAATATTAAGGCATATATATAATTTTTTATAAAGTCTAAAAAAACAAAAAAATATACATAACATTTCAAATAAAAAAATTAAACATTCAAAAAATATATAAAATATTATAAAACGATAAATACATTTCCAATAAAAAGTTACAATATATATATAAAAATGTTGTTACAAAAAAATCCATAAAAATATAACAAAAAATGAATACACTTGGAGGGGAGCAGATGCGCAGCAGTTAGCGCGTCGCGCTCACGGAGTTTGGCGGCGAGCGTGGAGCGAGCGGCACAGCGTTCGCCGCACAAACGCAGAACTTCGCGCGACGCCGTGCCCAGCGGCCACCCCTGGCCACCCCTGGCCACCCCTGGCCACCTCTGGCCACCCCTGGCCACCGCCGCGGCTACGAGGCGTAGGCACGACGGGCCGTCCCGCTTCGCTCGCGGCTGGCGTCGAAGGTGGCGCGTGACGACACGCGCCAGGGCTGGGCCGCCGGCCACCCTGGTCAATACTGCGGCGTGGGTGTTCACCGTAAGTAGAACGCGGTTGTCGCATCCTCGGTACTTATCTATCCGCGGTGTTCCTTCGGCATGCCGATTTTCTCACCGCGTGGGTAAGGAGTTTTGCGTATCCGCGGTTCAGCGCGGTGACCGGCGCTTGCGATTTCAAGTCGCCCCGTAATCGGCGCTCCCACCGTGTATCACCGTCGCATCTCTTGGCACCGCCAGGTGACGGGAGAGAGGGTGGGCAAAGCCTCCCTCCTCCTCCTCCTTCTAACAACCACCTCCCCCATTACCTCGTCCTCATCAACGTCGTATTATTGTTATTATTTTTGTACGTTATTGTGTTTAGTGAATGGGCAACCTCGTTCGGCTTTGGTGAGTGTGACGGCGATTTGCCCGAACACCCAACCCCCCCCCTATTGCCCCCAAGGCCTTGGCATTGCCAACCATGGCGGCTTTCAGTAACCCCCCCCCCCTCCCCGCGCGGTTGGCGAGGGATTGCTGCATATCATCATCATCATTAATCAGATTGTATGTCACAAACAAAAATATAAAACATTCTTTAAGGCAGGGTGAAAATGTGTCTCACCGGCACGCCGTCTCTCCCCGCCTCCCCCTTCTGCCCCTGGGGTCCTGGTGAGCCCTGGAGGGGGGGGAGGGGTTGGGGGGGAGGGATATCACGGCACACGGGGGGTGGCGTCATTCGCCGCTCGAGAGCAGAGGTTCGTGGGGTTTGAATCTGGCAGGGCCACTTGTGTGTGCCGGAATCACGGTCCACGTTCTGCCACATTCGACAAAATGTGATCGTAACGTCCCAACGATTGGAGGGCCGGGTGCCCGGAGTGGGAATCAGAATCTGTATTTACACTGCAGGAGGAATCCGATGAGCTATAAAGCTCTTTTTCACAGATGTCCGGTAGGGGGCACGGGCTAAGAGCGAGCGGCCTCGTGCCGCACAGGGACAGCTGCCACTGGGGTTGCCCGGCCACAGGGGGCCTGGTCCGTGGTGCAGAGGAGCACGGAGCGCGGTTCGTAGATCGCGCTTTCTTTGTACCGTTTGTTGTTGTAACGTTCTGACCTGCCTCCGACTGGACATGTGCGAAAAAGAGCTTTATAGGTCATCGGATTGCTCCAGTAGGATTGTGAGCAGAGATTCTGCCTCCGAGTACCGGCGGAAGAGGAGAGAGCGGCAGGAGGCTACGTCGTTGCCTCGAGCGGCCGTTTTGTTATTGATATTAAAACGAAGCAAATGACGACAGCCGGAGTGGGCAGATTTCCAAGGGCAGCAGCCGCGTCCTCAACAAGAGGATAATCTTCAGAAAATCAGGGCAGGTGGCAACGCAATTTACCGACTGACCGATTGATTAATTCACTCATTGACTCATTCATTCATTCCTACCTCAGCTCCTGGGATGCCAGGAGGTCCCCGTGGGCCAGGCGGACCAGCAGGGCCTTCAACCCCCTGTGGACGTCACGTACACAGAAAAAGATCAAGGTCCCCCATATAGCCTGAACAGGCTGTCAGGGCAAGTGCTCTTCTCGAGCACCTATTAAGGTACAGCGACCACTCCAGGCCGCCTTTGTCTCCCCAGTGGCGATGTTTATACATCACACAAGATACTCACCTGAGGTGAGTCAAATGTTGCTAGCGATCACCTATGAAGGGTGGCATGGCACGCGAGGGGGTGGGTGGCCAGAACCACGCCCGGCCGCCTTTGTCTCCCCAGTGGCGATGTTTGCACAGCGCACCAGCTACTCATTTGAGGCTGAGTCGACCAGAGGGGGAGGCCCAGGACCGGTTCAGATTTTCGTCACCGATGTTGGCTGTGAGCGGGAATCGAATGCGACAAGCCACACCATGTTGTGGAAAATTGAAAAGTGTCTGTATTAAGGATAGACTCGACCTTGCCATAGAAATGTGGAATTTCCACCACTGGCTCTGCAGGGCTGAAAACAGGAGTTGAGCACCAATGACTCAATGCTTATTGGGGAGCCGCAGTGGCTAAGAGATGTTATCTCCCTCGCCTGGTATGCAGGAGGTCGTGGGCTACATCCCAACCCCGACGTCTGTATATTTGGAGTTTGCGTGTCTCTCTCCCCGTGGTCGCAGGGATGTTTTTCTCCCAGTCCTCCCCTCCACATTTAGAATCGACGCGCGTTCCGATTGTTTGCCTGCTGCTGCTATAAATATCCACACGACAACGATAAGCCGCTTTGTTGAGCTGTCACTTGCGATAGCCAGGGTGCTTCTGCAAAAACAGATCTCGATAAGCTCGGTGGGGCCCTTACCTGGGAAAATAAAAAAGTGGAAAAAAAACATTGACCTTCGACCCTGACTCGTTAAACCACGCGGCAAACGCGCCCCCCCCCCCCTTGCGTGACCCCGCCAGCGCCAGGGGGGCCTCTCACCGGGGGCCCTGGCTTCCCCTTGGCTCCCGCGTCCCCCTTGGGTCCCCGAGGGCCCACATCCCCCTTGGGGCCATCCGCTCCGGCGGCCCCTAGCCCTCCGAGCGATCCCTGTGAGTGAGCGCAAACAACAACAACAACAGCGACGACGACGATGTCGCCTCCCCTACACTGCCCATAGACTCAACACTGCCCATAGACTCAACACTGCCCATAGACTCAACACTGCCCATAGACTCAACACTGCCCATAGACTCAACACTGCCCATAGACTCAACACTGCCCATAGACTCAACACTGACCATAGACTCAACACTGCCCATAGACTCAACACTGCCCATAGCCTCAACACTACCCATAGACTCAATACTGCCAATAGACTCAACACTGCCAATAGACTCAACACTGCCCATAGACTCAACACTACCCATAGATTTTGATTTAAAGCTTTCGTGATTGCAGTGCTTCATGTTCTTGGTTCTTTCGGTAAAGTCACGTTGAAGGGAAACAATAAAATAATAAAATATATATAAAACAATAAAATATACCTAAAACAATAATATAAAACAATATATATTTTATTATTGTATTGTTTCCCTTCAACGTATGTTTACCGAAAGAATCAAGAATATACTACCCTTAGAATCAACACTACCCATAGACTCAACACTACCCATAGACTCAACACTACCCATAGACTCAACACTACCCATAGACTCAACACTACCCATAGACTCAACACTACCCATAGACTCAACACTACCCATAGACTCAACACTGCCCATAGACTCAACACTGCCCATAGACTCAACACTGCCCATAGACTCAACACTACCCATAGACTCAACACTGCATCATCGACTCAGCACCGCTGAGTCTATGGGACGAATTCTTCGGGGGTGGGGGGGGGGCTGTGAGCGACGCCGCACTGTGGACGGACTAGCGGGCCGAGGTAAAACCTTACGCGGGCTCCTCCTCTCCCAGGCTCGCCGTTGTCTCCACGCACGCCACGTGTGCCCTGCCACAAGGAAGGCAAAGACAAAGGTCACCCACGCGGCCCGCACAGACGGTTGGAGCAAGCGCTGTTGGCGGACACCTCTGAAGGCCGGCACGGCACAAGAGGGGGGGGGGGTGGTGGCCAAGACCACGCCAGACCGCATTTGTATCCCCATTGCCGATGTTTATACACCGCGAAAAACGCTCGTTTACAGCCGAGTCCAGAGGAGAGGTTCAGGATAATGTCTGTGAGGTCTATGGGACTCTATATGAACCTATGGCTCTCTAATGTGAGTCAATTCTTCAATGTAAGTCTATGGGTCTCTGTGTAAGCCTAGGGACCTCTACGTGAACCTCTGGGTCTCTAAATAAGTATATCGGTCTCTCTGTGAGTCTAGGAGTCTCTCTGTGAGTCTACGGGGGGTTTCTATGCGGGTCTTTGGGTCTCTATCGCGAGTCACGGGTAACTGGGATGAGACAACACTTGAGAAGCCGGTTTAATGACAGTGCTTGGGCGGCTGAAACTATTGAAACTAACTAAACTTAACTATTTTCTATTTTATTTAACAAGCTAAGGCCCCACTGAGCTATGTAGCGCTTTTTCAGAAGCGATCTGGCTATCACAAATGATAGCTCAACGAATTGGCTTGTCGTCGTGTGGAAATTAATTGCAGCCAAATACTCCAAACGCGTGATGATGTTAATTCTAAATGTGGAGGGAAAAGCCGGAGGACCCGGAGAAAAGTCCACGCGATCACGGGGAGAGAGAGACACACAAACTCCAAATATACAGCAGCAGCAGCAGGTGTCAGGGTCGGGATCGAACCCACGACCTCCTGTATACCAGGCGAGGTAGTTAACATCTCTTGTTCTAACCCGTGGACCTCAGTCGTGCCAGCTCACCATCTCCATGCTCTGAGCACACGGGCACCCCTTGCGTCTCAACGTGGTTACAAAAGACACAGCGTGAGCGAGTGAATGGGGCCGTGGGTCCTCACCGAGAGTCCGGCGGCTCCAGTCGGTCCCGAGGTTCCGTCTGGCCCCACGTCGCCCTGACGCACGCGGCACACACACGGCACACACACACACACGTGGATGTCCTAGGGCGGTACACGATACAAGGCCGCACCCGTTACACACAAAGTGCCTGCCATTAATGAGCCGCAATACCTTGCTGATCTCGTCAAGAGGCATAAACCACCATCACGCAAACTCCGGTCGTGATGCCTTCTCCACAAGAGCACGGCGGCGAGATGTTAACGACCTCGCCTGGTATGCAGTTGGTCGTGGGTTCAATCGCGACCCTGACACCTGCTGTATATTTGGATGCTCTCCCCGTGGTTGCGTGGATTTTTTTCCAGGTCCTCTGGGTTTTCCCTCCACATTTAGAATCAACACATGTTCAGAGTATTTGCCTGATGTACATTTCCACGTGATAAGCCACTACGTTGAGCTATCATTTGTGGCCAGGTCGCTTCTGAATAAGGGCTATGTAGCTCAGTGGGCCTAACCTAGTAAAATAAAACATAGTTGGGTTTTAATAGATCCTGCGAAAACCAGACCAGGTCGCAACTTGATCCCCTACGCACTCACTAACTACACAATCACCTTCTCACTCACTCACTTACACGTAACAAAAATCGCCATTCTTCACTCGGTGGCACTTTCAGGCCACGTGAAGTGCTGAAGGCTCACTGACAGCCCACGGGACAGTCCCAGGTGCCATGGGTTTATGGAGACGACCAGCAGATACACCACCTGTGCCCGCTAACTCATACACACCCATCTAATCACTCGCCCACCCATCTACTCACTCAACAATTCACTCGCCCACCCATCCACTCACTCAACCATTCACTCACTCACACACTCAACCACATACCCACCCACCCATCCACTCACTCGCGGGGAGACAGACAGACATCCCAGGACAGCAGCTGCCTCCTCCACCGGAGGAAAAACCAGGACCTGCGGCCACCAGTGGTTCGACGTCAACTCGGCGCTCGTTCACTTTCCGTACCTTGTCTCCCGTGTTTCCCTCCTTCCCCTCCGAGCCTCGCTCACCAAGGGGGCCCTGGACAGATGTTGCAATGAAATGATTAACAAACCAGCACGGGCGATCCCTCCAAAAGCAATGCCTCCTGCCCGCTGCCCTCTGTAACCTCGACAGAATGTGAGCAGAATTCCGTTCCGTGTACCCACACCTAAACACGCGTATCCAATTGAGTCCATCGGCCATTGGCTCTCCACGGCAACACTACCAGATCGTATTTAGCCAAGCCAAAGCCCGGTACCGGTTTTCAAGTGCCGGGTCTCGTCAGCTCGTTCAACAAATGGCCGCTTTATGTAAACAAAAGCTGCAAGTGGCTCAGCAGCCACCACGGCTGTTTTTTTTTTACACCGTAGAAACCGTGCCGTGTCATTGACGCCAAGTGCGGTGAACGAGCGGAGGCGCGCGTGGGTGACGCGGTGATGCCGCATCCTCGGTGTGCACTGACCGGCGTCGTAGGGTACGAGCCATCATCTCGGCCCCGAGCCAGATTCGGACATCCCGTGAGGGCAGCGCATCGTGGTTTGGTTCTGACTCATGTAGCCTGCGTGAGCTTAACGGTGGCGAACCGCACGTACAATCGTGCACTCTGCTACATGTTGCTGTGATTGCTATGGCAGAGCCAGGTGCGTTTTTTAAATAATAATTGAAGTTCGATGGTGATCAGAGATAAGGGACCCCAAGCATCACGTGCACAGCAGGCCGAGCCCAGCAGTGTGTAGACCATTCAGAGTACGGGGCCCACCCAGCAGTGTGTAGACCATTCAGAGTACGGGGTACACCCAGCAGCGTGTAGACCATTCAGAGTACGGGGCCCACCCAGCAGTGTGTAGACCATTCAGAGTACGGGGCACACCCAGCAGTGTGTAGACCATTCAGAGTACGGGGCACACCCAGCAGTGTGTAGACAATTCAGAGTACGGGGCACACCCAGCAGCGTGTAGACCATTCAGAGTACGGGGCACACCCAGCAGTGTATAGACAATTCAGAGTACAGGGCACACCCAGCAGTGTGTAGACCATTCAGAGTACGGGGCACACCCAGCAGTGTGTAGACAATTCAGAGTACGGGGCACACCCTGCAGCGTGTAGACCATTCAGAGTACGGGGCACACCCAGCAGTGTGTAGACCATTCAGAGTACGGGGTACACCCAGCAGTGTGTAGACCATTCAGAGTACGGGGCACACCCAGCAGCGTGGAGACCATTCAGAGTACGGGGCCCACTCAGCAGTGTGTAGACCATTCAGAGTACAGGGCACACCCAGCAGTGTGTAGACCATTCAGAGTACAGGGTACACCCAGCAGTGTGTAGCTCAAATAGCGCCCGTGGCTCCGTTTGGATCGTGCCAACGGAAAAGCGGCATGAGGCTGAGGTGGGGTGTGCCGGGTGATTTGGTGCCGGCAGCTTAATGGCGGAGGGAGGAGAGGGACGTACGGGGAGCCCCAGGGGTCCGCTTGCTCCGCTTGACCCCTGCAGTCCAGGCTGACCCTGGGGGGGGGGGGGGGGGGCGGTGGGAAATCACAACCGAGGTCACAAAGACAAAGATTCCCCGTGTAGCCTTTCATAGGCTGCCGGGAGCAAAGTGCCGTTAGGGAGCACCTATGAAGGCCGGCACGGCACATGAGGGGGTGGTGTGCGGGCAATACCATGCCCGGCCGCCTTTGTCTCCCCGGTCCTGAGGTTTTGAGGCTGAGCCAACCGAGGCGAGGGCCAGGAGCGGTTCACACAAACGCCACTGTCGTTGTGCGCGAGCCACCGTCCTCGCAGCGCCGCACGCCAACCACCGCGCCACCACTCACCACGCACCAATCCGTGAGCTCCATACAAAGCCACCCCCCGCCCCCCCCCCCGTGTAGCCTTCGCAGACTTTTTGGGGTGCAAGCGCTGTTTGCTAGCGCCACCACCCATATGAAGGCCGGCACGGCGCACGAGCGGGTGGGTTGCCAGCACCACCGCGCCCGACCGACTTTGTCTCTCCAGTATCCTGCTGTAGCCCCTCGCCCCCCCCTGTGCCCCCCCCCCATACCCCGTGCCCCCCGTGGCTGCCCCCTCGTACCAGCAATCCCCGGTTGCCTTTCTCGCCCTTGGGACCAGTCTCCCCCGGGCTTCCCATCGTTCCCATGTGGCCAACAGAGCCCGGAGGGCCAATCTGCCCGGGCGGACCCTGAGAGGGGCAGAGAGAGACAGAGAGACGAGAGACATGGTGAGGCCTTGAGTCACACACCAATGATCTCAATGCCGGTGAAATCTCACCGTTGCAAAACGTCAAGCGGCTGACTTCTGATTTATCCAATTCTGTTCGCTTTCTAACAGGTGGTTGTGCCATGGGTGGATTGGTCACCACCATGGGAATGTGGAATTACCACGGCTGACTTTCTTCTTCAACCTATGGTATCAACCGACATTTTTAGACATGGTGATCCGCATGCTTCATTAATCGTGAAAATATTTCACCCGGAAAATCTCCTGGGGGGGTGGTACATCTCGTCGGCAACGTACGCACAAGTTTAACTTCCTCTGCGCCGTACGTAGGCAGCCGTGCTAATGACGAAGAGCCCACATCTCGGTGGGGTTTTATCAGGTTTAAGTCAAGATCTTTATATATATTTCGTGAAGAGCGACGTTATTAGGTTGCACTGAACGTGAAATTATTTCTCTCTCATTTACAAATATTCGAACTCGGCAAGCTCAGTAGGAAAAATAAAAAAGGTGTTTTATTCTTTCTGGCAATAAAACAGGAGGCATTATGACGTTCAAACACCAACTAGAAACATTTTGCAATGAATCAAGTTCCTGCATTAACCACACGCAGTGCTTGTGAACATGCAAACAAACTTTATCAGATAATATATGTGCATTGTCTTTGAAACTGATGGGCCTCCACCAGAGACTGCAGTCTTCTTGATCAGTTTCAAAGACAATGCATCATATATATTATCAGATAAAGTTTGTTTGCATGTTCACCACAAGCACTGCGTGTGTGGTTAATGCAGGAACTCGATTTGGCGATTGAACATCTTAACACCGCCTGTTTTATTGCCAGAGAGGGTAAAACACATTCTTACTTTTCACACTTTGATACGGAAAAAAAAAAGTATCCCGTGATACCAGCAAGCCCAGCATGCACGGTGCCCGGGCGTGGAAGCCGCAGCCACGCTGGGGGGAGGGAGAGAGAGGAGATCTCTTTTTGCCGTGGAGTTTCTTTCCGCTTTTGCGTGTCTCCTCTTGTCCGAGCGTTCCGTGTGTGCGGGGGGGGGGGGGGGGGGTGCCGCCGTGTGTTCAGGGCTACCTTCTCTCCACGTGGACCCTGGGGTCCAGGTTGGCCTCCCGGTCCGCTCGCGCCCTGCAAAACACCACGACAAAAGGTCCCCAACCGTGCAGTCGCGCTGGTTAGGAGATGTTAACTCGCTCGCCTGCTATGCTAGTTAATTACACCGGGCGTAAGGCCCCGCTGAGCTGGGCAGCTCGTTTTCAGAAGCGCCCTGGCCATCACAATTGATAGCTCAGCGAAGTGGGCTCATCGTCGTCGTGGGGAAATGTATGATGGCGGCAGCCAGAAAACTGGAAACGCGGGGAGAGAGAGAGGCAGACTCCAAATATATAGCAGGTGTCAGGGTCGGGATCGAATCCACGATCTCCTGTACACCAGGCGAGGGAGTAACATCTCCTAGCCACCGTGATGATGATGAGAGAGAGACGCAGACTCCAAATATACAGCGGCAGGCGTCAGGGTCAGGATCGAACCCACGACCTCCTGTACACCAGGCGAGGGAGTAACATCTCCGAGCCACCGAGGTGCAGGAGGTCGTGGATTTGACCCCGACCCTGACGCCTGCTATTTGTGTGTCTCTCTCTCTCCCCGTGGTCGCGTGGAGTTTTCTCCGAGTCCTCCGGTTTTCCCCTCCACATTTAGAATGGACGTCGCGCGTTTAGAGTATTTGACTGCTTTAAACTTACGCATGATGAGCAACTGCGTTGAGCTATCATTCGTCATAGCAAGGTCGCTTCTGAAAAAAAGCTACATAGCTCAGTGGGACTTGACGTCTGGTAAAATAAAAAAAGTTTAGTTTCGTGGAGCATGCATCAGACTGTCGTGGCGAGCGCCGCTAGCCAGTAGCAGAACCTACGAAGGCCCGGCACGGAACAACGAGGAGGGCGGAGCGGCCGGTACCTCGCCCGGCCACCTTTGTCTCCCCAGTGCTGATGATTACTACACACCGCACCAGGTACCCCCTACGAGCCGCGACGATGATGCCGGGGGGGGTGGGGGCTGGGGGGATCTTTGCCTTTGCAAGGTCCCCGTGTGGGGGTACCAACAAAACCGATCGCTGCTCAGAGCCTCACCTCTCTCCCTGGGGCTCCCGACGTCCCCTGTGGGCCCACCCTCCCCTGCTCTCCGCCGTCCCCTTTGGGAGCCGGCGGGCCCCGGCTCCCGCGCTCCCCCTTGTCTCCCTGCGGCCGGGCAGACGGGCAGAATGAAAACAAGCTGGCCGCAGCAGTAGACGGGCGAGCCTCCGCTTTGTTGACGCTCCGTACGTACGTCGCCGGATGTTGAACTTCTTTTGCACCGCACGTGGCCAACCGGGCTCATCGAAGGTGCGGCGGAAGGGCAACAAACTAAACACAACAAAGCAGTTCTCAAGCCATCAGTTTGTCAATCTAGACGATGATGATGATTTAAAAGTGCACAGCTCCAGTGGCTTCCTGATATCGGAAGGGCGTTCCAGACGGCCATAGGAGCGCATCTGTAAGCGCCGAGCAATGCGGCGACCACCATCTTTGTACGATGGCGAGCAAAAGGTGTCGATGAAAACTTTTTTTGTTACAAAACGTTGAGACACAAGATAGAGCGAATGCACACGAGGCGGCGGCCTTTCTCTTCCCAGTGATCGTGTCGACACATCACGCAAGATACGCACTTGAGGCCGAGTCAGACCTAGGGGAGGCCCAGGACCGGCCGTGAGCGGGAACCCAACTCGGGTGGCCAGGTTTTGCGGCGCGGCTCGCGAACTGCGCCACCACCGCTGCCCCCTGAACACTGGGTACCCATGGTACAAAGACAAACAAAAACTCCTCCGCATAGCCTTAACAGACTGTAGGGGCAAGTGCTGTTAGCGAGTAGCACGTATGAAGGCCGGGATGGCACACGAGGGGTTGGGTGGCCAGGACCACGCCCGGCCGCCTTTGTCTCTCCAGTGGCGATGTTTACACACAGTGCCAGGTACTCATTTGAGTCCGAGTCGACACGCACAGACAGACACACACACAGACAAGAACAACAATCGCCATTCACCACTAAGTGGCGGTAACGTCACCACGACGCTTGTGCCAGGCCATGTGCACCTTGAGGCCACGTGAAGTGTCGAACGCCCGCTGGCAGGAGGTCATGGGGCAGACCCAGGTGCTATGGGTCGACTGAGATCATTGGCTGATGCACCACCTTTGCCCCTTACTGTGCCAACCTGCTGTGCTTTAGCCACCCGGCGCTCCGCTCGTTGTTGTGAGCGTCGCTCCTCCGCCCTCCGTTGTTGTTGGAGGGCGACTGCCTCCAACTGCCCAGTAGCGTCCTTCACGAGCCTCCTCCACAGAGGCCGATCTTGACACCGCTGGTACCAGTCATCGGCAAGTCCACTCAGCTCCACGTCCTCCTGTACCACGTCACTCCATCTCTTCTCTAGCCCGTGCCGCGCCCGTTTAGCCACCTCGATCCGGCCGAACAAAAGCTGTTTTGGCATGCGGTGGCTGGGCAAGCGAGCTACATGACCCAGCCAACGCAGCCTTGCCTGCCGGAGGAGCTCACCGATGGGACCTTGCCCAGATCTTTCAAGGATTTGTGTGCTCCTCACACAATCCATCCTGGTTAAACCAAGGATGGATCGTAGGCAGGCTAGCCTAAATGTTTCTAACCGGCGAATATGTTTCATTAAGGGGGTCCACAGACAGACACACACAGACAGACACACACAGACAGACACACACACACAGACACAACAACAACAACAACCGCCATTCGCCACTAAGTGGCGGTGACGTCACCACGACGCTTGTGCCAGGCTATGTGCACCCTGAGGCCACGTGAAGTGTCGAACGCCCGCTGGCAGGAGGTCACGGGGCAGACCCAGGTGCCACGGGTCGACTGACTGAGATGACTGGCTGATGCACCACCTGTGCCCCCTACTGTGCCAACCTGCTGTGCTTTAGCCACCCGGCGCTCCGCTCGCTGTTGTGAGCGTCGCTCCTCCGCCCTCCGTTGTTGTTGGAGGGCGACTGCCTCCAACTGCCCAGTAGCATCCTTCACGAGCCTCCTCCACAGAGGCCGATCTTGACACCGCTGGTACCAGTCATCGGCAAGTCCACTCAGCTCCACGTCCTCCTGTACCACATCACTCCATCTCTTCTCTAGCCCGTGCCGCGCCCGCTTAGCCCCCTCAATCCGGCCAAACAAAAGCTGTTTCGGCATGCGGTGGCTGGGCATGCGGGCTACATGACCCAGCCATCGCAGCCTTGCCTGCCGGAGGAGCTCACCGATGGGACCCTGACCAGATCTTTCAAGGATTTGTGAGCTCCTCACACAATCCAGTCTGGTTAAACCCAGGATGGATCGTAGGCAGGTCAGCCTAAATGTTTCTAACCGGCGAAGATGTTCCATTAGGGGGGTCCACGTTTCGCAAGCGTAGAGAAGGGAGGGAATGACCGTGGCCGAGAAGACCTGAAGCTTAGTGCGGAGCGACAGACCAGGTAGCTTCCACACAGCGTTACGCAACCGATGGAAAGATATTGCCGCTCGACTGATTCGGAGTGAGACCTCTGCTGTTAAACTGGAGCCAGTCATAAGCACACTGCCCAGGTATGGGAAACTCTCCACTCTCTCCACAACTGCCCCATCACCGATTGGGAGTTGTGGGGGTGGAGTGTCCGATGGTACAAAATACCCAGGCAGGTGCTTAGTTTTGGTGGGGCTGATGGTAAGGCCCCACCTCTTAGTGGCACGCTCCAGTCTCAGCAGCAGCGTCTGCAACTCCTCCTCTGACTGAGCAGCTATTACCAAGTCATCAGCATACATAACGTGGTTGAGCAATAGGGAGCCATCCCTTGACCGCACCCGGGCATCGATTAGCCTCCCATTATATCTGTACCATATGGAGATTCCCCCGGTACAGCTATTGAAGGCTTCACGAACTACGTGGTCAAAATAGATGTTAAATAATGTGGGAGCCAGAGGACATCCCTGTCGCACCCCAAGGTGTACAGGGAATGGCTCTGACTCCCGGCCACGTAGTTTTACCCGGGCCCGCTCACCATCATGAAGGTCCTTAATGATCGTGAGCAGAGGGTCAGGTACTCCAAAAGCACGAAGAACGACCCAGAGCCCAGGCCTACTGATGGTATCATAGGCCTTGACCAGGTCAATAAAGCAGAGATGTAGGTCTTGTTGGAATTCCCTACACCTCTGCTGTAGCAGACGGACAGAAAATATGGCATCTGTGCAGGACCGCCCTTTCCTGAAACCGCATTGGGGCTCCGCAAGCCTCTCCTCAGCGTGCCTGGCAAGGCGATGCTGAATAATCCTTGCCAGGACCTTTCCCGGCACACTGAGGAGTGAGATGCCCCTGTAGTTGTTACAGTCTGTGCGGTCCCCCTTCTTAAAAAGGGGGACCACCAGGGCATCCTTCCAATCCTGCGGAACCCGTCCAGTGGTCCAGACTGTTGTTATGATGTCATATAGGGCAGTCTGTGCACAAACGCCACCCTCCCTCAGCATTTCGCTTGGGAGATCATCTCTGCCCGCTGTCTTTCCTGGTCTCAGACTCCGGATCGCCTTCAATACTTCCTCAGCAGATGGCACCTCAGCCAGCCACTCACAGGGGGTGACTTCATCCAATATTTGAGGCACCGCAGCCTCAGCAGGGTCATCCTCACTTTGTGCCACGATGTTTTCCTGGCTGTGGGATTTTCCCTCCCCCAGGACCTCACAGAAATGCTCAGCAAATCTGCGAACCTGTTCCTGGGGGTCGGAAATTGGATCACCGTTTTTTCCCCTAATGATGGTAATAGGTGTGGCGCTGCAGGTTACTTTTTTGATGGAGTTAAATAGCGATTTGTGATCACGGGCCACTGAGGCAGACTCCATCTCCTCAGCAACCCGCGACCACCACCCATCCTTGCAGCGCCTCACGGCTCTCCGAACCTCCGAGCGAAGGCTGCGGTAAGCCTCCTCATTCTCTGACGTGGGATTCTGTAGCCGATGACAGTGGGCCTGTCGCTTTTTCTCAACCATCCTGAACAACTCCTCTGTCATCCAGGGTGTCTGGGGAGGTCTGGACCGCGTACCCAAAGCAGCCATTGCAGCTGCATGAGTCACAGTCCTAAACCTCGCCCATTTACCCTCGACATCAGGAGGAGTCGGGGACGATGCCAATCCCAGCCGCAAGCGATGATGAAATTCTCGCTTGCAACTTTCATCAGATAACTGAGACCAGGCCACTTTAGGTTGGAATGGGGTCCTGGGTGTACACCCACCACCGGAGTGGAAGAATGGCAGGCGCATCTTACAGATGACTAGTCGATGGTCAGAGGGCAGATCAGCTCCACGGTAGGTCCTGGTGTCAAGGACATGGGCTCGCATTCGCTGGTCCGTCACTATGTAGTCCAGCAGATGTTCTTGCTTGGACCCGGCATGCATCCATGATGTTGTGTGGATGCGCCGATGCCGGAACAGCGTGTTGGTAATTACAAGCCCATGGGCTGCACAAAAATCTAGCAGCCTCCTACCATTGTTATTGAGCTGATCTGGCCCATGCCCTCCAATCACTCCAGACCAGGTGCCAGTATCATGACCAACTCGGGCATTGAAGTCACCCAACATGATGACTCTATCCCGAGGGGCCACTTTAGCCAGCACCTGTGACAGGAGGTCATAGAAGGCATCTGACTCATCGGCTTTGCCTGCATCCCTCCACGGATGTTCATCTTCGGTGGGGGCATAAGTAACCACGACCACCATTCCTCGCCTCCGGTTGATGGGAAGGCGAGCCCAAAGTAGCCTGGGGCTTACAGCTTCCCACACCTCACCGCCACGCTCCCACGCCCCCTTCATTCTTTTGTTCAAAAGAAGACCCACACCCTGTTGTTTGGCAGTCTGCTGCCCCGAGTAGAGGACTGTCCACCCCTCATGGTGGCAGGAGCCAGAGCCGGTCCACCGGACCTCCTGAATGCCGCATAGATCCAGGCGGTACCGGTCCAGCTCCCGACAGAGGAGTGGCAGCCTCTCCTCTGCAGTGAGCGTTCGAACATTCCACGTGGCCACCCGTAGTGGCTTTTCGTTGTTTCTGGAGTAGCCCCGAGGGTAGGTATTCAATCTCCTGGCTCCGCCAATTGGGGTTTGGCCAGGAGACGTCATAGACGCCTGGCCCCCCGGGGCCTCCGGCACAAGCTTAGTTGTTACATATTTCACTTTAATTCGTGGTTTTGTGGTAATTAATTGAAGGTGGAGGGGTTACCAGCCCCTCGCACCCGTCCAGAGCCCCCGTTTAGCCCCTGTGGTGGACACATATGCCATGAGGGGAGGAGCCAATCAAAATTGGAACTCCCCCCACAGCACTGTCCACGACAGAGTTGCCCGTCCGGCACCGCGAGGAGGTAGGGGGTTGTTTTGCCGGACACACACACAGACAGACACACACACAGACACACACACACAGACAGACACACACACAGACACGCACAGATTTTAGGCACAGTAAACAGCTGACAGAGATTTGCGCGACATCCAGAGAGTAAATACCAGAGGTCCTTTAGATCCCGTCTCTCCTTTCACCCCATCTCCACCGGGAAGGCCCTAGACGGGAAGACACGGACAGAAGGCCTCACTGAGTCTCAAGACTCGGCAACTGGAGGGCGCTTGCTCCAAACGAAACCAGAGAGCCAGGCCAGGCATGGGGGGCCCCATTTGCTCACCGAGGGCCAAACGGGACTTTCAAGTTCCTTTCTAGCGAGCAAGACAGAGATTCCACCCCCGTATAGCCTCTGATTGGCACGGTAGCCTACGTACGGTGGCGAAAGAAGTTCAACACGCGCACGCAACGCGTATGCACGTGCGAAGAAAGCGCCCAACATAACGCTGGAAGTCAAACAGCTCGCTCGCTCGTGACGAATGAGCCTGTGGTGGATTAAAGTCCCTCCCAGGCGCGGTTCGTCCAATAGGAGCGTTGGGGCGCCACGGTAGCTAGGAGATGTTAACTCCCTCGCCCGATATGCAGGAGGTCGTGGGTTCGATGCCGACCCTGACGCCTGCTGCTGCTGTATATTTGAAGTTTGCGTGTCTCTCTCTCTCATCATCATCACGGTGGCTAGGAGATGTTAACTACCTCCCCTGGTATACAGGAGGTCGTGGGTTCGATCCCGACCCTGACGCCTGCTGCTGCTGTATACTGCTGCTGCTGTATACTACTGCTGCTGCTGTATGCTGCTGCTGCTGTATATTTGGAGTTTGTGTCTCTCTCTCCGTGGTCGCGTGGATTTTTCTCTGGGTCCTCCGTTTTTTCCCCTCCACATTTAGAATCATGTACTTAGAGCATTTGGCTGCAATAGATGTCCACGTGATGATGACGACGATGATCCACTCCGTTGAGCTACCATCTCTTGCAGGCGCGGTTCGTCCACTAGCAGCTGGAGGTGAGAAATTATTTTTCTACTAAAAATATTTTTACATAAATTGTTTTGATGTGTTAAAATATAATGATTCTTTCAAGTTGTTCACATTATAAAGTGCTGCAACGTCACAGTCTGTCCCTCGGGGAGGTCTCGGGGCGACTGTGATAGCGTCCCAGTGAGAGATCTCCAACAACATCATCTCCCGTCTTCAGTGCAAGGAAGACAACAACAACATCTCCCGTCTTCAGTGCAAGGAAGACAACAACAACATCTCCCGTCTTCAGTGCAAGGAAGACAACAACAACATCTCCCGTCTTCATTGCGAGGAAGACAACAACAACAACATCTCCCGTCTTCAATGCAAGGAAGACAACAACAACATCTCCCGTCTTCAGTGCGAGGAAGACAACAACAACAACATCTCCCGTCTTCAGTGCAAGGAAGACAACAACAACATCTCCCGTCTTCAGTGCAAGGAAGACAACAACATCTCCCATCTTCGCGAGGAAGACAACAACAACATCTCCCGTCTTCAGTGCGAGGAAGACAACAACAACATCTCCCGTCTTCAATGCAAGGAAGACAACAACAACAACAACAACAACATCTCCCGTCTTCAGTGCGAGGAAGACAACAACAACAACATCTCCCGTCTTCAGTGCAAGGAAGACAACAACAACAACATCTCCCGTCTTCAGTGCAAGGAAGACAACAACATCTCCCATCTTCGCGAGGAAGACAACAACAACATCTCCCGTCTTCAGTGCGAAGAAGACAACAACAACATCTCCCGTCTTCAGTGCGAGGAAGACAACAACAACAACAACAACATCTCCCGTCTTCAGTGCAAGGAAGACAACAACAACATCTCCCGTCTTCAGTGCAAGGAAGACAACAACAACAACATCTCCCGTCTTCAGTGCAAGGAAGACAACAACAACATCTCCCGTCTTCAGTGCAAGGAAGACAACAACAACAACATCTCCCGTCTTCAGTGCAAGGAAGACAACAACATCTCCCATCTTCGCGAGGAAGACAACAACAACATCTCCCGTCTTCAGTGCGAAGAAGACAACAACAACATCTCCCGTCTTCAGTGCGAGGAAGACAACAACAACAACAACATCTCCCGTCTTCAGTGCAAGGAAGACAACAACAACATCTCCCGTCTTCAGTGCAAGGAAGACAACAACAACAACATCTCCCGTCTTCAGTGCAAGGAAGACAACAACAACATCTCCCGTCTTCAGTGCAAGGAAGACAACAACAACAACATCTCCCGTCTTCAGTGCAAGGAAGACAACAACATCTCCCGTCTTCAGTGCAAGGAAGACAACAACAACATCTCCCGTCTTCAGTGCGAGGAAGACAACAACAACATCTCCCGTCTTCAGTGCAAGGAAGACAACAACAACAACAACATCTCCCGTCTTCAGTTACTGCGATGAACTTCGCTGTGTAGCCACGCCGCTTGAGACTCATTCAGGGCGGTGAAAAAGGCGCCCATGGATGTAGTGAAGATGTCACAACGCGATGGTGCGCCGTGCCAATAGAGCAGCGACATCGCTCACCTGCTCCCCGTCGAGCCCGGCCACTCCTGGATCCCCGGGGGGGCCCCGTCCTCCCTGGCGGGCGGAGGGACAAACGAGGATGAGAAGGGGGACAGAGCGAGCGGAGTTTACCCCGCCAAATTCTTCTGCGTCGTCAGGAACGTACGTACGTGTGTTGAACTTGCTTGGTTGGCTACGTACGGTGGGCAGTGTTGAGTATATGGGCAGTGTTGAGTCTATGGGCAGTGTTGAGTCTATGGGCAGTGTTGAGTCTATGGGCAGTGTTGAGTCTATGGGCAGTGTTGAGTCTATGGGCAGTGTTGAGTCTATGGGCAGTGTTGAGTCTATGGGTAATGTTGAGTCTATGGGCAGTGTTGAGTCCATGGGCAGTGTTGAGTCTATGGGCAGTGTTGAGTCTATGGGCAGTGTTAGTCTATGGGCAGTGTTAGTCTATGGGGAGTGTTAGTCTATGGGCAGTGTTGAATCTATGGGCAGTGTTGAGTCTACGGGCAGTGTTGAGTCTATGGGCAGTGTTGAGTCTATGGGCAGTGTTAGTCTATGGGGAGTGTTAGTCTATGGGCAGTGTTGAATCTATGGGCAGTGTTGAGTCTATGGGCAGTGTTGAGTCTATGGGCAGTGTTGAGTCTATGGGTAATGTTGAGTCTATGGGCAGTGTTGAGTCCATGGGCAGTGTTGAGTCTATGGGCAGTGTTGAGTCTATGGGCAGTGTTGAGTCTATGGGTAGTGTTGAGTCTATGGGCAGTGTTGAGTCTATGGGTAATGTTGAGTCTATGGGCAGTGTTGAGTCTATGGGCAGTGTTGAGTCTATGGGCAGTGTTGAGTCTATGGGCAGTGTTAGTCTTTGCGTTTCTATGGGTCTTTGAGTCTTTGTGCATCTCTATTAGTCTGGATCTCTATGGGTATCTATGAGTCTCTGTGCGTCTCTGTGAGTCTGGATCTCTATGGGTATCTATGAGTCTCTGTGCGTCGTTATCCGCTGTTACGGTCTGTTCAGGACCACCGCTGCTACTGGAGAGTGTTTAAAGTTTCCATTTGTGATGTTAATGTCGTGGTAGTTGTTGTTGTGGTTATTGTTGTTGTGATTGTTGTTGTCGTTCTATTACCACATCTCCCTTGTCTCCAGGTTGGCCGTCCAGACCGGGGTCACCTTGTTCACCCTACACACACGGCACACACACACACGGCATGAACACACAGACACACGGCACGCATGCACACACACGGCGTGAACACACACACGGCACACACGCACACAGCATGAACACACAGACACACGGCACGCATACAGACACACGGCATGAACACACACACGGCACGCACACGGCATGAACACACAGACACACGGCACGCATGCACACACACGGCATGCAAACACACATACGGCATGCACACACACGGTATGCACACATACACGGCACACACGCACACAGCATGAACACACACACGGCACGCACACGGCACGCATACACACACATGGCACACACGCACATAGCATGAACACACAGACACACGGCACGCATACAGACACACGACATGAACACACACACGGCGCGCACACGGCATGCACACACACACACGGCACACACACACACACGGCATGAACACACAAACACACGTCACACACACACACGCGGCACACACACGGCATGAACACACAGACACACGGCACACACACACAGCATGAACACAGACACACGGCATGCATACAGACACACGACATGAACACACACACGGCGCGCACACGGCATGCACACAGACACACGGCACGCATGCACACACACACGGCACGCACACAGCATGCACACACACACACGGCACGCATACAGACACGACATGAACACACAGACACAAGGCACACACAAGGCACGCACACACACACAGCACACATACACATGGCATGAACACACACAGCACATACACACACACGGCATGAACACACAGACACACGGCACACACATACACACGCACACACACACACGGCACGTACACACACACAGCACATACACACACACGGCATGAACACACAGACACACGGTACGCATACAGCCACACGGCATGAACACACACACGGCACGCACACGGCATGCACACACACACGGCACACACACGGCATGAACACACAGACACACGGCACACATGCACACACACACGGCACGCACACACACACGGCATGTATACACACACGGCATGCACACACACACGGCACGCACACACGGCATGCACACACAGACACACGGCACGCATGCACACACACGGCATGAACACACAGACACACGGCACGCATGCACACACACGGCATGCACACACGGCATGAACACACAGACACACGCCATGAACACACAGACACACGGCACGCACACGGCATGCACACACACGGCACGCACACACGGCATGAACACACAGACACATGGCATGAACACAGACACACGGCACGCATGCACACACGGCACACACACACACGGCATGAACACACAGACACACGGCACGCACACGGCATGCACACACGGCATGAACACACAGACACACGGCACGCATGCACACACACACGGCATGCACACACACACGGCATGCACGCACACACACGGCACGCACGCACACACACACGGCATGCACACACACACGACATGCACACACACACACGGCATGCACAAACACACAGACGGCATGCATAAACACACACACGGCATGCACACACACACACACGGCATGCACACACACGCACGGCATGCACACACACACGGCATGCACACACATACACACGGCATGCACACACACACACACACGGCATGAACACACAGACACGGCACGCACACACACACACACGGCACGCACACACACACACGGCACGAACACACAGACACACGGCACGCACACACGGCATGAACACACAGACACACGGCATGCACACACACACGGCACACACACACGGCATGAACACACAGACACACGGCATGCATGCACACACGGCACACACACACGGTATGCACACACACACACACACGGCATGAACACACACACACACGGTATGAGCACACAGACACACGGCATGCACACACACACAAGGCATGAACACACACACACGGCATGCACACACACACGGCATGCACACACACACGGCATGAACACACACACACGGCATGAACACAGAGACACACGGCATGCACACACAGACACACGGCATGCATGCACACACACGGCATGAACACACACACGGCATGCACACACACACACGGCATGCATACATACACGGCATGAACACACAGACACACGGCATGCAAGTACACACACACACGGCATGCACACACATACGACATGCACACACACACACGGCATGAACACACACACACACGGCATGAACACACAGACACACGGCATGCACACACACACACGGCATGCATACATACACGGCATGAACACACAGACACACGGCATGCATGCACACACACACACGGCATGCACACACATACGGCATGCACACACACACGGCATGAACACACACACGGCATGAACACACAGACACACGGCATGCACACACATACGGCACGCACACACACAGACACACGGCATGCACACACAGACACACGGCATGCATGCACACACACGGCATGCACACACATACGGCATGCACACACACACGGCATGAACACACACACACACGGCATGCATGCACACACACGGCATGCACACACATACGGCATGCACACACACACGGCATGAACACACACACACACGGCATGAACACACAGACACACGGCATGAACACACACATACGGCACGCACACACACGGCACACACACACGGCGTGCACACACACACACGGCATGAACACACACACACACGGCACGCACACACACGGCACACACACACACGGCATGAACACACAGACACACGGCATGCACACACACACACGGCATGAACACACACACACACACGGCATGAACACACACACGGCATGAACACACACACACACGGCACACACACATACGGCATGAACACACAGACACACGGCATGCGCACACAGACACAGGGCATGCACACACACACACACACGGCATGGACACACACACGGCATGAACACACAGACACACGGCACGCACACACACGGCACACACACACACGGCATGAACACACAGACACACGGCATGCACACACACACAACATGAACACACATACACACGGCATGCACACACACGGCACACACACGGCATGAACACACACACACACACGGCATGAACACACACACATACGGCATGCACACACATACACACGGCATGCACACACACACACGGCATGAACACACAGACACGGCACGCACACACACACACACGGCACACACACACACCGCATGAACACACAGACACACGGCACGCACACACACACACGGCACGAACACACAGACACACGGCACGCACACACACACGGCACACACACACGGCATTAACACACAGACACACGGCATGCATGCACACACGGCACACACACACGGCATTAACACACAGACACACGGCATGCATGCACACACACGGCATGAACACACACACGGCATGCACACACACACACACGGCATGCATACATACACGGCATGAACACACAGACACACGGCATGCATGCACACACACACACGGCATGCACACACATACGACATGCACACACACACATGGCATGAACACACACACACACACACGGCATGAACACACAGACACACGGCATGCACACACACACACGGCATGCATACATACACGGCATGAACACACAGACACACGGCATGCATGCACACACACACACGGCATGCACACACATACGGCATGCACACACACACACGGCATGAACACACACACACACGGCATGAACACACAGACACACGGCATGCACACACATACGGCATGCACACACACACACACACGGCATGCACACACAGACACACGGCATGCATGCACACACACACGGCACGCACACACACGGCACACACACACACGGCATGAACACACAGAAACACGGCATGCAAACACACACACGGCATGAACACACCCACACGGCACGCACACAAACGGCACACACAGACACACGGCATGCACACACACACACGGCATGAACACACACACACGGCATGAACACACACACACACGGCACACATACATACGGCATGAACACACAGACACACGGCATGCGCACACAGACACAAGGCATGCACACACACACACGGCATGAACACACACACGGCATGAACACACACACACACGGCACGCACACACACGGCACACACACACACGGCATGAACACACAGACACACGGCATGCACACACACACACATAACATGAACACACATACACACGGCATGCACACACACGGCACACGCACGGCATGAACACACACACACACGGCATGAACACACACACATACGGCATGCGCACACACACACGGCATGCACACACACACACGGCACACACACACACACGGCATGCACACACACACGGCATGAACACACAGACACACGGCACACATGCACACACACACGGCACGCACACACACACGGCATGTATACACACACGGCATGCACACACACACGGCACGCACACACGGCATGCACACACAGACACACGGCACGCATGCACACACACGGCATGAACACACAGACACACGGCACGCATGCACACACACGGCATGCACACACGGCATGAACACACAGACACACGCCATGAACACACAGACACACGGCACGCATACGGCATGCACACACACGGCACGCACACACGGCATGAACACACAGACACATGGCATGAACACAGACACACGGCACGCATGCACACACGGCACACACACACACGGCATGAACACACAGACACACGGCACGCACACGGCATGCACACACGGCATGAACACACAGACACACGGCACGCATGCACACACACACGGCATGCACACACACACGGCATGCACGCACACACACGGCACGCAGGCACACACACACGGCATGCACACACACACGACATGCACACACACACACGGCATGCACAAACACACAGACGGCATGCATAAACACACACACGGCATGCACACACACACGGCATGCACACACACGCACGGCATGCACACACACACGGCATGCACACACATACACACGGCATGCACACACACACACACACGGCATGAACACACAGACACGGCACGCACACACACACACACGGCACGCACACACACACACGGCACGAACACACAGACACACGGCACGCACACACGGCATGAACACACAGACACACGGCATGCACACACACACGGCACACACACACGGCATGAACACACAGACACACGGCATGCATGCACACACGGCACACACACACGGTATGCACACACACACACACACGGCATGAACACACACACACACGGCATGAGCACACAGACACACGGCATGCACACACACACAAGGCATGAACACACACACACGGCATGCACACACACACGGCATGCACACACACACGGCATGAACACACACACACGGCATGAACACAGAGACACACGGCATGCACACACAGACACACGGCATGCATGCACACACACGGCATGAACACACACACGGCATGCACACACACACACGGCATGCATACATACACGGCATGAACACACAGACACACGGCATGCATGTACACACACACACACACGGCATGCACACACATACGACATGCACACACACACACGGCATGAACACACACACACACGGCATGAACACACAGACACACGGCATGCACACACACACACACACGGCATGCATACATACACGGCATGAACACACAGACACACGGCATGCATGCACACACACACACGGCATGCACACACATACGGCATGCACACACACACGGCATGAACACACACACGGCATGAACACACAGACACACGGCATGCACACACATATGGCACGCACACACACAGACACACGGCATGCACACACAGACACACAGCATGCATGCACACACACGGCATGCACACACATACGGCATGCACACACACACACGGCATGAACACACACACACACGGCATGAACACACAGACACACGGCATGAACACACACATACGGCACGCACACACACGGCACACACACACGGCGTGCACACACACGGCATGAACACACACACACACGGCACGCACACACACGGCACACACACACACGGCATGAACACACAGACACACGGCATGCACACACACACACGGCATGAACACACACACACACGGCATGAACACACACACGGCATGAACACACACACACACGGCACACACACATACGGCATGAACACACAGACACACGGCATGCGCACACAGACACAGGGCATGCACACACACACACACACGGCATGGACACACACACGGCATGAACACACAGACACACGGCACGCACACACACGGCACACACACACACGGCATGAACACACAGACACACGGCATGCACACACACACAACATGAACACACATACACACGGCATGCACACACACGGCACACACACGGCATGAACACACACACACACACGGCATGAACACACACACACACACGGCATGCACACACATACACACGGCATGTACACACACACACGGCATGAACACACAGACACGGCACGCACACACACAAACACGGCACACACACACACCGCATGAACACACAGACACACGGCACGCACACACACACACGGCACGAACACACAGACACACGGCACGCACACACACACGGCACACACACACGGCATTAACACACAGACACACGGCATGCATGCACACACGGCACACACACACGGCATTAACACACAGACACACGGCATGCATGCACACACACGGCATGAACACACACACGGCATGCACACACACACACACGGCATGCATACATACACGGCATGAACACACAGACACACGGCATGCATGCACACACACACACGGCATGCACACACATACGACATGCACACACACACATGGCATGAACACACACACACACACACGGCATGAACACACAGACACACGGCATGCACACACACACACGGCATGCATACATACACGGCATGAACACACAGACACACGGCATGCATGCACACACACGGCATGCACACACATACGGCATGCACACACACACACGGCATGAACACACACACACGGCATGAACACACAGACACACGGCATGCACACACATACGGCATGCACACACACACACACACGGCATGCACACACAGACACACGGCATGCATGCACACACACACGGCACGCACACACACGGCACACACACACACGGCATGAACACACAGAAACACGGCATGCAAACACACACACGGCATGAACACACACACACGGCACGCACACACACGGCACACACAGACACACGGCATGCACACACACACACGGCATGAACACACACACACGGCATGAACACACACACACACGGCACACATACATACGGCATGAACACACAGACACACGGCATGCGCACACAGACACAGGGCATGCACACACACACACACGGCATGAACACACACACGGCATGAACACACACACACACGGCACGCACACACACGGCACACACACACACGGCATGAACACACAGACACACGGCATGCACACACACACACACAACATGAACACACATACACACGGCATGCACACACACGGCACACGCACGGCATGAACACACACACACGGCATGAACACACACACATACGGCATGCGCACACACACACGGCATGCACACACACACACGGCACACACACACACACGGCATGCACACACACACGGCATGAACATACACACACACGGCATGAACACACAGACACACGGCATGAACACACAGACACACGGCATGAACACACAGACACACGGCATGAACACACAGACACACGGCATGAACACACACACACACAGACACACGGCATGCACACACACACACGGCATGCATGCACACACACACGGCATACACACACACGGCACACAGACACATGGCATGAACACACACAGACACACGGCATGAACACACACACACACGGCATGCACACACACGGCACACACACACACGGCATGCATGCACACACCACGCGAACTGCGATAGCCTCACTGGGGCGAGTTCGGCTCGAATTTGCCATTTGGGAAAAGTGAAACAAACTGGAGGCATGGGGAGGAGAGGTGGGGGGGGGGGCATGGGGGGGGCGGTCACTCGGGGGGGGGGGGGGTGGGGGGTCGTCTCACCTGTAGGCCCAGCGGCCCGGAAGGGCCTCTCGGGCCTGTGGGGCCGAGGCTCCCGGGCGGGCCTGGTTTCCCCGTCTCACCATCCACTCCGGGTTTTGCAGAGAGCCCCTAGAGGTGGGGGAGAGAGAGAGAGGGGGGAACGCCGTGGGGGGGGGCGGCCCGTCGACACCCCGTGACGTCACTTCACGTTGGGGGGGGCCAACTGGCGTCTGATGTCGTCGCTGCGTTTTACCGCACTGAGAAGCGAGCCGTTGGGTGTCGTCTCCGGAGGCTGCCCGTGCGGCCGTACTCACCGGCTGCCCTTGAAAGCCCTTGGCTCCAGGCTGCCCTTGCTTCCCCTAGAGGCGGGCAGAGGGGGCGTCACGGATCAGGGGGGCTGCCGGCGCAGCGTGCGGCGATCCGGGCCGGCGATTCCCCTTCCCGTTGGGGTCGAGGTTCGGGCTTTTACACGGCGGCTACGCACGCGGCCTGCAATCCAGGTGTGGTGGATCGCACGCTGATGTCGCGTCAAACTCCCCCCCTTCCCCGTGGGCGGGCATCGGGGGGCCATAACCTCCCCCCCCCCCCCCCCCCGCAACTCGCCAGGTCAAAGGCGGCGCGGACAAAAATGTACGGGATAGAGTATTTCCCCCTCGCAGGCGTTGGTTTTCTCCGGCTGCTCCGGTTTCCTCCCACACGTGTATGAACGCTCATTATTTGGCCGATAAAACATTCATACATAGAGGACCGCAGAGCTTGGGCAATTGTCGGTTGCCGGCTCATCGTGTGGCTGCCCTCCTGCTTTTCCATGGATCCTCCTCCTGGTGCACCCTCCGAGTCATCCTCTCTCTGTCGATGAGAGCGAGCAGCGGGCACCGTGCGGTAGTGACGGCGGTGTCACATGACGAGTTGACTGTTATCAGGGGCGCCACGGTCACGAGATGTTAACTACCTCGCCTGGTATACAGGAGGTCGTGGGTTCGATCGTGACCCCGACGTCTTTATAGTTGGAGTTTGCGGTGTCTCTCTCCCCGTGGTCGGCTGGATTTTTCTCCGGGTCCTCCGGTTTTTCCCTCCACATTTTAGAATCGATGTCACGCATTTAGAGTAATTTGGCTGCTATAAACTTCCACGTGACGATGTTGATGATGATAAGCACACTTGGTTGGGCTATCGTTTGTGACAGCCCGGTCGCTTCACAAAAATATCTATATAGCTCAGTGGGGGCGTTAACTATTTTAAATAACAAGAGTAGCTTAGTAGTCGTGGTAGGGTTATGGTTAAGTCTGCACCACGCAGGCTCTGCATGTCTAGGACTCGAGCGGCTCACTCACCTGGGGACCTGGCTTCCCGGAGTTTCCAGGGTTCCCTCGGGGTCCCTTCGAGAGGGAAGAAGACAAACAAGGTTCAAGAGCACGTTCGTCCTGCGTTCGGCCATCACGTGAGGTGTCCACTGGAGCTGTGAACCCTCCACCACCAGACACGGCCAAAAACGAATCGGGTTGCCACCGGAACAAATGCGCCGTTTTTTTTTAAGCAAACTGGCTCGTACCGGGCTCAAGCAAAAAAAACACACAAATGTTTTGGTCACTGCTGATGTCGTGAACGCGATCGACACCGCTCCAGGCCCACCTTAAGTCCAGGTTGTCCCGATTTCCCCGGAGCTCCCTGCTTCCCCACCTCGCCCTGCCACGCACATTAACAGCAGATTCATCATCATCATCGTCATCATTATCGTCTTCGTCATCATCGTCATCAGTCTTCGTCGTCATCTTCGTCGTCGTCATCTTCGTCGTCGTCATCTTCGTCGTCGTCATCTTCGTCGTCATCGTCACAACACAACACACGAGCATCATCGTGTAAAACAAAGAATTTGGTAATGTTGTTGCTGCTGGTCGACAATGGTGCATGAGCACCGATTACCCACGATCACCCACGATCACCCACCACCTACGATCACCCATGATCACCCATGATCACCCACCACCCACGGTCATCCACCACCCACGGTCACCCAAGATCACCCACGATCATCCACCAACAACGATCACCCACCACCCACGGTCACCCACCACCCACCACCGACGATCAACCACCACCCACCACCCACGATCACCCACCAGCCACCACCAACGATCACCCACCACCCACCACCACCCACGATCACCCACCACCCAGGAGAACCGATCACCCACGAGCACAATCACCCACAAGCACAATCACCCAGGTAGATTCTGTGTGGCCAGGCGAGAGACTCGGGGGACCAGCCTGGGAGTCTCATTGGCAAACGACACCTGGGCCACCGAGCATCAACAAAGTGGCCATTCGTGCTCTTCTGAGAAACGTCAGATGTTATTTATTTATATTTCCTTTCCAGGTCACGCAGTGTTATTGACGGACGTGTTGAGTGTTTTTATTTTATGTATATATCGCCGCATAAAGGAGGATGTGTAAAAACAATACTTTACATTTAATTTTGTACGCGTTACTTACAATTCTCCACAACGACGTGAACCGATTACACAATCGGTGTTTGTTTGTTGTTGTTGTTGTATCGTTCTGATCCCGCACCCCCCTTACTGAACATCTGGGGCAGAAGAGCTTCACAGCTCATCAGATTCCTCCTCCGGCAATGAGATGATTTAGATGAATGTTGGCTGCTATAAATGTCCAAATGATGGACCAATTTGTCAGGCTATCATTCATGGTGGCCAGGTTGCGTCTGAAAAGTAATTCCTCAGTGGGCTTTGCCTGGTAGGATGGGGATGATTTAGTGTTGTATTTGTTTGTGTTTGGGTGATTTGTGTACCGTTCATGTACTTTGCACAACTGTCGTGTGTTTTGTAAGTGTTTGTCGTTGTGTAATGACCGAGATAAGACCGCTTACCCGACACGAGCGTACGGTCAGACAAACAATCAGCAAGCAGGCCGAGGCCTCACCTGGGTGCAGAAAGGCCTCGGCAGTGATTGGCCGGCAAGATCGAAAGGGATTGCAGGAAATATTTGAAAGGTAAAAAGGCGGGAAGCGAGTGGTGGACTGCAGAAGGACGGTTGAGAAAGGCTGGTGGGGAAGGGTCAGGATCGGCCGAAGGGAGTGGGGGTGATGGAAGCTTCCAGAGAGGGGGGGGGGGGCTGGGAGGTACAAAAGAAGACAGCACGGGGAGAGAGAGAGAGGACGCTGGAGAGGAGACGGAGCTCAAACCTCAAGAACCAGCCCTGGGCAGCGTTCGTGCTGTGTCTGTGTGGGTGCCACTACACCCGTAACATTCTTACCCCGTGCCCCGACTGGACATCTGTGACCAAAGAGTTTCATAGCTCATCGGATTCCTCCTCCAGTATAAATAAACATTCCGATTCTCAAATCAAGATTCTGAATGTTATCGGTCGCCCATCCCGGTCGCCCATCCCGAGCATGGCCCGGCAGCCGGGCTCAAACCCCTGCTAAAGCCTGGGGAAGGCCTCGTACCTTTGGCCCTGGGGAACCAGTGACGCCTCCCTCTCCACTGCTGCCTGGAGATCCCTGCAAGGAGAGGACGGGTCAGTGGTGCCGGGAGCACTGCGAGGACTACTTCCGGGAAGTAATCCGTTATACTTCCGGGAAGTGATCCGTTATACTTCCGGGAAGTAATCCGTTATACTTCCGGGAAGTAATCCGTTACTAATCACTTGGGGGGGGGGAAGGTCCGAGTGATTACCAGATTAAACGAGCGACGAGAGAGCGTTTCCCTCAGCTTTTTTACGGCCCCTAAAAAGGCGGTGGTGGAAATTCCACATTCATATGGCGTGGGGTGGGTCGAAGGCGGAAGACAACCATTGTTGTGGGGCGCCACGGTGGCTAGGAGATGTTAACTACCTCGCCTGGTATGCAGGAGGTCGTGGGTTCGATCCCGACCCTGACGCTTGCTGCTGAGCTACATCGCTCTTTTTCAGAAGCGACCTCGCTATCACAAATGACAGCTCAACAAAGTGGCTTATCATCATCACGAGGGGAATTTATTGCAGCCAAAGACTCTGAACGCATCGTTATAAATGTGTAGGGAAAAACTGGAGGACCCGGAAAAAAATCCACGCCACCACGGGGAGAGAGACGCGCAAACTCCAAATATACAGCAGCATGCGTCAGGGGTCGGGATTGAACCGACGCTCTCCTGCGTACCAGGCGAGGTGGTTAACATCCCCTAGACACTGTGGTGACCCGCCGCTCGACTACCTTGGTGTCAACCTGAAACCTGCCGATTGCGAGGCCGCTCGCTGTACCACGGGGGAGCCACATGGGACGGGCTGATTGCTCGAACCGTCACACAACGGAGAGCCGCCAGACATCCCGTTGGGCGAGGTGGGAGTAGCCACGCGTATACCCCGCTGTGACTGCGTGTCGGGATCACTTACATAGGTGCCGACGGGGCCTTGTATGCCGGGCAGTCCTGGCTTTCCTGGGAGGCCCTGAGAGAGGAAGTTTTACACAAATCCATGCGCACAGTGCAACACTCAAACTAAACTCAAATGTTTTTTTGTTACCAGTTAAGACGCCACACTGAGCTATGTCGCTCTTTTTTAGAAGCGACCTGGCCATCACAAATGACAGCTCAACGAAGTGGGCTTGTCATCATCACGTGGGAAATGTAAAGCAGCAGCCAAATTGCTCGAAACGTGTGGTGATGTTGACTCTAAATGTGGAGGGGAAAAACCGGAGGATCCGGAGAGAACTCCACACGACCACAGGGAGAGAGAGAGACACCACAAACTCCAAATATACAGCAGCAGGCGTCAGGGTCGAGATCGAACCCACGACCTCCTGTGTACCAGGCGAGGTAGTTAACATCTCATAGCCACCGTGATGATGATGAGAGAGACGCAAACTCCAAATATACAGCAGCAGCAGGCGTCAGGGTCGGGATCGAACCCACGACCTCCTGTGTACCAGGCGAGGTAGTTAACATCTCCTAGCCAGTGTACAGATAAAGACGCAGCACTGCAATTACTTGACTCACGCCACCGCTGTTCGAAGGTCCTCCACTGGAGTGAAACCTGGGGTATTGAAACGTTGATATTTGCGTTGCCGCTGTTGCTGTTCGCCTTTTGGCGTTGTTCTTCGGTCTACTACCACCGGTGGTGCTGAGACGAGGCCATGAAGGAGGCTGTACCTTCGGTGTAGGCCCAATCATTTTCAAAGACGATGCGGACTTTATCATTACTACTATCATCATCATCAGAGCCACGTTTGTTTTGCCACCAGCATGGTGTGTGCTAAATGCAGACTTGATGATGCCTTGCAAAAGGTGTCTATTTGGCGTTTGTACATCTTAACACAACTCCTGTTCAATTGCCTATTCCGATGTATTTTTTTTATCATCTAGAGTGGTAATTGGCCAACTTTCCCAGGTACATGAATAAGGGCCATCGCCCGAAACATAGCCGCAGCAATCGGCGACGGTGGTGTCGGCGTGCGAGGTGCGGCGGTGACCGTCACCGTCTCGCCGTCTTACCTTCTCCCCCGGGTTGCCCGCGTTGCCGGCGGTTCCCGGTAAACCGCGAGGTCCCTGCAAGTCCGACCACAGTCAGACACCACCACACCCCCCACGACAGGGGTCAGCGCCGCGCAACGTCGCCCGCGGCAAAGCCACGCTCGGCGTACTGCCGCGAGTGGATTCAGCGCTCGGAATAATAACACCACGCTCACACAGCGCTTGGAATAATAACACCACGCTCACACAGCGCTCGGAATAATAACGCCACGCTCACAGAGCGCTCGGAATAATAACGCCACGCTCACACAGCGCTCGGAATAATAACGCCACGCTCACACAGCGCTCGGAATAATAACGCCACGCTCACAGAGCGCTCGGAATAATAACGCCACGCTCACACAGCGCTCACTCCTCGCTCTCGTAGAGACGGAGAGAGGACGACTCAGAGAGAGAGAGAACGACTCAGAGAGAGGACGACTCAGAGAGAGGACGACTCAGAGAGAGGACGACTCAGAGAGAGGACGACTCAGAGAGAGAGAGGACGACTCAGAGAGAGAGAGGACGACTCAGAAGAGGTGCCAGGAGGAGGAACCACACAGACGAGGGAATGGGAAGGCAGCGGCAGCCACGCGGTGGTGGTGAGGAGCCGGCACCACCAACGATTGCCCCAAGCTCTGCCGCTCCTCTGCATATGAAGTTGTGGTCGGCCCAATTACTGAATGTCGGGAGGAAGGAAACCGGAGCTCCCAGGGGAAACGCCCGCGTGCGAGGGAGCAACGTTGTATCCCCGCGCAGGAGGGGACAGGTGGAGTCAACGTGTTGGCTGCGTCGTCTTCTCCTGGCGAGCCGCGGGGTTGCAGCTCCTCCGCTAGGACAGCCGTGTCCCTGTGCCTGGTCAAGCCGTGGATGACCCCCGTGACTTTGCGACCCCGTGACCCCGTGACCCCGTGACCCCCCCCTCCCCAAACTTACCGTTGGCCCCAGGGGACCATCCACCCCCCTGAGTCCCGGTAGGCCTCTGAAGCCCTACAGAGAGTGGCATGGAGAAGAACCACCGTCATCATCAGCAGCAGCATCATCAGCAGCACCAGCAGCAGCAGCGTCATCAGCAGTGGCAGCGTCAGCTATATCAGCATCAGTATCATCATCAGCAGTAGCAGCATCATCATCAGCATCATCATCAGCAGCAGTAGCATCATCATTAGTCGTAGCAAAATCAGCATCAATATCATCAGCAAAAGCAGTAGTATCTACACATTCATCATCATCGTCATTGATGGAATCATCATTCATCTTCAGTAAACTGCATCAGCATCAGAATGATAATAGCAGCAGGAGAATCATAATTAAAATCATCATTTGCATTATCATAAGCAAACAACATCATCATCATCACATTGAACGCCAACAGCGCCGTCATCATCGCCAGCACCACCACAGCTGGGTAGAAGCAATGACGTAACGATGTGTGTCCTGTGAGGAGGGCTGGGGTCATCGAGTAGACCACACAGTCAAGCCCGTCGTGTTGGTTTCTGTTGTTGTTGTTGTTTTGTGTGGTGTGCATCTACGCACCCTGAACCCCCTCCTCCCCGCGTTCCCCGTCACTCCGGGCGCTCCCTGCAGGGGGAGACGCGACAGGGAGAAGCGTCAACGAGCGTGGTGGACAAGGGGTGAGCGTGGTGGACAAGCGGCGAGCGTGGTGGACAAGCGGTGGGCGTGGTGGACAAGGGGCGAGCGTGGTGGACAAGGTGTGAGTGCGGTGGACAAGTCGTGAGCGTGGTGGACAAGGGGTGAGCGTGGTGGACAAGGGGCGAGTGTGGTGGACAAGTGGCGAGCGTGGTGGCCAAGGTGTGAGTGCGGTGGACAAGGTGTGAGTGCGGTGGACAAGCGGTGGGCGTGGTGAACAAGGGGTGAGCGTGGTGGACAAGCGGTGGGCGTGGTGGACAAGTCGTGAGCGTGGTGGACAAGCCGTGAGTGCGGTGGATAACGGTGTGAGTGAGGTGTCTGCTGTGTGAGTGTATACACGGTGTGTGTGTACACACGGTGTGAGTGTACACACGGTGTGAGTGAGGTGTCTACCGTGCGTGTGTACACACGGTGTGAGTGAGGTGTCTTCCGTGTGAGTGTGTACACGGTGTGAGTGAGGTGTCTGCTGTGTGAGTGTACACACGGTGTGAGTGAGGTGTCTGCTGTGTGAGTGTACACATGGTGTGAGTGTATACACGGTGTGAGTGTGGTGTCTGCCATGTGAGTGTGTACACGGTGTGAGTGTGGTGTCTGCCGTGTGAGTGTACACACGGTGTGAGTGCGGTGTCTGCCGTGTGAGTGCCGCGTGGCAGCAGGATGGGTGCATGGGAACCTGGGTACCCGGTTTTCCTTCCGCTCCCTCCCTCCCGCCCGTGCCCTTCTCGCCCTGCCGGACACACGCACACACCGCCTCGTACTCCTCCGCCACGCGCGGCGCCGAGTGTTGCCCCGCGGCGCTTTGACCCCTGAGCGAGCGAGCGAGAGAGAAACTGAACTCGTCGCGGCGGAGGGAGACGTTCGCCGGCCGTCCCGACATTTCGAACGTTTTTTTCTTCCGTTCCTGCTACATGGCAAGCGAATAACAATAGTTACGGTCTCAAGGTGGGGGACCCGCTCCGTTGTCTCGGGGCCTCGAGTTGACATCTCTCTGAGCGTAGTCGATGGTCTCGGCGCCACGCGGAGACCGCCATTTTGTATCGTGGTCCAACCGGGCTCACCGCTTTCTTTCTGACAACTGCGCCACCAACCCCCTCCAGTGAAGGTTCTCCGGAATCCGGCGAAACGTTGGGATTGCGGTCTTGGGGGCACGGAGACCAAACGGATCTATTTAAATATTTTCATTGATTTCCTCTTTGACGATACATTTTTATTGTCACGGGCAATTTGTTTTCCTTTCTCGCCATTCGCGTGTTCATCTTTCAGTTCTTGCTTTGCTAAGTGGCGGTTTTGTTTTTGCATCGTCTGCGTAAGGGACCGGCTAATTAAAGCGGCAGCGTTGTGGGGTGGCAATTGCATGAATGACGCTCGGTAAATTGAAATCATTTCTAACCAGTACACTCACTAGTACACTCACTAGTACACTCACTAGTACACTTATCGTCATGCGATGGACGTCACTCCCGTACGGCACAGCAGCGTGGAGAGAAACGTCGGACGTCGTCGTCAATTTGCCACAAATGAACCACGCTGCTCATCAGCGTAAACCATCGCCACGCGATCTCCGGTTCGTCATCCTCGCAGCAGCAGCAGCAGCAGCGGCGGCGGCGGCTTTTGGCTCGGCCGTCGGGACAAAGATGGTGGTCACCGGAAATCGCGCGGCGCTTTCAGACGCGCTTTTGCGCCCGTCTGGAACGCTCTTCCTTCCGGTATTAGGAAGATGGAAAGCTCATTTCTGTGTAATTTCTATTTGTGTTTAGTTTGTTGTCCTTCCCCTGTACCCCCGATTAGCACGGTTGTCTACGTACGGTGCACAAGAAGTTCAACATACGGTACACACTGTACGTGCTGCCGGACGAAGGGCCTCGCTTCAAATCCCGAAGAAGAAGAAGAAGGTGCCGGTGCGCGGAGCGAAACGCCGGACGTCGCGGCCGAGCCATCTTGCGGTGGCACAGCCACGACAACCACACCGTGACGACACAGCCTTGACAACCACACCGTGGTGGTGCAGTCACAACAACCACACCGTCGTGGTACAGTCACAACAACCACACCGTCGTGGTACAGTCACAACAACCACACCGTGGTGACACAGTCACAACAACCACACCGTGGTGACACAGTCACAACAACCACACCGTGGTGGTACAGTCACAACAACCACACCGTGGTGACACAGTCACAACAACCACACCGTGGTGACACAGTCACAACAACCACACCGTGGTGGTACAGTCACAACAACCACACCGTGGTGGTACAGTCACAACAACCACACCGCGGTGGCATAGCCACGACAACCACACCGTGGTGACACAGTCACAACAACCACACCGTGGCGGTACTACCACAACAACCACACCGTGGTGGTACAGTCACAACAACCACACCGTGGTGGTACAGTCACAACAACCACACCGTGGTGACACAGTCACAACCACACCGTGGTGACACAGTCACAACAACCACACCGTGGTGACACAGTCACAAAAACCACACCGTGGTGGTACAGTCACAACAACCACACCGTGGTGGTACAGTCACAACAACCACACCGTGGTGGTACAGTCACAACAACCACACCGTGGTGACACAGTCACAACCACACCGTGGTGACACAGTCACAACAACCACACCGTGGTGACACAGTCACAACAACCACACCGTGGTGGTACAGTCACAACAACCACACCGTCGTGGTACAGTCACAACAACCACACCGTGGTGGTACAGTCACAACAACCACACCGTGGTGGTACAGTCACAACAACCACACCGTGGTGGTACAGTCACAACAACCACACCGTGGTGACACAGTCACAACCACACCGTGGTGACACAGTCACAACAACCACACCGTGGTGACACAGTCACAACAACCACACCGTGGTGGTACAGTCACAACAACCACACCGTGGTCACACAGTCACAACAACCACACCGTGGTGACACAGTCACAACAACCACACCGTGGTGACACAGTCACGACAACCACACCGTGGTGGTACAGTCACAACAACCACACCGTGGTGACACAGTCACAACCACACCGTAGTGACACAGTCACAACCACACCGTGGTGACACAGTCACAACAACCACACCGTGGTGACACAGTCACAACAACCACACCGTGGTGGTACAGTCACAACAACCACACCGTGGTGGTACAGTCACAACAACCACACCGTGGTGGTACAGCCTTGACAACCACACCGTGGTGGTAGTCACAACAACCACACCGTGGTGACACAGTCACAACAACCACACCGTGGTGACACAGTCACGACAACCACACCGTGGTGACACAGTCACAACAACCACACCGTGGTGGTACAGTCACAACAACCACACCGTGGTGGTACAGTCACAACAACCACACCGTGGTGACACAGTCACAACAACCACACCGTAGTGACACAGCCACAACAACCACACCGTGGTGACACAGTCACGACAACCACACCAGAGAGCTGGTGCCGCGGCAGCGCCGCCGGCAATAGCCAAGGGAACTCACCGGAGCCCCCGGGAAGCCGACGAGGCCACGTTGGCCGGTCCGTCCCTGGAACGGCATTAAAGGTGAATTGTCAGGGCAGTAGAACCCCTTAGAGCCCAGTGTCTAGTGTCTAGTAGTGTAGTGTATAATAGTAGTAGTGTATAGTAGTGTATAATAGTGTTGTGTATAGTAGTGTATAATAGTGTATAGTGTTGTTTATAGTAGTGTAGTGTATAGTAGTAGTGTATAGTAGTGTATAATAGTGTATAGTGTTGTTTATAGTAGTGTAGTGTATAGTAGTAGTGTATAGTAGTGTATAATAGTGTATAGTGTTGTTTATAGTAGTGTAGTGTATAATAGTAGTGTATAGTAGTGTATAATAGTGTTGTTTATAGTAGTGTAGTGTATAGTAGTGTATAGTATAGTAGTGTATAGTGTAGTGTAGTCTGGTGTATAACAGTGTATAGTAGTGTAGTGTATAGTAGTGTATAGTGTAGTGTATAGTATAGTAGTGTATAGTGTAGTGTATAGTATAGTAGTGTATAGTAGTGTATAGTGTAGTGTATAGTAGTGTATAGTGTAGTGTATAGTAGCGTAGTGTATAGTATAGTAGTGTATAGTGTATTGTAGTCTGGTGTATAGCAGTGTAGTGTATAGTAGTGTATAGTGTAGTGTATAGAATAGTAGTGTATAGTGTAGTGTATAGTAGTGTAGTGTATAGTAGTGTATAGTGTAGTGTATAGTAGTGTAGTGTATAGTAGTGTAGTGTATAGTATAGTAGTGTATAGTGTAGTGTAGTCTGGTGTATAGCAGTGCAGTGCCTCCATAGACCCCAATGTGTTCGCCTACCGAACATTCCCCTGTTAGTGACGGGCTCACGACGAGCACGCGGCCGCCAATTTCGGCCAATCGGCGAGCTCCAAAGCGGTCTGACCCGACCTCGGCCAATCAGCGACGTCCATTCATGGGCGTTGTCTGCTGCGCTTTGAAGCGGAAGCGTCTCTTTTGAATGCTTGGTGTTACCGCATCTCCTAAACTCGCTTAACGACCAAATTACTTAACGACCGGGTTCCTGGAAACCAATTACCCTCGCTAGAGGAGGCCTTCTACTGTGCGGTCGTCTGGTCCCCGATGACGCTGCGGTCGCCGCGCTCCTCGCGAACACCGCCGCGCGATGGGAAAACCACGTGGCGGCAAATAAATAAATAAGGTGCGGCGCAGGGCGGCGGGGGGGGGGGGTTAACGGTGTCGCAATAATGCATAACGCAGGCCGAACGGGGATGGAGGCTCGCGCGGGCAGCGTCCAGAAGCATCCAGCAGCGTCCCAATGCCTCGTGCGACGGCGCCCCATTCCACGCAACCGCTGTTCAGTTCTCAAGTGGGAATCGTCAGTTGGGTACGGTCATCAACGTTCCCTTGCTGCCGTACGTGTGCCTGCACGTATGTCTGCACGTATGTCTGAAAGCCTACGTGTTAAGCTGATCTTGCCAAGGACGGGAAGAAGTGGAGATAAATCACTGCGGCCTAATGTCCCATAGGTGGATGAAGCGGGTTAACTAACTAACTTGTAGCAGACACCTATCGGGATTCCATTAAGCGCTTACTTCGAGGCGACAGAGAATTCACAGCTGTAGCTGCTGCTGGTTCTGGGTTGAAGGCGAGAGCTCCTGTACACGGCAATGCTGCATACACACTCGGTGTTCTGTGTCTGTGTGTGTCTGTGTGTGTGTCTGATTTATTGACCTGGTCAAGGCCTATGATACCATCAGTAGGCCTGGGCTCTGGGTTGTTCTTCGTGCTTTCGGAGTCCCTGACCCTCTGCTCACGATCAGGGATGTCCTCTGGCTCTCACATTATTCAACATCTATTTCGACCACGTAGTTTGTGAGGAATTTCAATCTGGTACAGATACAACGGGAAGCTGATCGATGCCCAGATGCGGTCAAGGGATGGCTCCCTATTGCTCAACCACGTTATGTATGCTGATGATTTGGTAATTGCTGCTCACTCAGAGGAGGAGTTGGAGATGCTGCTGCTGAGACTGGAGCGTGCCACTAAGAGGTGGGGCCTTACCACCAGCCCCACCAAAACTAAGCACCTGCCTGGGTATTTTTTACCATCGGACACTCCACCCCCACAACTCCCAATTGGTGATAGGGCAGTTGTGGAGAGAGTGGAGAGTTGTCCATACCTGGGCAGTGCTCATGACCGGCTCCGGTTTGAGTCTCATTCCGAATCAGTCGAGCGGCATTATCTTTTCATCGGTTGCGTAACGCTGTGTGGAAGCTAACCTAGTCTGTCGCTCCGCGCGAAGCTTCAGGTCTTACTCGGCCACAGCCATTCCCTCCCTTCTCTACGCTTGCGAAACGTGGACCCCCCTCATGGAACATCATAGCCAGTTAGAAACATTTAGGCTGGCCTGCCTACGACCCATCTTGGGTTTAACCAGGCTGGATTGTGTGAGGAGCTCACATATCCTTGAAAGATCTGGACAAAGTCCCATCAGTGAGCTCCTCCGGCAGGTAAGGCTGCGTTGGCTGGGCCATGTAGCCCGGATGCCCAGCCATCGCATGCCTAAACAGCTTTTGTTCGGCCGGATCGAGGGGGCTATACAGGCGCGGCACGGGCTAGAGAAGAGATGGAGTGATGTGGTACAGGATGATGTGGAGCTGAGCAGACTTGCCGATGATTGGTACCAGCGGTGTCAAGATCGGCCTCTGTGGAGGAGGCTCGTGAAGGATGCTACTTGGCAGTTGAAGGAAGTCGCCCTCTAACAACAACGGACGGCGGAGGAACGACGCTCACAACAACGAGCGGCGCGCCGGGTGGCTAAAGCACAGCAGGTTGGCACAGTAGCGGCACAGGTGGTGCATCAGCCAGTCATCTCAGTCATCTCAGTCGACCCGCGGCACCTGGGTCTGCCCCGTGACCTCCTGCCAGCGGGCGTTGGACACTTCACGTGGCCTCAAGGTGCACATGGCCTGGCACAAGCGTCGTGGTGACGTCACCGCCACTTAGTGGCGAATGGCGGTTGTTGTTGTTGTGTCTGTGTGTGTGTGCGCATGCCCGGTTGTCGGGAAGCGATCGCAGAGCCACTTACACGGACGCCTCGAGATCCTGAGATGCCCTTTGAGCCAATCACGCCCTGGTCGCCCTAATGGATGAACAAAAAGACAAAGATCCCCCGTATAGCCTTTAACAGACCGTTGGGGCAAGTGCCGTTACCGAGCACCTATGAAGGCCGGTACGGCACACAGACCAACACCACGCCCGGCTGCCTTTGTCTCCCCAGTGGCGATGTATACACATCGCACCAGCTACTTGAGGCTGAGTCGACTTCGGCGAGAACAAGGAATGGTTCAGATAATTGTCACTGCTGTTAGCCATGAGCGGGGATCGAGCTGCACGCTAACTGCTAAGCTAGCCTGTAACAGACTAATGGGGCAAGTGCTGTTAGCGCGTTGCAGCACCAATGAAAGCCGGCACTGTGGCACATGAGGGGGGGGGGGGTGTGGCCGATACCACGCCCGGCCACCTTTGCTTCCCCAGTGCTGATATTTACACACCATGCCCAGGTACTCATTTAAGGCTGAGTCGACATAGCAGAGGCCCAGGGCCGGTTCAGATGATTGTCACTGGAGTTGGCCACGAGCGGGAATCAAACTCGGGCCGCCTGCTTCGGAGCGCTAAGTGCTACGCCACCGCTCGCAAATTCACATGCACGCACACACGTGCACAGATTCGCCACACGTGTGTACACGTGTACACACGTGTGGCGAATCTGTGCACAGCCAACTAGTAAGGGTTGTCACGTAAACAGGACGTGCCGATTCGTCACGAGTACAGCACACCGGTGTGTACACACGCGTGGCGAGCATGATGACAAAGGTGGTGGTGATGCTCACCTTGGGGCCCAATTTCCCCTTTTTTCCCTGCACACCCATGGGTCCCTCCAGCCCCTGGACAAAGAGATACACCAACGTTAGCAAAGCAGCAGCGGTAGCAGCAGTGGAAGCAGCAGCAGTAGTAGCAGCAGCAGGAGGAGTAGTAGTAACAGCAGGAGTAACAGCAGTAGCAGCAGTAGTAGCAGCAGTAGTAGAAACATCAGTAGTAGTAACAGCAGTAGCAGCAGTAGCCAGGAGTAGCAGCAGTAGCAACAGTAGCAGCAGTAGTAGTAGTAGTAGCAGCAGCAGTAGTTGCAGCAGCAGTATTAGCAGCAGTAGTAGTAACAGCAGTAGTAGTAACAGCAGTAGTAGCAGTAGCCAGGAGTAGCAGCAATAGCAACAGTAGCAGCAGCAGTAGTACCAGCAGCTGCAACATTAGTAGCAGCGGACACACTCACACCGCACACACTCACACTGCACACACCACACCATGCACTCACACCACACACACTCACACTCACACCACACACACTCACACCACTCACACCACACTCACACACCGCACACACTCACTCACACCACTCACACCACACACTCACACCACACACTCACACCACTCACACTCACATCACACACTCACACCACACTCACACCACACTCACACCACACACTCACACCACACTCACACCACACTCACACCACACACTCACACCACACACTCACACCACACACTTACACCACTCACACTCACATCACACACTCACATCACACACTCACACCACACTCACACCACACTCACACCACACATGCTCACACAGATCCTCACCGTGGAGCCCACTGGGCCCGACCTCCCCTTGGACCCCGGGAATCCCTGGTGGCCGGCCGGACCCCGGAAGCCGGAGAATCCCTTGGGGCCCCTCCAGCCAGGGACACCCTGGGAGAGGGGGCACATAGCGGTTCGTGTTCCACCGGAGAAGCCGCGCCGTGCCACCGAGATCACACGCGGTGACCAAGTGGAGACGCAGCGTGGGTGACGCGGTGGATGATCTCACCAACCCACCATCTCACCCACCCACCATATCACTCACCAACCCACCATCTTACCCACCCACCATCTCACCAACTCACTCACCCACCCACCATCTCACCCACCCACCATCTCACTCACCATCTCACCCACCAACCCACCATCTCGCCCACCAACCCACCATCTCACCCACCAACCCACCATCTCGCCCACCAACCCACCATCTCGCCCACCAACCCACCATCTCACCCACCAACCCACCATCTCACCCACCAACCCACCATCTCATCCACTAACCCACCATCTCACCCACCAACCCACCATCTCGCCCACCAACCCACCATCTCACCCACCAACCCACCATCTCACCCACCAACCCACCATCTCGCCCACCAACCCACCATCTCACCCACCAACCCACCATCTCACCCACCATCTCACTCACCATCTCACCCACCAACCCACCTATCTCACCCACCGACAATCTCACCCACCGACCATCTCACCCACTCACTCATTCGTTCACTCACCCACTCATTCAATGCACTCATCCATTCACTCACTCAGTCATTTATTCACTCACCTGGTTAAACACGATATCAATTGAACTTCAACTCTACGGGCAATGAATCAGGTTCAAACATCCATTAATCCGGATGAGAAAACAGTGTTAGCATGCCCCAAGTGACCAGGATTTGGACTCGCCATTTAGAGAAATGCAACACCAGTGGTCATCTCTAAACTAAACTACGACCACGTTTTATTGTACCAGGTGTAGAGCCCCACTGAGCTGTGTAAATCTTTTTCAGAAGCGACCTATTACAAATGATAGCTCAACGAAGTGGCCTATCATCACCACGTGGAAATGTGTAGAACCCAAACACTCTAAACGCGTTGTGACGTCGATTACAAATGTGGATGGGGAAAACCGGAGGACCCGGAGATAAATCCACGTGACCATGGGGAGAGAGACACCGCAAACTCCAAATATACAGCAGCAGCAGCAGCAAGCACCAGGGCTGGGAACGAAGAAGCCACGACCTCCTGCACACCAGGCGAGGGAGTTGACATCTCCGAGCCACCGCGGCGTCCCTATCTAACCCTTGCTCGCTTGCGCGTGGTACAACTCAGAGCGACTCGAAAGTCCTGCCGCGATTGGCGGACAGCGATGGCGGGAGTCGGCCACCGCGAATGGCGATGGCCCACAGGCAGGAAGGGAACCCAGGCGGGCGGGAGCCCGGAGCGCCACGTGAGTTGGGGCCACTCACCCGATCGCCTTTCTCTCCCACGTCACCACGGTGTCCGCTCCTTTCCTTGAGGCCCTGGGACACGGAGAGAGGCAGGCGGAGGAGGGGGGGGGGGGGGGAGACGGAGAGGGGGGGGACATGGGGAGAGGGACAGAGAGAGAGGGGGAGAGAGCGAGACAGAGAGAGGCATCAAAGAACCCCGTGACCAACACCAACTGAAGACAATAAAAAAACACCGTTTGGCCATGAAAGGAAAACCAAAGAGGTATGGTCGGCGACGTTTTTCTGGATGTGCCGCGTGTCGTTAGGGCACCGTGTCAGACGTTTTGCTCCACGTGCCTTCCGCAGTAGCCCAATCGACTGTTTAGTTTCTGTGCCGTGCTTGAAAACGAGGCGCCGGTGCGACTCGGAATCGAACCGGGAGGGAGGGAGGGGTGATCTGGCTCGGGAACCCCTCCACCCCCACCCAGCCCCCCCCCCCCCCCCCCGTGTGTGTGTGTAAGAGTGTGAGTGTGTGTGTGAGTGTGTAAGAGTGTGAGTGTGTGTGAGTGTGTGTAAGAGTGTGTGTGAGTGTGTGTAAGTATGTGTGTGAGTGTGTAAGAGTGTGAGTGTGTGTGTGAGTGTGTGTAAGTGTGCGTGTGTGAGTGAGTAAGAGTGTGAGTGTGTGTGAGTGTGTGTGAGTGTTTGCAAGTGAGTTGAGTGTGTGAGTGTGTGTGAGTGTGTGTGAGAGTGTGTGTGAGAGTGTGTGTGTGTGTAAGAGTGTGAGTGTGTGAGAGTGTGTGAGTGTGTGTGTGAGTGTGTGTAAGAGTGTGAGTGTGTGTGTGAGTGTGTGTAAGTGTGCGTGTGTGAGTGAGTAAGAGTGTGAGTGTGTGTAAGTGAGTGAGTGTGTGAGTGTGTAAGAGTGAGTGTGTGTAAGTGTGTGAGTGTGTGTAAGAGTGTGTGTAAGTGTGTGTGTTTGAGGGTGTAAGAGTGTGTGTGTGTGAGTGTGTGTAAGTGTGTGTGTTTGAGTGTGTAAGAGTGTGAGTGTGTGTGTGAGTGTGTGTAAGTGTGTGTGCTTGAGTGTGTAAGTGTGTGAGTGTGTATGTGAGTGTGTGTAAGTGTGTGTGTTTGAGTGTGTAAGAGTGTGTGTGTGAGTGTGTGTAAGTGTCCGTGTGTGAGTAAGAGTGTGTGTGTGAGTGTAAGTGTGTGTGTTTGAGTGTGTAATAGTGTGAGTGTGTGTGTGAGTGTGTGTAAGTGTGCGTGTGTGAGTAAGAGTGTGTGTGAGTGTGTGAGTGAGTGTGTGCGTGTGTGTGAGTGTGTGTGAGAGTGTGTGTGAGTGTGTGTGTGAGTGTGTGTGTAAGTGTGTGTGTGTGAGTGTAAGAGTGTGTGTGTGGAGAGCGTTAGTGTAGCGGTTACCGCGCTGCGCTATGAATCTGGCGACGCGGGTTCGATTCCCGCTCACGGCCAACACCAGTGACAATTATCTGAACCGGTCCCGGGCCTCCCCTAGGTCGACTCAGCCTCAAAATGCGTACTTCGTGCGATGTGTAAACATCGCCACTAGGGAGACAAAGGCGGCCGGACGTGGTGCTGGCCACCCACCCCCTCGTGTGCCATGCCGCCCTTCATAGGTGCTCGCTAACAGCACTTGCCCCTACAGTCTAAGTCTATACGGGGGATCTTTGTCTTTGTGAGTGAGTGTGTGTGAGTGTGTTGGAAAGCTGTAAGCCCCAGGCTACTTTGGGCTCGCCTTCCTATCAACCAGAGGCGAGGAGTGGTGGTCGTGGTTACTTATGCCCCCACTGAAGACGAACATCCGTGGAGGGATGCAGGCAAGGCTGATGAGTGAGATGCCTTCTATGACCTCCTGTCACAGGTGCTGGCTAAAGTGGCCCCTCGGGACAGAGTCATCTTGTTGGGTGACTTCAATGCCCGAGTTGGTCACGATGCTGGCACCTGGTCTGTAGTGATTGTAAGGCATAGGCCAGATCAGCTCAATAGTAACGGCAGGAGGCTGCTAGATTTTAGTGCAGCCCATGGGCTTGTAATTACCAACACGCTGCCGGGTCTTAGATGGCCATCTAAGCATGGCCATCTACTGGACTACATAGTGACGGAACAGCGGATGAGGGCCCATGTCCTTGACACTACCACCTACCGTGGAGCTGAACTGCCCACTGACCATCGACTTGTCATCTGTAAGATGCGCCTGCCATTCTTCCACTCCGGTGGTGGGTGTACACCTAGGACCCCATTCAAACCCTTAGTGGCATGTTCTCAGCTAGCTGTTGAAAGTTGCAAGCGAGAATTCCATCATCGCTTGCGGCTGGGGTTGGTATCGTCCCCCACTCCTCCTGATGTCGAGGGTAAATGGGCGAGGTTTAGGACTGTGACTCATGCAGCTGCAATGGCTGCTTTGGGTACGCAGTCCAGACCTCCTCAGAGACCCTGGCTGACAGAGGAGGTGTTCAAGCTGGCTGAGAAAAAGCGACAGGCCCACTCTCATTGGCTACAGAATCCCACGTCAGAGAATGAGGAGGCTTACCGCAGCCTTCGCTCGGAGGTTCGGCGAGCCGCGAGGCACTGCAAGGATGGGTGGTGGTCGCGGGTTGCTGAGGAGATGGAGTCTGCCTCAGTGGCCCGCGATCACAAATCTCTATTTAACTCCATCAAAAAAGTAACCTGCAGCGCCACACCTATTACCATCATTAGGGGAAAAATGGTGATCCAATCTCTGATCCCCAGGAACAGGTTTGCACATTTGCTGAGCATTTCTGTGAAGTCCTGGGGGAGGTGAAATCCCTCCATATGGAGAACATCGTGGGACAAAGTGGGGATGACCCTGCTGAGGCTGTGGTGCCTCAAATATTTGAAGAGGAAGTCACCCCCTGTGAGTGGCTGTCTGAGGTGCCATCTGTTGAGGAAGTACTGAGGGCGATCCGGAGTCTGAGACCAGGAAAGGCACCGGGCAGAGATGATCTCCCAAGCGAAATGCTGAGGGAGGGTGCCGTTTGTGCACAGACTGCCCTATATGACATCATAACAACAGTCTGGACCACTGGATGGGTTCCGCAGGATTGGAAGGATGCCCTGGTGGTCCCCCTCTTTAAGAAGGGGGACCGTACAGACTGTAACAACTACAGGGGCATCTCACTCCTCAGTGTGCCGGGAAAAGTCATGGCAAGGATTATTCAACATCGCCTTGCCAGGCACGCTAAGGAAAGGCTTGCGAAGCCCCAATGCGGTTTCAGGAAAGGGCGGTCCTCCACAGATGCCATATTTTCTGTCCGTCTGCTACAGCAGAGGTGTAGGGAATTCCAGTAAGACCTACATCTCTGCTTTATTGACCTGGTCAAGGCCTATGATACCATCAGTAGGCCTGGGCTCTGAGTTCTTCTTCGTGCTTTTGGAGTACCTGACCCTCTGCTCACGATCATTAAGGACCTTCATGTAGGTGAGCGGGCCCGGGTAAAACTACGTGGCCGGGAGTCAGAGCCATTCCCTGTACACCTTGGGGTGCAACAGGGATGTCCTCTGGCCCCCACATGATTTAACATCTATCTTGACCACATAGTTCGTGAAGCCTTCAATAGCTGTACCTGGGGAATCTCCATATGGTACAGATATAATGGGAGGCTGATCGATGCCCGGGTGCGGTCAAGGGATGGCTCCCTATTGCTCAACCACGTTATGTATGCTGATGATTTGGTAATAGCTGCTCAGTCAGAGGAGGAGTTGGAGACGCTGCTGCTGAGACTGGAGCGTGCCACTAAGAGGTGGGGCCTTACCATCAGCCCCACCAAAACTAAGCACCTGCCTGGGTATTTTGTACCATCGGACACTCTACCCCCGCAACTCCCAATCAGTGATGGGGTAGTTGTGGAGAGAGTGGAGAGTTTCCCATACCTGGGCAGTGTGCTTATGACCGGCTCCAGTTTAACAGCAGAGGTCTCACTCCGAATCAGTCGAGCGGCAATATATTTTCATCGGTTGCGTAACGCTGTGTGGAAGCTACCTGGTCTGTCGCTCCGCACTAAGCTTCAGGTCTTCTCGGCCACAGTCATTCCCTCCCTTCTCTACGCTTGCGAAACGTGGACCCCCCCTAATGGAACATCTTCGCCGGTTAGAAACATTTAGGCTAGCCTGCCTACGATCCATCCTGGGTTTAACCAAGCTGGATTGTGTGAGGAGCTCACAATTCCTTGAAAGATCTGGACAAGGTCCCATCGGTGAGCTCCTCCAGCAGGCAAGGCTGCGTTGGCTCGGTCATGTAGCTCGCATGCCCAGCCCCTGCATGCCTAAACAGCTTTTGTTCGGCCGGATCGAGGGGGCTAAATGGGCGCGGGCTAGAGAAGAGATGGAGTGATGTGGTACAGGAGGACGTGGAGCTGAGTGGACTTGACTGCTACCAGCGGTGTCAAGATCGGCCTCTGTGGAGAAGGCTCGTGAAGGACGCTATTGGACAGTTGGAGGCAGTCGCCCTCCAACAACAACGGAGGGCGGAGGAGCGACGCTTCACAACAACGAGCGGAGCGCCGGGTGGCTAAAACACAGGTTTGCACAGTAGGGGGCACAAGTGGTGCATCAGCCACTCATCTCAGTCAGTCGACCCGTGGCACTTGGGTCTGCCCCGTGACCTCCTGCCAGCGGGCGTTCGACACTTCACGTGGCCTCAAGGTGCACATCGCCTGGCACAAACGTCGTGGTTACGTCACTGCCACTTAGTGGCGAATGGCGGTTGTTGTTTAGTGTGTGTGTGAAAGTGGTGTGCGTGTGTGTGTGTCTCTCACCTTGTCGCCACGCGGCCCGGTGGCGCCGGACAAGCCGGACACGCCCTGCACGGCAGCGGCGCACAAACACAGCCACAGTGCGTGACACGTCAGCGCCTACTACTGCTGCTGATGATGATACTGATGATGATACTACTGCTGATACTGCTACTGCTGATGATGCTGCTGCTGCTGATACTACTGCTGCTGATGATACTGCTACTGATACTACTGCTGCTACTACTACTACAGCTGCTATTACTGCTGCTGATACTACTACTGCTACTACTGCTGCTGCTGATGATGCTGCTGATACTACTGCTGCTAATACTATTGCTGCTGATACTACTGCTGATGATACTGCTACTGATACTACTGCTACTACTACAGCTGCTATTACTGCTGCTGATACTACTACTGCTACTACTGCTGATGCTGCTGCTGCTGATACTACTGCTGCTAATACTATTGCTGCTGATACTACTGCTGCTGCTAAGTGTTCAAAATGAAAGTACCAGCAAGGGGCTAACATGGACATCTGAGCAGAGACAACTGCATCACGTGAGCGATGCACCGTCACGTGGGCCTGTGCAGGGCGAACACGTGATCGTGAGGACAGATGCAGGGACACACAGACGGGTGCTGGTGGGGTAGATGCTGGGGGATACACGGGGATATTTGGCGACATCCATTGAGTCCGTACGCATGGAGGGGGGAGGTTAACCCAAATGTGTACGCGTGCGTATGGTGGGGTCTACTGACAATGTACGTACGCATGGGAAACGGGGGGGGGGGGGGGTGAAGCCTCCCAAATAATGTCTACATTGGCCTTCAAATGAGTGAGATAGTCCGGTGGTGGACTATCTGTTTGCTTCAACACGTTAAAATTATTGATCCTTGATCGTTTCTGCGTGGATGAAATATCGGCCGTTCTATAGGATTCGGGGGGGGGGGGGGGGGGAGGTGCGTCAGGCGAACCTACACAGGTGGGGGGGGGGGGGGGGTGTAAAGAGTCGCCTGCGTACAGGGAGAGGGCCAGGGGTCAAGTTGTCACAGATTTGTGCGTACCTACTCAACGGATGGCCCCTTGACGGACAGACATTCGGACGGACAAATGGACAGTGTGATGGACAGACCGATGGATGTATAGACAGAGGGATGGGCGGACAGACGAGCGGATGATGGGCAGATTAATGGATGGACGTACAAGCTGGCAAACAGATTAAGGACAGATAGACAGGCAGACAGATGAATGCACAGAGGGACGGACATGTGGATGGACAGACGGACGGACAGAGTGGCGGGTCGACACGTGCACCGAACGGAGGGGTCGTGCCGTGCGGGACAGAGGGTCGCCGGAGTCAGAATCTTTCTCGAGTCTGGAGGAATCCGATGAGCCCCAAAGCTCTTTCGAGGGACACCGATGGCATCCCACCCACCTTGTAGCCCTCAGCGCCATCCTCGCCTCGCTCTCCCATGACCCCGGGCGGGCCCTGGGCGACAACCGAGACGGGGGAACCAAATTGTTCGATAAATGTCGGGCAAATCGGTCACCGAGCGATGCAAATCGTTCGATCAGTTCACGAATGAATCGGTGATTCAATCGACCAGTTGGTCAATTGGTAAATAAATCTGCCTGTTCATCAGTCAGCTAATGAGTCGTTCAATCGGCCGATCAACCAATTGTCTGCTTAGAGCATAGGCGACAGGTAACCTCAAATAACTCTACACTGTATCTAACCAATCTGTATATGAAAAATAGGAATAGGTGTTTACCCTTTCTGGGAATGAAATATACACCTTTTTCAAGGAATCTAGTTCCTGCATTAATCACACAAGGTACTTGTGGTGAACAGGCGAACAAAAACACGAATCTGATGTTTATATAATGCATTATCTTCATGATCTAGTCTCACTCCCAGTGTCAGACCAGAGAACAGCGCCTAAAGGCGGACAACACAAGGGCAATGCCACACGTGCTGGGGCATTTTTATCACTCGGGGTGAGCAGCCACCACATGGGAGTCTTTTTTTGCCAGTATCTAAGTATGAAAAAATAAAAGCACGTGTTTACCCTTGCAGGCAATAACACAGCAGTTGTGTTAAGATGTTCAAACCGAGGGTTTCCCTGGCAACCCACCTCGTCCGCTTTGAGACCAGGCGGGCCATCGCTGCCGCCCCTGCCCTGCAGAAGCGAATTCATGAATAAACATGTTATTATTATTATTACTGCTTCAACTCGAAACGCGCCCGCCACCCAGCATTCGCTCACTCTTGCGGGCATTCCACATTCATACGACGGGGGCGAGTCCATCCATCGGACAACCTTCGTTGACTTCCGCCCAAAAAAAGTTGGTACTCTCGTTTTGTCCACCCCCACCGAGATGATGGGCTAAGTCAAAATCAGAATGAGAATATTTGTTTACAATGGAGGAATCCGATGACTATAAAGCTCTTTCTCTCAGATCTCAAGGAAGGGGGCACGGGGCAAGACCATTACAACAACAAACAGTTACAACAACACGACAGGAGCGCAAAGTACAAGAAAGGTGAACACATCACCCAACCACATACAAATATAACTGAACCATCCCCGTGCTACCCAGGCAAAGCCCACAAAGGTGATGAACTTATTTTTCAGAAGCGACCTGGCCATCACAAATGACAGCTCAACCGAGTGGCCTCATCATTTGGACATTTACAGCAGAAAAATAAATCATCTCAATGCGTGGCGTTGAACTCCGCTCGCTCGATCGCCCGAGTCAGGAAAAGTGGTGCGCCTGCCGAGGTTGCAGTCGGTGCAACTGCACCGTGGCACACGGTGCAGCAGAGGGCCGGGGCCTGCGAGGAACGGATTCAATGGTGGGACAGGATGGAGGGAGGCGCCGGTCTTGAACCCTTCCCCTGTGATTCCAAGACGTCTGCAAGTTGCGGGGTGGGTGGCTGGGTGGGGTCCCGTGCACGGCCGAGTCCCGGAACGCGGCAAGCGGCTCGGCGTGGGGTTTCTTTAGAGAAGCGTAGCGGTGGTTAGTGCCGTTGTTTCTATCAAGACGTCGTAACTCGCCGCAGAGAACCGGAGCGACAAGACCGCCACCACGCTATGATAGCTGGCGCCAAAACTGTACTGCATGCCCCTTACCCCCCGCGCGTGGCCTTGTGGGGGCCTCGGTACCGACTACTGTTTGTTTTATTCAGATTCCATTCCGATGACGTATGCACACGTACGTACGTACACGCGTTACGTCATCGCGACGGAATCGGAAGGCAAAACTGGTGATGTACACACACGCACGTACACGCACGCACGTACGCACGCACGTAACGTCTTCAGGAGCGGAAAGGGTTTAACGAACCTGTTTCCCTGTTGCCCCACGTGGCCCCATTTCTCCCATAATTCCTAGCGGACCCTGGAAGTGAAATAACAAAAATTAAAGGGGGGAGACATGGGGGGGGGGGGGGGAACCACGACATGCGACGTTGTGAATTAAATAACACGTCATATACATATATACACACATATATGTATATCTATATACATATATACACATACACACACATATATACACACATATACACATATGTACACACATATATACACATATACATACATATATACACACATATATTGGTGTGTGTATATATGTGTGTACATATACGGGTGGGGGTCCGTGGTTCGAATCGCTCAGCCACCCTGGTGAATCCCGCGGCGCGTGTCGACCGTGATACTGCTGCTGCTGTCACTACGTCGCTGTCTGCTTCACTCACAGTGGACGTGTTCACTTTCGTTTGTTGTTCCTTCTCCTGCGCCTCCAGTTACCAACGTTGTCCCCAGCATGGGGGAATTGTTTTGTTGTTTTAGCCATGGGAAGAAATTGCAGAACCCGGAGGGAACCCACAGCGAGCAAAGCGAGAATGTGCACGATCCACACTGATGGGCGCCCGAGTCAGGAATCGAACCCCGGGCCTTATTGCTGTGTGGCGCAAGTCCCTGCGCTGCAGTCCCTCGACTGAACTGATGGAACAGATGGAACGGATGGAATGTACCAACTCCAGTAAGCGCGGCGGGGGGTGGGGCGGTTGAGTCCATTCGGAAAGTTTCATCTCACCTGGGGTCCTTTGGGTCCTTGAGGCCCAGGGCTGCCCCTGTCTCCCTGTGACAGCCAGAGAGAATTAAACAAAATTTATATTTTGAGTGTAAATGTTTTAACAATCCCCAAAAAACGTCTTATTGATACGGGCAGAACTACTTGAGTAGTGGGCGAGGCCACCTGAGTAGTGGGCGGGGCTACCAGGGTAGTGGGTGGCAGCCACCTGGGAAGTGGGTGGGGTTACCTGAGTAGTGGGCGGGGCCACCTGAGTAGTGGGCGGGGCCACCTGAGTAGTGAGCGGGGCTACCAGGGCAGTGGGCGGCAGCCACCTGGGTAGTGGGCGGCAGCCACCTGGGTAGTGAGCGGGGTTACCTGAGTAGTGGGCGTTGCTAATTGAGTAGTGGGCGGGGCCACCTGGGTAGTAGGCGGGGCCACCCGAGTAGTGGGCGGGGCCACCTGGGTAGTAGGCGGGGCCACCTGGGTAGTAGGCAGTGCTACTTGGGTAGTGGGGGGCTGACTGACAGCGTGGGGCTGCCAGCTGACCGCGCGTCCCATTGAGCCTCCCGGGACAATGGGGAGCTCTACGGATGGCGGTGTAAGAGAAGTGCTCTCCGCTGTTTTTTGGGGAGCTATTTAAGTGAAACGACGACAATTGATTTGTAGGTAGGAGGCAGCGATAGGAGGAAGGTGGTGGATGGGGGCGGACGGTGGGGTGGGGGGCGATGGTTGAGGTCAGCAGCGGTCACTCGCACCTGGGAGCCGTTGACCCCGGGGTCCCCGGCTGGACCGGGGTGCCCCATCATGCCCTGCGGACGAGGCGACGGACACGGAGAGACCACGCAGAGGGGCACGAGTGGGCAAGACAAGACACACGCAGGGACTAACTCAACCTACTATTTATTATTGATGTTACTCGGTGTAAGGCCCACTCAGCTGCTATGTCGCTTTTTTGTTATCAGAAGCGACCTGGCCACAGATGATAGCCCAACGGAAGCGGCGGCTTACCACCACCACCATCATCATCGTGTGGACAGTTTTAGCAGCAGCCAGACACTCTAAACGCGTTGTGACGTCGTTGTGACGTTGATTCTAAAATGTGGAGGGGAAAAAAGCGGAGGACCTGGAGAAAAATCCACGCAGTGACCACGGGGGGAGAGAGAGAGACGCAAACTCCAAATACACAGCAGCAGCAGCAGGCGTCAGTGTCAGTGGGATGGGTGGGGTGGGTGGTTGGGATGCGGTGGGAGGGGTGGGGTGGGAGAGGTGAGTGGGGTGGGTGGGTGAGGTGGGGTGGGTGAGGTGGGTGGGGTGGGTGAGGTGGGGTGAGGTGGGTGGGGTGGGTGAGGTGGGTGGGGTGGGTGGGGTGGGTGGGGTGGGTGGGTGGGGTGGGGTGAGGTGGGTGGTTGGGTGGGGTGGGGTGAGGTGGGTGGGTGGGGTGGGTGGGGTGGGGTGAGGTGGGTGAGGTGGGGTGGGTGGGGTGGGGTGGGTGGGGTGGGGTGGGTGGGGTGAGGTGGGGTGGGTGAGGTGGGTGGGGTGGGTGAGGTGGGTGGGGTGGGTGAGGTGGGTGGGGTGGGGTGAGGTGGGTGGGGTGGGTGGGGTGGGTGAGGTGGGTGGGGTGGGGTGGGTGGGTGGGGTGGGGTGAGGTGGGTGGGGTGGGTGGGGTGAGGTGGGTGGGGTGGGTGGGGTGGGGTGGGTGGGGTGGGGTGGGGTGGGGCGAGGTGGGTGGGGTGGGGTGGGGTGAGGTGGGTGGGGTGGGTGGGGTGAGGTGGGTGGGGTGGGTGGGTGGGGTGAGGTGGGTGGGTGGGGTGGGTGGGGTGAGGTGGGTGGGGGGGGTGGGTGGGGTGGGTGGGGTAGGTTGGGGGTTGGGTTTGGTGGGGGGATTGGGTGGGTGGGGGGGGGGTGGGGTGGGTGGGGTGAGGTGGGGTGGGGTGGGGTGAGGTGGGGTTGGTGGGTGGGGTGAGGTGGGTGGGTGGGGTGGGTGAGGTGGGTGGGGTGAGGTGGGTGGGGTGAGGTGGGTGGGGTGAGGTGAGTGGGGGGGGGGGAGTGGGGTGAGGTGGGTGGGGGGGGGTGGGTGGGGTGGGTGGTGTTGGTGTGGGGGTGGGTGGGGTGGGGTGGGGGTGGGGGGGTGTGGGTGGGGGTGTGGTGGTGGGGGTGGGTGGGGGGGGTGGGGTGGGGGGGGTGGGTGGGGTGGGGTGGGTGGGGTGGGGTGGGGTGGGTGAGGTGGGTGGGGTGGGTGAGGTGGGTGGGGTGGGTGGGGTGGGTGAGGTGGGTGGGGTGGGGTGAGGTGGGTGGGGTGGGTGGGGTGGGTGAGGTGGGTGGGGTGGGGTGAGGTGGGTGGGGTGGGGTGAGGTGGGTGGGGTGGGTGGGGTGGGTGGGTGGGGTGGGGTGGGGTGGGTGGGTGGGGTGGGGTGGGTGGGTGGGGTGGGGTGAGGTGGGTGGGGTGGGTGGGGTGAGGTGGGTGGGGTGGGTGGGGTGGGGTGGGTGGGGTGGGGTGGGGTGGGGTGGGGCGAGGTGGGTGGGGTGGGGTGGGGTAAGGTGGGTGGGGTGGGTGGGGTGAGGTGGGTGGGGTGGGTGGGTGGGGTGAGGTGGGTGGGGTGGGTGGGGTGAGGTGGGTGGGGGGGGTGGGTGGGGGGGGTGGGTGGGGTGGGTGGGGTAGGTTGGGGGTTGGGTTTGGTGGGGGGATTGGGTGGGTGGGGGGGGGTGGGTGGGGTGAGGTGGGGTGGGGTGGGGTGAGGTGGGGTTGGTGGGTGGGGTGAGGTGGGTGGGTGGGGTGGGTGAGGTGGGTGGGTGAGGTGGGTGGGGTGAGGTGGGTGGGGTGAGGTGGGTGGGGTGGGTGGGTGGGGTGAGGTGGGTGGGGGGGGGTGGGTGGGGTGGGGGGGGTGGGTGGTGTGGGTGGGGGGGTGGGGTGGGTGGGGGGTGGGTGGGTGGGGGGGTGGGGTGGGTGGGTGGGGGGGGTGGGGGGGTGGGTGGGGGGGTGGGGTGGGTGGGGGGGTGGGGTGGGTGGGGTGAGGTGGGGTGGGGTGGGGTGGGTGAGGTGAGGTGGGGTGGGTGGGGTGGGTGGGGTGGGGTGGGTGGGGTGGGGTGGGGTGGGTGGGTGGGGTGGGTGGGGTGGGTGGGGTGGGTGAGGTGAGGTGGGTGAGGTGGGGTGGGTGGGGTGGGGTGGGTGGGTGGGTGGGGTGGGGTGGGTGGGTGGGTGGGGTGGGTGGGTGGGGTGGGGTGAGGTCGGGTGGGGTGAGGTGGGTTAAGGAGGGGTGGGTGAGGTGGGTGGGGTGGATGGGGTGGGTGGGGTGAGGTGGGGTGAGGTGGGTGAGGTGGGTGAGGTGAGGTGGGTGAGGTGAGGTGGGTGAGGTGGGTGAGGTGAGGTGGGTGAGGTGAGGTGGGTGAGGTGGGTGAGGTGGGTGGGTTGGGGTGGGTGGGGTGGGTGGCCCGCACCGCACACTCAAATCACGCGACACAACTCACGGGCAAAGCGTCAACGCCTTCTCAGGACCAACCAACACATCGCATCTCCGATGGACACAAAACAAACGTGAGCAAGACCGATCTAAATGAATAAATGAACATATATAGTTTGAATTAATAATCAGAATCTGTATTTACACTGCAGGAAAAATCCTATGAGCTATAAAGCTCTTTATTCAGAGATGTCCAGTAGGGGCACGGGCTAAGAACGTTGCAACAACAAACACGATACAGTGCAAATACATTAAAGGTGAACAAATCACCCAACACACAAACACATCCCCATAGCTCAACAAAGTGGCCCATTATTTGGACATTTATAGCAGCCATAATTACCGTAATGATCTCAATGCATGTTTCTAAATGAATGACCAAACGATTGAAGAATTAATTAAAGGACCAAATAAATGAATGACCAAAGGAATTGAATGAATCATCCAAGGCAATGAACGACTGACTCAACGGGAAGAATGACCAAACGATCAGAAAGAATGACTTAATCGAACGAACGCCCACCAATGGGCGTCATGCATGACACGTTGGCACGAAGAGGCAGTGACGCGAGCTCACGGCGCGTTTCTGCTTTAAGGAACGACTCACCTCAACTCCGGAGGGACCCTGCAAACCCACGAATCCGTAATCCCCCTGGGAAACAAGCGAATGTCATTAAAGTTGGGAAGAGAAACCCCTCGTCCCGCCTGGACCCCCACCCCCAATCCCCCCGCGTCCCCCACCACCTCCCCACGCAAACTGAGCGAGCCGGGCAGACGAGAAACTCGCGTCAAGCCACGGCCGTGGAAAGAGTGAATTGTCCTTTCATAGCCACAGGCACGTGGCAGGAGAGACAGACAGGCAACAACCGCCACACACATACACGCGCACACGCGCACACACACGCACACACACGCACACACACGCACGCACACACACGCGCACACACACGCACGCACACACACGCGCACACACACACACGCAGGCAGGCGGACGGACACACGCGGTGGCTGTCACTGCTGTCACTGCTGTCACTGCGGTCTCCCGCTCGTCCGTCAATTGGCATTTCCAGGAATCTGCGCTTTTCTGGGAAAGGTTGGGCTGAGGTTGGCGCGGTGGTGGCGGAGGTGGTGGTGGTGGTGGCGGTGGTGGTGGTGACGGTGGTGGCGGTGGTGATGGTGATGGCGGTGATGGTGGTGGCGGTGGTGACGGTGATGACGGTGGCGGTGGTGGTGGTGGCGGTGGTGGTGGTGGCGGCGGTGGTGGCGGTGATGGTGGTGGTGGCAGTCATGGTGGTGGTGGCGGTGGTGATGGTGATGGCGGTGATGGTGGTGGCGGTGGTGACGGTGGCGGTGGTGGCGGTGGTGGTGGTGGCGGTGGTGGCAGTGATGGTGGTGGTGACGGTGGTGGCAGTGATGGTGGTGGTAGCGGTAGTGATGGTGATGGTGGTGGCGGTGGTGACGGTGATGACGGTGGTGGTGGCAGTGGTGGTGGTGGTAGTTGCAGCGTTGGTGGTGACGGTGGTGGTGATGGTGGTGGCGGTGATGGCGGTGCCGGCGGTATTGGTGGCGGTGATTGGGAACTAAAACTCACCACTAATTAATATTTTGCCGGGTGTAAAGCCCCACTAAGCTGCTACGTGGCTCTTTCTCAGATAGCTCGACGAAGTGGCTCATCGTCACCGCGTGGACATTTACAGCGGGGCCAAACAATCATCGTGGTCGACCTGGGCGGAAAAATCCACGTGACAGTGGTGAAGAGGGAAAGAGAGACACGCAAACCCCCAATATACAGCAGGCGTCAGGGTTGGGATCGAACCCACGACCTCCTGTGGACCAGGCGAGGGAGGTCACCGGAGCTCTCGATTGAATTGAACCGAAAACGGCACCACGCGCACATCAGCAGCGCCGTGGTCGTGCCAAGCGAGTTTCTGATTCGGTGCTGCCGTGCGCAGGTGACTAAACGCAACGAGTGCGGCGGCACACGTCCCGGAACGCACGCAAGCACGCACACACACACACGCACACACACACGCACACACAAACACACGCACGCACACACATACACACACACACGCACACATACACACACACACGCGCACACACACGCACACACATACACAAACACAAGCACACACGCACACACACACACGCACACACGCACACGCACACACGCACACACGCACACACACACACGCACACACGCACACACGCGCGCACACTCGCGCACACAAGCACACAAGCACGCACACGCACGCACACAGACGCACACACGCACATACACGCGCACACACGCGCACACACACACGTGCATACGCGCACGCACACACGCACACGCGCACACACACGCACATACACGCGCACACACGCGCACGTTGAACTCCCGTCGCGCCGTACGGAGCGGACCGTCAGCTGATTGGAGGTGCGTGGAGGGGGGTGGGGGGACGAAGAGGAGGAATCGCCGCGCTGGGTGTGAATCGCGGTCACTCACGGGGAGCCCTGTGGCACCGGCCGGCCCAGCGACTCCTTTGACGCCGGGAGGGCCCTGAAGAGATGTGAACACACAGACACACATACACACAGACATACATACACACACAGACACACACAGACACACACATACACACAGACATACATACACACACAGACACACACATACACACAGACATACATACACACAGACACACACACAGAGACATACATACATACACACACAGACACACATACACACAGACATACATACACACAGACACACACATACACACAGACATACATACACACACAGACACACACACACAGACATACAACAACCGCCATTCGCCACTAAGTGGCGGTGACGTCACCACGACGCGTGTGCCAGGCTATGTGCACCTTGAGGCCACGTGAAGTGTCGAACGCCCGCTGGCAGGAGGTCACGGGGCAGACCCAGGTGCCACGGGTCGACTGACTGAGATGACTGGCTGATGCACCACCTGTGCCCCCTACTGTGCCAACCTGCTGTGCTTTAGCCACCCAGCGCTCTGCTCGTTGTTGTGAGCGTCGCTCCTCCGCCCTCCGTTGTTGTTGGAGGGCGACTGCCTCCAACTGCCCAGTAGCATCCTTCACGAGCCTCCTCCACAGAGGCCGATCTTGACACCGCTGGTACCAGTCATCGGCAAGTCCACTCAGCTCCACGTGCCGCGTCCGTTTAGCCCCCTCTATCCAGCCGAACAAAAGCTGTTTCGGCATGCGGTGGCTGGGCATGCGGGCTACATGACCCAGCCAACGCAGCCTTGCCTGCCGGAGGAGCTCACCGATTGGACCTTGCCCAGAACTTTCAAGGATTTGTGAGCTCCTCACACAATCCATCCTGGTAAAACCCAGGATGGATCGTAGGCAGGCTAGCCTAAATGTTTCTAACCGGCGAAGACATACACACAAACACAGACACAAAAAAGACAAAGATCGCCCGTAAAGCCTTAACAGACTGTAGGGGCAAGTGCTGTTAGCGAGCACCTTTGAAGGCCGGCACGGCACATGAGGTGGCCAACACCACGCCCGGCCGCCTTTGTCTCCCTAGTGGCGATGTTTACACATCGCACCGGGAACTCATTTTAGGCTGAGTCGACCTACAGGAGGCCCCGGACCGTTTCAGGTTAATAGTCACCGGTCTTGGCCGTTAACGGGAATCGAACCCGGGACGCCAGGTGCATAGCGCAGCGCGCTAACCACTGCACCACCGCCCCCCAGACACACGCACAGTGACACACACAAACAACAAACGAATTGAGGGCAATTTAAACGCAGAGGCCGGATGGAACCAACCCGGTTACACTAAGTCCTCGTTCCGTTACAACGAGAACGTGCACACCTCCGGCATGACGCGGGACACGCTCCGGCATGACGCGGACGCGCTCCGGCATGACGCGGGACGCGTTCCGGTATGACGCGGGACGCGCTCCGGTATGACGCGGGACGCGGTCGACAATGAATTACTTTCGCGGTCTGCGTGGTTTGTGAGCGGTGTGCGGGAATCTCGGGAGTATGCGCAGAGTGATAGGTCGGTACGCAGTGGCGAAGTACTCTCTCATCTCTCACCACGAGACCTCTCTCTCATCTCTCACCGCGAGACCTCTCTCTCATCTCACCACGAGACCTCTCTCTCATCTCACCATGAGACCTCTCTCTAATCTCACCATGAGACCTCTCTCATCTCACCACGAGACCTCTCTCTCATCTCACCACGAGACCTCTCTCTCATCTCACCACGAGACCTCTCTCTCATCTCACCACGAGACCTCTCTCTAATCTCACCACGAGACCTCTGTCATCTCACCACGAGACCTCTCTCATCTCACCACGAGACCTCTCTCTCATCTCACCATGAGACCACTCTCATCTCACCACGAGACCTCTCATCTCACCACGAGACATCTCTCTCATCTCACCACGAGAACTCTCTCTCATATCACCATGAGACCTCTCTCTCATCTCACCACGAGACCTCTCATCTCACCATGAGACCTCTCTCTCATCTCACCACGAGACCTCTCTCTCATCTCACCATGAGACCTCTCATCTCACCATGAGACCTCTCATCTCACCATGAGACCTCTCACCTCACCATGAGACATCTCTCTCATCTCACCACGAGACCTCTCTCTCATCTCACCACGAGACCTCTCTCTCATCTCACCATGAGACCTCTCTCTCATCTCACCACGAGACCTCTCATCTCACGACGAGACCTCTCTCTCATCTCACCATGAGACCTCTCATCTCACCATGAGACCTCTCTCTCATCTCACCATGAGACCTATCTCTCATCTCACCATGAGACATCTCTCTCATCTCACCATGAGACCTCTCTCTTATCTCACCACGAGACCTCTCTAATCTCACCACGAGACCTCTCATCTCACCATGAGACATCTCTCTCATCTCACCATGAGACCTCTTTCTCATCTCACCACGAGACCTCTCTCTCATCTCACCACGAGACCTCTCTCGTCTCACCACGAGACCTCTCTCTCATCTCACCACGAGACCTCTCTCTCATCTCACCACGAGACCTCTCTAATCTCACCACGAGACCTCTCATCTCACCATGAGACATCTCTCTCATCTCACCATGAGGCATCTCTTTCATCTCACCATGATACCTTTTATCTCACCACGAGACCTCTCTCTCATCTCACCACGAGACCTCTCTCTCTCATCTCACCACGAGACCTCTCTCACATCTCTCATCTCACCATGGAACCACTCTCTCATCTCACCATGAGACCTCTCTCTCATCTCACCACGAGACCTCTCTCATCTCACCATGAGATCTCTCTCTCATCTCACCACGATACCTCTCTCTCATCTCACCACGAGACCTCTCTCGTCTCACCACGAGACGTCTCTCTCATCTCACCACGAGACCTCTCTCATCTCACCATGAGATCTCTCTCTCATCTCACCACGAGACCTCTCTCTCATCTCACCACGAGACCTCTCTCGTCTCACCACGAGACGTCTCTCTCATCTCACCATGAGACCTCTCATCTCACCATGAGACCTCTCTCTCACCATGAGACCTCTCTCTCATCTTACCACGAGACCTCTCTCTCATCTCACCATGAGACCTCTCTAATCTCACCACGAGACCTCTCTCTCATCTCACCATGAGACCTCTCTCTCTCATCTCACCATGATACCTCTCTCTCTCTCATCTCACCATGAGACCTCTCATCTCACCATGAGATCTCTCATCTCACCATGAGACCTCTCATCTCACCATGAGACCTCTCATCTCACCATGAGACCTCTCTCTCTCATCTCACCACGAGACCTCTCATCTCACCATGAGACCTCTCTCATCTCACCACGAGACCTCTCATCTCACCATGAGACCTCTCTCTCATCTCACCATGAGATATCTCTCTCATTTCACCATGAGACATCTCTCTCACCATGAGACCTCTCTCTCATCTCACCATGAGACCTCTCATCTCATCTCACCATGAGACCTCTCTCATCTCACCATGAGACCTCTCTCATCTCACCACGAGACCTCTCATCTCATCTCACCACGAGACCTCTCTCATCTCAACACCAGACCTCTCATCTCATCTCACCATGAGACCTCTCTCTCATCTCACCACGAGACCTCTCACCTCACCATGAGACCTCTCTTTCATCTCACCACGAGACCTCTCACCTCACCATGAGACCTCTCTCTCATCTCACCATGAGACCTCTCTCTCATCTCACTATGAGACCTCTCTCTCATCTCACCACGAGACCTCTCACCTCACCATGAGACCTCTCTCTCATCTAACCATGAGACCTCTCTCTCATCTCACTATGAGACCTCTCTCTCATCTCACCACGAGACCTCTCTCTCATCTCACCATGAGACCTCTCTCTCATCTCACCACGAGACCTCTCTCTTATCTCACCATGAGACCTCTCATCTCACCATGATACCTCTCATCTCACCATGAGACCTCTCTCATCTCACCATGAGACCTCTCATCTCACCACGAGACCTCTATCTCATCTCACTCGATAGTCCCCCGCCATGGGAAAGGCTGCAGGCCGATTTTAAACAGCCAACTTGATGCAAATTTGATTTCACTTACAGGGACTCCTCTACTTACTAACGGGTTGGGTTCCAGAAGTCTGCTCTAAAGTCGATTTGTTCGGACGTCCAACTTTACTCCTGTCAATTCAAAACGTGTTGTACCGCGTGTACACCAAACACGGAGGATTGCTTTAAAAGTTGTATAATCTCCTGTAGATGCCACTGATTCTTCACGTTCTGGAGATGTAGCTGCCACTGGTTCTTCACGTTCTGTAGATGTAGATGCCACTGGTTCTTCGCGTTCTGTAGATGTAGATGCCACTGGTTCTTCGCGTTCTGTAGATGCCACTGGTTCTTCACGTTCTGTAGATGTAGATGCCACTGGTTCTTCACGCTCTGCAGATGTAGATGCCACTTATTCTTCACGTTCTGTAGATGTAGATGCCACTAATTCTTCACGCTCTGCAGATGTAGTTGCCACTGGTTCTTCACGTTCTGGAGATGTAGATGCCACTTATTCTTCACGTTCTGTAGATGTAGATGCCACTGGTTCTTCACGCTCTGCAGATGTAGTTGCCACTGGTTCTTCACGTTCTGTAGATGCCACTGGTTCTTCACGTTCTGCAGATGTAGATTCCACTGGTTCTTCACATTCTGCAGATGTAGATGCCACTGGTTTTTTCACATTCTCTAGATGTAGATGCCACTGGTTCTTCATGTTCTGCAGATGTAGATGCCACTGGTTCTTCACGTTCTGCAGATGTAGATGCCACTGGTCCTTCACATTCTGCAGATGTAAATGCCACTGGTTCTTCACGTTCTGCAGATGTAGATGCCACCACCGCCATATTTTGCGCGGGGCAGTTTAACTTACGACTCTCGGTCCGAGCAGGCAACTGGACATACGGACCAGGTTTGTTCATATCTCTGAATGTTCGTAAGTAGGGTAGTCCCTGTACTGATTCTCTATGGTGTATATACAAAGTGACTCCCTCCTCCCCTTAACGCGTCTTCGCTTAACGTGTCAGGAACGCATCTACTACCAGCGCATTGAACGAATAATGTTTATTTATCTTTGATCAAGGAGACTTGGGGACTACTTGAATCTACTACTTTATATTTTACCAGGTAAGGCCCCTCAATAAGCTATTGTGTAGCTCTTTCTCAGAAGCGACCTGGCCATCACAAATGATAGCTCAATGGAAGTTGCTTATCATCATCACCATCATCACGTGGACATTTATAGCAGCAGCCAAATCCTTCTGAACACGTTGTGACTTTGAGTCTAAAAGTGGAGGGAAAATAAAGCGGAGGACCGGGAGAGAATTCCACGTGATCACGGGGAGAGAGAGACACGCAAAGTCCAAATATACAGCAGGCGTCATGGTCGAGTCTAACCCACGACCTCCTGTATACCAGGCGAGGTGGTTAACATCTCGTCTTTTAGGGGGGTCGGGGGGGGGTGGTGGGTAGCATTCACCAACTTAGTTCCAGTGTATCCATAGCGGGGGAGGGGGGGGCATCGCAGAGTAATCTCTGTGTGATCCACCAACCCCAGTGATTATTATCTTGCGTGAATGCAGCAACGGCTCTCGGTCTCTCTCAACTCACCATGGCTCCCAGAGCTCCCGGCAGCCCGGGGTCGCCCTTCTCTCCCTGCGCAGACGAAGACACACGGCGAGCGAGCAAGAGAGCGAGAGAAAGAGAGAGAGAAAGAGTGAGTGAGTGGGAGAGTGAGTGGGAGAGTGAGTGAGTGGGAGAGTGAGAGAGAGTGAGCGAGAGAGAAAGAGAGAGAGAAAGAGAGATTGTGTGAGTGAGTGGAAGAGTGAGGGAGAGCGAGAGAGAAAGAGAGAGTGTGAGGGAGTGAGTGAGCGAGAGAGAGGGAGAGAAAGAGTGTGTGAGAGTGAGTGGGAGAGTGAGTGAGTGAGAGAGTGAGAGAGAGTGAGCGAGAGTGTGTGAGAGTGAGTGAGTGGGAGAGAGAGGGAGAGAGAGCGAGAGAAAGAGTGTATGAAAGTGAGTGAGTGAGAGTGAGTGAAAGAAAGAGCGAGTGAGGGTGAATGAGTGAGAGAGAGTGAGAGAGTGAGTGAAAGAAAGAGCGAGTGATGGAGTGAGCAGAGAGCGAGTGAGAGGGATGGTGAGACTAGCCAGCCACAGACACTCGTGTCCATCCGCGCTACAACTCGCTGATCTGTGTTGGTGATTTGATCCCCTAGACACTGTGTCGTCTCAACCACCTACATTGTGCTCGACCACCGCATTGCAAGTGTTACGTAAAGACGAGCACACCGATGGAGTACAAAGCTCTCTACCCAGCGAGCCTCGGAGAGCCCCCAGACGATTCTTGACAAGTTTTCTAAGGAGTGCGGGGGCCGACGACTGCTCCCACTGTATTCTTGGTTCTTTCGGTAAAGTCACGTAGAAGGGAAACAATTAAATAATAAAAATATAAAACAATAAAATTCTCACGACGTTTAGACTGCAACACAAGCAATCATCATCAGGTGTGAAAACCACGGCAAGAAAATTTGAAAAAAGTGGCTTTTTTTTTTTAAGACCGGCACGGCCGCATGAGAGGGCGGGTAGCCATCACCACGGCCGGCCGTCTTTGTCTGCCCAGTGGCAATGTTTACTCACCGCACCGGGCACTGAGTCGATCTAGGGCAGAGGCCCAGGACCGGTTCAGATAATCGTGGCCGTGAACGGGAATCGAACTTGTGGGTCACCTGGTTCGTAGCGCAGCGGTGCGCTACCTGCTGTGCCACCACTCCCCACAACAGACGCATACAGCACAGAGTGGAAAACACGGAGTGGACAACATGGAGTGGACAACACGGAGTAGACAACACGGAGTGGACAGAACAGAGTAGACAACACGGAGTGCACAACACGGAGTGGACAACACGGAGTGCACAATACGGAGTGGACAGAAGAGAGTAGACGGCACGGAGTAGACAACACGGAGTGGACAGCACAGAGTCGACAGAAGGGAGTAGACAGAAAAGAGTGGACAGAAGGGAGTAGACAACACGGAGTGGACAGAAGGGAGTGGACAATACGGAGTGGACAACACGGAGTAGACAACACGGAGTGGACAGATGGGAGTAGACAGAAAAGAGTGGACAGAAGGGAGTAGACAGAAGAGAGTGGACAGAAGGGAGTGGACAACACGGAGTGGACAGAAGGGAGTGGACAACACGGAGTGGACAACACGGAGTAGACAACACGGAGTGGACAGAAGGGAGTAGACAGAAAAGAGTGGACAGAAGGGAGTAGACAGCACGGAGTGGACAGAAGGGAGTGGACAGCACGGAGTGGACAGCCACTCGCCTTGGGTCCTCGTTCGCCCTTTGGGCCGATATCACCAACATCACCACGGTAACCCTGTGTGGGAGATGCCATCGTCATCACCATCATCACAACCATCATCACCATCATCACCATCATCATCGCTGTTAAAACCACTACTCCCATCATCATCACAACCATCATCACCATCATAACCACCGTCATCATCGCCATCACCATCGCCATCATTATTACCATCATCATCATGAACACCGCAACTATCATCATCGTTACCACCATCTTGCTGTATCCCTCTGCGGCTCGCCCTGAACACCCTAACAAGGGAGACGTTTCAATTGATAAAGAATAAAATAAACCAAACTCACCTGGTCTCCCTTCTCTCCGGGTGGCCCTCTCTCTCCTTTGTCTCCCTGCGGTCCCTAGGGCACAAATAACCACCCGCACCACGCACACACCACACACACACCACGTGGTTTGGACAGGATGGAGCTACCGGTCTTGAACCCTTCCCCGTGTGTCCAAGACGTCTGCAGTGTGGCTGGGTGGGGTCCCGTTCACTGCCGAGTCTCGCAACGCGGCAAGCGGCTCGACGTTAATTTTCTTTAGAGAGGCGCAGTGGTGGTTAGCGCCGTTGTTTCTATAAAGACGTCGTTACTCGCCGCAGAGAACCGTAGCGACACAACCGCCGCCACTCTACGATAGCCGGCGCCAAAACTGCGTGGCGTGCCCCTCCCCCCCTCCCCCGCGTGGCCTTGCGGGCGAGCCTCGGTACCGATAAAGTTATTTTACGAACGTGCGTACGTCATCGGGAACGCATGACGTATGCCTGCATGTACGTCATCGGAGTGCGAAAGGGTTATTAAAAGCAAGCGATAAAATAAATACTAAAAAAAACAGCCATTTTCTTACGGGCTCTCCGGGCGGGCCCAGGGGTCCTTGCTCGCCATCGTCGCCTTGGATACCGTCGGGCGCGGGCCGGCCTGCAGGCCCGGTGAGGCCTGGTAGGCCCGACTCCCCCTGCTCGCGTGAAACAGATCACATTTAGCATGGGAGATGTAGCAATTCGTCGTCATGAATGACAACAACTTGTCAATCGCTTTTTTTAGTCGGATTAACACCTAGTAGGCTTTTGCGACCAATATTCATAATTGAGGTTTTTGGGTAAGAGCGCATAAATATGTGTCGTTAAACCCGCCACCAGCTGACACAGCCAATTAGTAAGGTTTGTCACGTCAACAATACATGTCAATTTGTTACTAGTACAGCACACCGCTTGTGTGTTGGAGAGTAAACCCACGACATTTACAATTTAACGACACAGTTATATTTCCACGATCTAACCCAAAAACCTCTATTATGGTTTTTAATAGGTGGGCTGAGAAAATTCGGCTCACCGGCCTGCCTCGCTCCCCTTTCTCTCCGTCGTTTCCCGGAATTCCTGGCGGTCCCTGGGGAAGAGAGAGAGAGAGTTGAAGGTCGTTAAGTCCACAAAAAAACGCAAACCCACCGACGAGTGATTATCCGACATTTACAGATTTGAAAAACGGAACGTTGGAACGCAGGTCACGGTCAGCCGAGGGTTGGCAACGTTACCAGCGGGGTTTGTAGCCCACAATGGTCCGGTCCGTGGTTGTATGATTTATACCAAGACGGGCAGGTTAAACCGAGTGAGGAGGAGCCGCTAACAAACGATACCGGTGCTTTTGAGACGTAGAGGCCTTTCGTGACCGATATTATTCGTCACAATTCAGGCATAATTCAACCCGACGAAGTTGGTTGTTGTTGTTGGAATCACCGGCAAAACGTCGCGGTTACTCGAATTGGAAAATAATGTTGGCTTCACTCTCCAACACACAACCGGTGTGCGCTGAAGTTAGTAACTGCGCCACGTTTTGTTCACGCGACAAACCTTACTCATTTGGCCACGTCTGGTGGTTGGCGGGGTTAACGACACATTTATGCTCGTGCGCTCTAACCCCAAACCTGCCTACCAATACGGTTTTGTTGTACAGGGAAATTGAGTTTTCAGGTCCATAAAGCATACAGCCGTTTCAATACCGACACATTTTATTGACTATTTGTTTATGTTTTTCCCGTGATAGGACTCTGTAGGATTAACGTTGAGATTTAGAAAGGCGCTGGGTGACAAAGAAGGTCTTAATTGGTCTCTAAAAAGGTAGGGCACTGATAAGGGGTTGGCGGGTTTGTAGTTTAAATTCCAAACGAATAAAACCTCTACTATTAAGATAGCAGCGTGTAGCATTCAAAAGAGGGCACGAATGAGTGCCGGTTAATTCGCAACCGTGGGTAACTCACCCGTGGGTAATCAAGGGTTAACCGCGTATACAGTTTTATTGAAAGTTTATCAGTCAGTGCGGTCGATCATCCAGCACTCCCTGACTCACTCCAGTCACCCGCTCAGCGGCGGTCAGTCACCTCCTTATCACTCCGCTGCCGCTACTAACACGGCCACCGCTCCCGGGAACTTCACCCGCCGATTTCTCCGCTGGCGTCTATATTTCACGCCGACTGGATTCATCTCACACCCACACCCCTTGTGGTCAACCACCACACTGTTGGTCACAGCAACACAACTCGACCATCACCCACCCACTCACTCAACTACTCGATACCTCGCCTACACGCTCTCTCGCCCGCCGACCCACCCACACGCCACACCGCGGCCCGTAACACTTCCTGCCTCTTCCCCTCGAGTCGCCTCGTTTCTCGCCAAAGCTCTTCAAACTCGCGCCTTCGTCGGCCCCGCATGTTCCTCGCCGCCTCCGGGCCTGCGCTCAGCAACGGTGAACGGTAAACCCCAACAGCACCAGGGGGCATCAAGAGTTCAATACTCACCCTGGGGCCTGGGTCCCCTGTCCTCCCCATGGGGCCCGTAGGGCCCTGATGTCTCTGTCGAGAAGCACAAAATTGCGACGTTGAAAATTAGCGATTTACCCTTTCGCATTCCGCGTGTGCGCTTCACGTTTTTTTTAATCTTCCCATTCCGTTCCGATGACGTATGTGTGAGTAACGACGTCTTTAAACACAATGGCACTGCCGCTACTACGCCTCTCTAAATAAAATGAACGCTAAACCGCTTGCCGCGTTTGTAGATTTTCGGCAAGAATGGGACACCCACCCTGAAACTTGCAGACATCCCGCAATACAGGAACGGGTTACCTCCCGTCTATATAGACATATGTATGCACGTAAGATTTCACGGCCAATATTATGATTATAAATTAGACCGTGCAGGTATAATGTCAGTTGTTATTAATCTATAAGCCTCCATCGGCCAACGACAGAGCCAATCGAACTTCAGTTTTCACGTCATTGGTAAATATGCGTCGGCAGGGGGCAGCACTTTCCACCATCGCTGCCAACGCCACGTGCTTGATTCTCAGAGCTGGAATTTATGCAAATGAAATGCGGAACCAAAAATGGACGTTTCCTTTTTTTTCGCGTGCAGTCATTGGTCACCTGGCTGCTACCGTTGCTGCTGATGCTACCGCTGCTGCTGATGATGTTATGGAAGATAAAGCGATTGTGTGTATATTATGGGACCTTTTTTGCCAGTATCAAAATATGAAAAATAAGAATAGGTGTTACCCTTTCTGGCAATAAAACAGGCGTTAAGATGTTCAAACACCAAATAGAGACCTTACGCACGGAATCAAGGATGTATGTATTATGTTGAACTTTCGCACTGTACATAGTCAACTCTGATATATAATCCGAGGTGCGAATTATGCTGCTGGTACAGCTGCTGATGATCATGCCGCTGATGATGATGCTACAAGGAAGATAACACTTCTTGGGGGTGATAATGATGATTCTGCTACTGCACCTGCCACTGATGATGATATAAAAAAAGTTTAATTCTTACCGGCCAATTGTCAATGAGCGTCTTGTAAAACTTGCTTTGCTGTGGAGAGATAAACAGAAAATAAACGGGAACATATTTAATTATCGTAGATTCTCAAGTATCTACGTGCAGTTTATCCGATTTGCAGATTAACTGTGCACCTGAGATTTTGACATGAATTAATAACTCATGGATTTTCCCTTAAGCCCAAATTAGTAATAAACAAACAGTAATACAATGTTATGCTTAAACCGAACATATATATTGCTATGGTTAATCCGAAATCTACGTGATCGCCCTACAGTACAGTAGTTTCAATATATTTACAAGGGTGGGCGGAGTTTGATTGCTGTTGATTGGCGTGGCTCTGCTGTCATCCACTTAGTGGCGTGGAGGCTTCTGCACGGGAGCAGAAAAGTGTTATCAATGAGCATGTGCATCGATCGTTTGATCGTTAGTTTTTGGCACAGAGATCCGCAGATTTATTACTTTTGGATTATCCGCGATTTTGAATTCTCCTCGGCCGTCCTCCCCGTCGGTGCGGATAATCGAGAGTCAACTGTACATAATAGAGTTTTTTTTGGGTTAGATCGCGTAAATATATAAATGTGTTGTTAAACCCGCCACCACCCGACACAGCCAACTAGTAAGGGTTGTCACGTAAACAGAACGTGCCAATTTGTTACGAGTACATCACACCGGTGTGTTGGAGAACAAAGCCAAAACATTTACAATCTGAGTCCGACCTTTTGCCAGTAATTACAGCTAGCTTCATCAGGTGACAGCCAGATTTGTGGAGAAGTCCTCCTGTTACGTTCCTTGAATAGAGGGAGAGATGTGATGACATCACTTGTGTGCTCTTCTTGCGCAACGTGGGGAGCGGGGATTAATGAATGCATATAAATCACTGTGGGTATTCATTGGCGTTTGAGTTATTTATATGGTACTCAACGTAAATTATGCATGGGGCATTATGCAAGCCCATTGTGTCTTGTACTAAAACAGCCGTACGAACGGTAATCCCTATTGAAGTCTGGTGACCTGTATAGCTATGCATTTACAGTCGACTGTACAAAATTTTATTACCTGAAACTGACAGGGAAGTTCATCCTCTGTAGGCCCCACCCCTTCCTCTTTATTCCCCACCCCATTACTCATTAGGCCCCACCCCTTCCTGTTTAGGCTCCATTTGTCTCTTCCTTTTTTTTGGCTTCGCACCTTTCCTTTTTAGGCCCCACCCCATCTTCTTTAGGCCCCGCCTCTCCGCGTCTCGGCCCCGTGCACATAGTTCATTTCATTAGTTCATAGTTCATTTATTTGGTATAGCCCTGTGAGCCATTCGGCTCTTGAATCGGGTGCAACCGCAACAAACAAAAAACATGAACAAGAAAACATCTTAAAGTGATTATGTGACTGTGCAAACAGAAAATACAGGAAAAAAATATCAAAATATTCCTGAAATAGCACCGTACACCAACGCTGTGTGCAAAAATCCCAGTGAGATGCAAGTCAAATAACAACAACAACAACCACAAGACAACTAAGATTAAAGCCATCAGTCTAACTCCGTACTACAATAAACAAAAACATGGCCAAAACAAAAAAAAACTTTTCGAAATCACCAAAATAAAAGCCATAAATCCAATGTAACAGTGATCATAGGGACTGTGACCGAATTTTTTACAATAAACTACATAAATAAATTATAACACCAAAATCTAGAGCCATATTTTAGGCCACTGAATAGCAGTGGCAGCTAGGGTTGTACAACTCCTCTAGAGCAGTTTTGAGTGAAGATCTCATAGGTAGTGATTCAAGTTGCAGTTTATTGGCAATAGCATTCCAGATCCTGGGGGCATCAATAGCAAAGGCCCTTCCTCCAGTTTTTGTACGGCAAAAGGGAATGTGAAGCTGGTAAATGAGCGAAGACCTGAGGTCAAATTTGTTCTTTGAAACAGAGAGGAGATCCAGTAGGTAGGCACTTCACGACAACGACCAGAATCCCTCTTGGAGCAGCGACAGAGTAACAGAACTATGGTGGTGATGAGGACGACGATAGGCATAATAATCACGATGATGATGCTGATAATATCAAGGATGATGTGATCACAAAAAATTCCGAAAATGATGATGGTGACGATAATGACTCTTGACAATGACGGCACCAATCTTCTTCCGTATGGCTGATGTCGATGCAGAACAATAACTACATTTTCACACTCAGGTGGCCAAGCCAGCAGGAGCCAGCGGAGTAGTTGTATCATGATGATCATCGTCGCTTTGATGTCTCCTTCGTATTTGTGTATCGGGGCATTGCGTCGTTACCCGCTGTACTGCGCCCTCTGTTCTGGATGACCACAGTCGCCACACCACTACCAGAGAGTTTTTAATTTCCCATCTGCGCATCTACTGCTGCCATGGTTTGTGCAGTGGGTGGTGCGGCGTATGGGGTGGACCATGATCAGCGTCGTGGAAAATCAAACCACGCCAGGGGATCTTCTGTGTTGAGTCTTTCACCAAACATGATGGTGGTGACAACGACGACGATGATGATGAACATGATGATGATGATGACTACGTGAAGGCGTTCTGACCTTGATGGAACTCCAGTCGTCACCCGGCTCCCGGTGGACAACGATGATGGACGGAAGGCCGGGGGGCCCAGGAGGGCCAGGATTCCCCCCAACACCAGCCCGGCCTAGAGACCCAGTGTCCCCCTAAGACACACAAAGACAAGATCCCCCCCTGTAACAGACTGTTGGGGCAAGTGCTGTTAGTGAGCAGCAGCGCCTTTGAAGGTACAGGAGTGGAGTGGGTGGCCAACACCACGCCCGGCCGCCTTTGTCTCCCCAGTGGCAAAATGTTTACTACACACCGCACCAGGTACTTATTTGAGGCGACACGCACGCACACAGACAAGTAACTCCCTCCCCCCATCTAGCCTGAACAGTGTTGGACACACTTAAAAGATTGTTGGGGCAAGTGCTGTTAGCGCAAGCACCAATGAACGCCGGCACGGCACACGAGTGGGTGGGTGGTCAGCAACACGCCCGGCCACCTTTGTCTCCCTACACTGCCCCAGGATGCTCGTTTAAGACTTGAGTCGACAATCACGATAGTGATGATGGGGACAGCGATGACGATGACAGTGACAACCATGACGACGATGATGAAGTCCTCTCACTCACCTTTTCACCTTTTATTCCAGGAAATCCTCGGGGTCCCTGAAAGCCCTGGTGGTGGAGGTGGGAGATGGGGGGTGGGGGTGGCGGAGGGGGCGACGGAACACAGAGACAGGATTACATCAGTTGCTATTTGTGGACCGATATCACGAACACCTTGGCAAAGCTGCAGCAGGGCAATGGAACGGTTGAGATGAGAGGTGAACGTGTGGCACATTGTGTGATTCTATGGGTCTCTGTGTGTGAGTCTATGGGTCTCTGTGTGAGTGTATGAGAGACAAGGCCGTAATTATAATATATATTGGTGGGGGGACACATCCCCCCCCCCAATATTCAAATATGCTCAAAATATCCCCCCCAATATATTGCTATAAAATAGATTTCTGTTTATGTGATTGTGGTTATGGTTGTACTGTATTAATCCCTAATCTCTGTCATTACATACAATGAATCAAGAAAAAGGTAAAAAAACAGCAATACACTATTAGAGATTATTGTAAAAAATAAATGAAAAGTCCATCCTATGTGTTAGTGAATTTTCCCATTTTTTAGGCAGGAAATGGCAGGAAATGAGTTTTCAAATTTAGATTTTTTTCCTGGGGGGGAGCCCCCAGACACCCTGTAAGATTTGGTCCCCCCCAATGTTGACTCCATGGCTACGGCCTTGATGAGAGAAGATCAGCGGGGACCAGCCGGGATGTTCAAAGGGGTGCGAGGGGATGAGGGAGGGTGGGGGGGGGGATGGGGGAGGGGTGCGAGGGGATAAGGGATCAGTACCGGGTCGCCGCGGGGACCGGGGAGTCCAGGGATGAGGAAGATCTCCTTGCCCCACTCGATTCGGACAAAGTGCAGGTGGGGGTTCCTCTCCTCCGCCTCCTCCTTCGTGACCTGGCCCCCTACAAAGACAAAGATCCCCCGTGTAGCCTTCACAGACTGTTGGGGCAAGTGCTCTTAGCGATGAAGGCCGGACACGAGCGGGTGAGTGGCCAGCACCACGCCCGACCGCCTTTGTCTCCCCAGTGGCGATGTTTACACACCACACCAGGTACTCATTTGAGGCTGAGTCGACCTAGGGGAGGCCCAGGACTGGTTCAGATAATCGTCACTGGTGTTTGCCGTGAGCGGGAATCGAACCCGGATCGCCAGGTTCGTAGTGAAGCGTGCTTACCACTACACTCACACTCACTCGCACACCCACACTTTCACAAACACTCACAAACACTCTGACTCACACACCCACACACTCACTTTCACTAGCACACTTACACATTTACTCTCACAAACACTCACACATTCACTCACACAAACACTCTCACTCACAATCAAACACTCACACTCACTCTTACAAACACTCTCACTCACAATCAAACACTCACTCCCACAAACACTCTCACTCACAATCAAACACTCACACACTCACTCTCACTCACAATCAAACACTCACTCTCACAAACACTCTCACTCACAATCAAACACTCACTCTCACAAACACTCTCACTCACAAACAAACACTCTCACACTCCCTCTCACAAACACTCTCACTCACAAACAAACACTCTCACACTCACTCTCACTCACAATCAAACACTCACTCTCACAAACACTCTCACTCACAATCAAACACTCACACACTCACTCTCACAAACACTCTCACTCACAATCAAACACTCACACACTCACTCTCACTCACAATCAAACACTCACTCTCACAAACACTCTCACTCACAATCAAACACTCACTCTCACAAAAACTCTCACTCACAATCAAAACTCACACACTCACTCTCACAAACACTCTCACTCACAATCAAACACTCTCACACTCACTCTCACTCACAATCAAACACTCACTCTCACAAACACTCTCACTCACAATCAAACACTCACACACTCACTCTCACAAACACTCTCACTCACAATCAAACACTCACACACTCACTCTCACAAACACTCTCACTCACAATCAAACATTCACACACTCACTCTCACAAAAACTCTCACTCACAATCAAACACTCACACACTCACTCTCACAAACACTCTCACTCACAATCAAACACTCTCACAAACACTCTCACTCACAATCAAACACTCTCACAAACACTCTCACTCACAATCAAACACTCACACACTCTCACAAACACTCTCACTCACAATCAAACACTCACACACTCTCACAAACACTCTCACTCACAATCAAACACTCACACACTCACTCTCACAAACACTCTCACAATCAAACACTCACACACTCACTCTCACAATCAAACACTCACACACTCACTCTCACAAACACTCTCACTCACAATCAAACACTCACACACTCTCACAAACACTCTCACAATCAAACACTCTCACAGGCACTCTCACAAACACTCAAACACTCACACACTCACTCTCACAAACACTCTCACTCACAATCAAACACTCACAATCAAACACTCTCACAAACACTCAAACACTCACACACTCTCACAAACACTCAAACACTCACACAAGCCCCCACCTGTGTCCACCCTGGTGGCCACCGTCGGATCGGTCCCTCCCTGAGGCCCGGCGCGGCGTTGCACCGGTGTCACCGCCACCGCAACTGCGCCACCGCCGCCACCAACGCCACCGCCACCACCAACGCCACCGCCGCCACCAACGCCACCGCCACCAACGCCACGGCCACCACCGCCTCCACTGCCGGTCGTCATCCGCTCGCTCGACTCGGTGGTGACGGCCGCCCCGGTCATCGCGGTCGGGCCGGTCGGTCGGGCTGCCACCTCTGTGGTACAGAGCACCGGGGGGCGTTTCAGCAGGCGGGAGGGGAAGAAGAAGGAGGAGAGGAGAAAGCTGAAGAAGAGGAAGAAGATGAAGAAGAAGAAGAAGAAGAAGAAGAGGAAGAAGAGGAAGAAGATGAAGAAGAAGAAGAAGGGGAATAAGAGGAGGAGGAGAGAGCTGTATGAATGCGGTTGCCTCATCCTCCTCCTCCTCACAGCAGCAGCAGGAGGAGGAGGATGAGCCCCAGGTTGATCCAGGACAGGTGACAACCCCGCCTACCGCTTGGCGACGGTGTCGCTCCCGTCGGGGCAGCCGTGGCGTTCGCTCGTCCCGTGCCGTGGGGGTCCTTGCCGTGGGGGGCCGTGCCGTGGGGGGCCGCGCCGTGGGGGGCCGTGCCGTGGGGGGCCGCGCCGTGGGGGGCCGCGCCGTGCGTCCCGCCGGCTCGCGCCGGTGGCCCAAAAGCCGTGGGGCCTGGCACCGCTGGAGATGAGGGCGACGACGACGAGGAGGATGTAGATGTAGACGATGGTGACGATGGTGACGATGGTGACGTTGGTGACGATGGTGACGATGGTGACGATGGTGACGATGGTGAGGATGGTGACGATGGTGACGTTGGTGACGATGGTGGCGTTGGTGACGATGGTGGCGTTGGTGACGGTGGTGAGGAGGGTGACGATGGTGACGATGGTGAGGATGGTGAGGATGGTGACGATGTCGACAATTGTGACGGTGGTGACGATGGTAAGGATGGTGATGATGGCTTCCCGGCTGGACGTGCGAGGTCTTTGCGTCCTGGCTTGAGCGGGCGCGATGGGAGGGAAGGTGGTGGCTGCCGCTGCTGTCGCAGGGAACAGGAGGCGGATGGCAACGTGAGTGGGCGACGAGGTGGTGGTGAGGTGGTAGCGCCCTGCCTCACGGCGAGAAAAGGGGCCTGGGTTCGACGCCCGACACAGAACTGCTCGCGGAAGTGGATATCATAGAGCTACCTCTGAGCTGCATACTTCTTCAAGTGACACTCTGGTACAAACAGAGAACGGCCCATTGAAGCAGACAACACAGAGCTAACTCTGAGCTGCATACTTCTTCAAGTGACACTCTGGTACACGCAGAAGTGGATGTCATAGAGCTACCTCTGAGCTGCATACTTCTTCAAGTGACACTCTGATACACGCAGATAACGGCCCACGGAAGCGGATATCATAGAGCTACCTCTGAGCTGCATACTTCTTCAAGTGACACTCTGATACACACAGAGAACGGCCCACGGAAGCGGATATCATAGAGCTACCTCTGAGACCCTTCTTCTTCAAGTGGCACTCTGGTCCACACACGGTAGGGGGCAGCACTTCCCCACTCGCCCTGCCACCGAACGCGACGTTTAATCGCGTGCCAGCCGAATCACGATTTCTTATTCTCGGCCTCATTTCACTTTTCACGCACGTGAACAGCACATACGTGGACCCAAGGCAGCATCATCATCAGCATCGTCATTAGCATAGTCATGAGCATCTCCATCAGCATCATCATTAGCATTATCATCATGAGCATCAGTATTATCATCATTAGCATAATAATCAGTATCATAATTAGCATCATCATCAGTAACAACATCATCATTAGCATTATCAACATCGTTATTAGCATCACCATCAATTGCATCAGCATCATCGTGATCATCATTATCATAACCATCAGTATCATTTGCATCATCAGAAGCATAATTAGCATAATTTCATAAGCATCAGTATCATCTTCAGTATCACCATCAGTATCATTTGCATAAAAACATCATTAGCATCACTATTATCATAATTAGCATCATCATCCTTATCATAAGCATCATCGTTTGCACTATCAGCATTATTGTAAGCATCATCACCACCATCAGTGTCGTCGTCATCATCATTCCGCGACGGATGATGGTCGTCTCACCTTGTCCGTCCTCACCGTCGACCCGGCATCCACCCGGCCGCCCCCCCTCTTGCCGCCCCCCGCTCCGTGCGGGCCCTGGGAGGAGGAGGCGGTTGCCGTGCCAACCGCTCCCTTGTGGAGGAGCGGTCCAGCACTCCCTGCACCGGGAGGTCTCGCCCCGGCAACCGTTTCCTTGACGACGGGAGGCCTGCCTGGGCCCGAGTCCAACTCGTTGAGCAAAGTTCCGTTTCCGGCCTGAAATCGCCCATTGAAGGTCTGCGTTGAGACAACACATCATCATCATCATCATCGCCAGCCATTGCCAATCCACTCGTCGTTTGTTGAGGTGCCATTACCCTGGCTCGCCTTGAAAAGGTAGTAGAGCAACTGTGGACTCCATCTGTTCCTTCTGTACGGGATAAACTAAACTATTATTTTGTATTTTATTGTACCAGGTGTAAGGCCCCACTGAGCTACGTAGCTCTTGCTTAGAAGCGACCTGGCCAACGCAAATGATAACAGCTCAACGTAGTGGCTGACCACTTGGCAATTTATAGGAGACACGTACTCTAAACGCGTGGTGATGTTGATTATGAATTCGGAGGGAAACCCCTGGAGGACCAGGACAAAAATCCACGCGACCACGGGGAGAGAGAGACACGCAAACTCCAAATATACAACGGGCATCAGGGCCAGGATCGAACCAATGACCTCCTGTGTACCAGGCGAGGCAGTTAACATCTCCTAGCCACCGTGGCACCCTAAGAGTGTCACCCCAGACCCCTCGTGTGCCGTTCGGGCCTTCATAGGCACTGCTGCTACTTACTAAAAGCACTTGCCCCAACAATTTGGTTAAGGCGATACGGGGACCTTTGTGAGTGTGTAGAGTTTGTAGGTTCTACCCCTGTTCTGCGTACTGAATCACACAGGCACACACACGAATGCTCACAGATACACAGGGTAAAGATGCCCCGTATAAGCGTACATAATGTTTGGGGAAAGTGCTGTTAGCGACCACCTATGAAGGTCGGCACGGCACGCGATGGGATATTGTGGTCAGCACCACGGCGGGTCACAGTTAGATCCCCAATACTGGCAGTCACACACACATGCACCGTCTTAGGCTGAGTCAACTTTGCGGAGGCCTGGAATTGTTTCAAATATCACTCGCCAATGATGTCATAGCCTTGGCCGAGATGTAACCCAGGGGGAGAGGGGGGCTGGGCTGGTAGCGCGGTGTGAGAACCGCAGTACCACCACTCCCCGCAGTGAATACACAAAGATAAAGATCCCCCGTATAGCCTTCACAGACTGTTGGGGTAAGTGCTGTTGGCGAGTAGCACCTATACACACCCGCAAACACACACACACGACTACACAAAAGACAGAGATCCCCCGTATAGACTTCAAAGATTGTTGGGGCAAGTGCTGTTAGCGAGTAGCACCTGTGAAGGCCGGCACGGCATACGAGGGGGTGGGTGGCCAGCACCACGCCCGACCGCCTTTGTCTCCCCAGTGGCGATGTTGAGGCTGAGTCGACTTAGGGGAGGCCCATAACCGGTTCATAGAATCGTCGCTGACCCTGAGCAGGAATCGAACTCGGGTCGCTGGGTTCATAGCGTGGCCTGCTAACCACTACACAAAGCTCAACCCCAGCTGCAAACGATGACACAATTCTCATTTGCAACCTTCATCAGATAGCTGAGACAAGGCCACTGTGGGTTTGAATGGGGTTCTGATAGATACCCACCACCAGAGTGGAAGAATGGCTGAAGCATCTTACAGATGACAAGCTGATGGTAAGTGGGCAGATCAGCCCCACGGTAGGTTCTAGTGTCAAGGACATGGGCCCACAGCCACTGTTTCGGCACTATAAAGTCCAGCAGATGTTCTTGCTTGGACACGGCGTGCATCCATGATGTTGTGTGGATGCGCCAATGCGGTAACAGCGTGTTAGTAGTTACAAGCCCATGGGCCGCAAAGAAGTCTAGTGGGGTCCTACCGTTGTTATTGAGCTGATATGGCCCAAGCCTTCCAATCACTCCAGGCCAGGTGCCAGTATCATGACCAACTTGGGCATTGAAGTCACCCAACAAGATGACTCTATCCCGAGGGGCCACTTTAGCCAGCACCTGTGACAGGAGGTCATAGAGGGCATCTGACTCATCGGCCTTGCCTGCATCCCTCCTCCACTCATGTTCATCTTTGGTGGGGGCGTAAGCACCACCACCATTCCACGCCTTCTGTTGATGGGGAGGTGAGCCCACAGTAGCCCGGGGCTTACAGCTTACCACACCTCACCGCCACGCTCCCAGGCCACTTCCAAGAAGAGCCACTCCTTGTTGTTTGGCAGTCTCCTGCCCCGAGTCGAGGACTGTCCACCCCTCATGGTCACTGGAGCTAGAGCCGGTCCACTGCACTTCCTGAATATCGCAGATCCAGGCGGTACCGATCCAGCTCCCGGCAGAGGAGTGGCAGCCTCTCCTCCGCAGTGAGCGTTCGAACATTCCACGTGGCCACTCGCAGTGGCTTTTCGCCCTTTCTGGAGGAACCCCGAGGATGCGGGTTCAATCTCCTGGCTCCGCCAAATAGGGTTTGGCCAGGAGACGTCATAGGCGCCTGTCCTGACCCCATGGTGTCTCCCGCAAAAACTTAGTATGACAGTTTTGTGGAAATTAAATTGAAGGTGGAGGGGGTGACCGGCCCCTCGCACTCCGTCCAGAGCCCACGTGCGCCGCTGCGGTGGCTACGAGCGCCATGAGGCAGGGGAGAGGAGGTGCGGGGCGGGGGAACAGCCGATTGGAATCGGCCTTCCCATCCATGGCACTGCTCACTCACATCCACCACGGCGTTACCGTTTCCAGCACCACCGAGGAGGCACGGGGGTTGTTTTTTTTTGCCGGACCGACTGATCACAGACAGACAGACACGCACGCGCGTACCCTCGTGACTGCACCGCAGCTGTGCGTTCCCACAGCCCAGCACGCGCCGCAAAGTCCGCGTCTCTCCCCTTCTCGGTGGGGGGGGGGGGGGGTTTGGCAACCGTTCAGAACTTTTCCTGCAGCTCCCTGAGAATTCTCCACTGTGGAACGTTAAGGGCCTCTTTGTGCCACCACACGGGGAGTGGGGAGGCGGGGGGGGCAGTGGGGGGGAAGGGAGTGGGGGGGGGGGTCTGCTGCCATTGCCAATGTGGACATCGGCATCGTCAGAATCATCAGCGGAATGAGCAGGATCAGTGGCATCGTCCCCAGTAGTGGTGGCAGCGTCGTCATCGCAATGGGCAGCACCGTCACCATCGCAATGGGCAGCACCGTCACCATCGCAATGGGCAGCAGCGTCATCATCGCAATGGGCAGCAGCGTCATCATCGCAATGGGCAGCAGCGTCATCATCCCAATGGGCAGCAGCGTCATCATCGCAATGGGCAGCAGCGTCATCATCACAATGGGCAGCATCGTCGTCATAACAATGGGCAGCAGCGTCATCATCGCAATGGACAGCAGCGTCATCATCACAATGGGCAGCAGTGTCGTCATCACAATGGGCAGCATCGTCGTCATAACAATGGGCAGCAGCGTCATCATCGCAATGGGCAGCAGCGTCCTCATCGCAATGAGCAGCAGCGTCGTCATCACAATGGGCAGCAGCGTCGTCATCACAATGGGCAGCAGCGTCATCATCGCAATGGACAGCAGCGTCGTCATCGCAATGGGCAGCAGCGTCATCATCGCAATGGGCAGCAGCGTCATCATCGCAAGGGGCAGCAGCGTCATCATCGCAATGGACAGCAGCGTCGTCATCGCAATGGGCAGCAGCGCCATCATCGTAAGGGGCAGCAGCGTCATCATCGCAATGGGCAGCAGCGTCATCATCGCAATGGACAGCAGCGTCATCATCGCAATGGGCAGCAGCGTCATCATCGCAATGGACAGCAGCGTCGTCATCGCAATGGGCAGCAGCGTCATCATCACAATGGGCAGCAGCGTCATCATCGCAAGGGGCAGCAGCGTCATCATCGCAATGGACAGCAGCGTCGTCATCGCAATGGGCAGCAGCGCCATCATCGTAAGGGGCAGCAGCGTCATCATCGCAATGGGCAGCAGCGTCATCATCGCAATGGGCAGCAGCGTCATCATCGCAATGGGCAGCAGCGTCATCATCGCAATGGACAGCAGCGTCGTCATCGCAATGGGCAGCAGCGTCATCATCGCAATGGGCAGCAGCGTCATCATCAGATCCACCGGGAGCGGCGTCACGAGTGACGATCGGCGCCGTAGCTTCTACGCGTGGCCATGACATTCGTTTGGCGACGTTGGTCAAGGTGGTGGAGGGCTTTCACGACAAATAGTGTTGGGGGGGGGGGGCTGATCATTACCAAGGTGGGGGAGGGGGCTACCCCAAGAATCAAACTTCCCTCCTTCATCGCCCGTGCGTTCGTCCCTGGCTCACGCTCAGAGAATTTCCTGCGCCTCAGTGACAAATCCCCCCTGGGCAGCCCTCCACTGGGGCTGACTCCCATCGGCATTGCGATGTGGCGACAATAACAACGGGGATCAATAAACAAAGATCACAAACTACTCCTCGAGTTTCACAGAGACCCACAGTATCACACAGAGACCCACAGACTCACACAGAGACCCACAGACTCACACAGAGACCCACAGATTCACTCAGAGGCCCACAGACTCACACAGAGACCCACAGACTCACACACAGAGACCCACAGACTCACACACAGAGACCCACAGACTCACACACAGAGACCCACAGACTCACACACAGAGACCCACAGACTCACACACAGAGACCCACAGACTCACACACAGAGACCCACAGACTCACACAGAGACCCATTAGCTCACACAAAGACCCACAGACTCACACAGAGACCCGCAGACTCACACACAGAGACCCGCAGACTCACACACAGAGACCCACAGACTCACACAGAGACCCACAGTCTCACACAGAGACCCACAGACTCACACAGAGACCCACAGACTCACACAGAGACCCACAGACTCACACACAGAGACCCACAGACTCACACAGAGACCCACAGACTCACACAGAGACCCACAGACTCACAGAGACCGACAGACTCACACACAGAGACCCACAGACTCACACACAGACCCACAGACTCACACAGAGACCCACAGACTCTCACAGATACCCACAGACTCACACGGAGACCCACAGACTCACACAGAGACCCACAGTCTCACACAGAGACCCACAGACTCACACAGAGACCCACAGTCTCACACAGAGACCCACAGACTCACACAGAGACCCACAGACTCACACAGAGACCCACAGACTCACACACAGAAACCCACAGACTCACACGGAGACCCACAGACTCACACAGAGACCACAGTCTCACACAGAGACCCACAGACTCACACAGAGACCCACAGACTCACACAGAGACCCACAGATTCACTCAGAGGCCCACAGACTCACACAGAGACCCACAGACTCACACACAGAGACCCACAGACTCACACACAGAGACCCACAGACTCACACACAGAGACCCACAGACTCACACACAGAGACCCACAGACTCACACACAGAGACCCACAGACTCACACACAGAGACCCACAGACTCACACAGATACCCATTAGCTCACACAGAGACCCACAGACTCACACAGAGACCCACAGACTCACACACAGAGACCCACAGACTCACACACAGAGACCCACAGACTCACACAGAGACCCACAGTCTCACACAGAGACCCACAGACTCACACAGAGACCCACAGACTCACACAGAGACCCACAGACTCACACACAGAGACCCACAGACTCACACAGAGACCCACAGACTCACACAGAGACACACAGACTCACACACAGAGACCCACAGACTCACACACAGAGACCCACAGACTCACACACAGAGACCCACAGACTCACACAGAGACCCACAGACTCTCACAGATACCCACAGACTCACACGGAGACCCACAGACTCACACAGAGACCCACAGTCTCACACAGAGACCCACAGACTCACACAGAGATCCACAGACTCACACACAGAGACCCACAGACTCACACAGAGACCCACAGTCTCACACACAGAGGCCCACAGACTCACACAGAGACTCACAGACTCACACACAGAGACCCACAGACTCACACACAGAGACCCACAGACTCACACACAGAGACCCACAGACTCACACACAGAGACCCACAGACTCACACAGAGACCCACAGTCTCACACAGAGACCCAGAGACTCACATAGAGACCCACAGACTCACACAGAGACCCACAGATTCACTCAGAGGCCCACAGACTCACACAGAGACCCACAGACTCACACAGAGACCCACAGACTCACACACAGAGACCCACATACTCACACACAGAGACCCACAGACTCACACACAGAGACCCACAGACTCACACACAGAGACCCACAGACTCACACACAGAGACCCACAGACTCACACTGAGACCCACAGTCTCACACAGAGCCCCACAGACTCACACAGAGACCCACATACTCACACAGAGACCCACAGACTCACACACAGAGACTGACAGACTCACACGGAGACCCACAGACTCACACAGAGACCCACAGACTCACACACAGAGACTGACAGACTCACACGGAGACCCACAGACTCACACAGAGACTCAATGAAATGACGTAAACGTGGCGAGGGAGACGTATTGCGTGGCTGTGGCCGTAACCGCTCCGTCTTCTGCCGGACGACTCCTGCAGCCTGACCGAGCGAGCCCTACCCCCACCCCAACATCCCCCCCCCCCACCCGGGCACGAGGGAACAGTGCTGATGGGGGTCTCTGGCAGCGCTGCAGAGCCAGAACCCAGATCGATCACTCGGGGAGCGTTCCCCGTGACAGCTCAAACTCTCTCGCTCGTGCCGCACCTGCACCTCGTTCCCCAGGGCACCACGGGGTGGCCGGGGGGGGGGGAGTTTTGTGTGTTCCTTGTGTGTATGTGTGTGTTGTATATTCCCCGTGTGTGTGTGTGTTGTATATTCCCCGTGTGTGTGTGTGTTGTATATTCCCAGTGTGTGTGTGTGTGTGCTGTATGTTCCCCGTGTGTGTGTGTGTGCTGTATGTTCCCCGTGTGTGTGTGTGTGCTGTATGTTCCCCGTGTGTGTGTGCTGTATGTTCCCCGTGTGTGTGTGCTGTATGTTCCCCGTGTGTGTGTGCTGTATGTTCCCCGTGTGTGTGTGTGTGCTGTATGTTCCCCGTGTGTGTGTGTGTGCTGTATGTTCCCCGTGTGTGTGTGCTGTATGTTCCCCGTGTGTGTGTGTGCTGTATGTTCCCCGTGTGTGTGTGCTGTATGTTCCCCGTGTGTGTGTGTGTGCTGTATGTTCCCCGTGTGTGTGTGTGTGCTGTATGTTCCCCGTGTGTGTGTGTGTGCTGTATGTTCCCCGTGTGTGTGTGTGTGCTGTATGTTCCCCGTGTGTGTGTGTGTGCTGTATGTTCACCGTGTGTGTGTGTGCTGTATATTCCCCGTGTGTGTGTGTGCTGTATGTTCCCCGTGTGTGTGTGCTGTATGTTCCCCGTGTGTGTGTGTGCTGTACATTCCCCGTGTGTGTGTGTGCTGTATGTTCCCCGTGTGTGTGTGTGCTGTATGTTCCCCGTGTGTGTGTGTGTGTGTGCTGTATGTTCCCCGTGTGTGTGTGTGCTGTGTGTTCCCCGTGTCTGCGTCGGTGTGGTCGCACCTGTGTTGGTGTGGCCGGTCCCCTCTCGCGACCCCTCGCCCCGCATCCGTCGCTGCGTAGGCACTGCCTGGCAGCCGCACCCACGGCCCCCTCGACAAACACGAGCTGCTGCAGGGAGCCCTGTGGTGTGGCACACATCATCATCACCATCACTACCATCATCACTACCATCACTACCATCACCATCATCACCACCACCACGACAAACACGAGCTGCTGCAGGGAGCCCTGTGGTGTGGCACACATCATCATCACCATCACTACCATCATCACTACCATCACTACCATCACCATCATCACCACCACCACGACAAACACGAGCTGCTGCAGGGAGCCCTGTGGTCCGGCACACATCACCATCACTACCATCACCATCACTACCATCACCATCACTACCATCATCACCACCATCATCACTACCATCATCACCACCACGACAAACACGAGCTGCTGCTGGGAGCCCTGTGGTGTGGCACACATCATCATCACCATCACTACCATCATCACTACCATCAATACCATCACCATCACTACCATCACCATCACTACCATCACCATCACTACCATCATCACCACCACCACGACAAACACGAGCTGCTGCAGGGAGCCCTGTGGTCCGGCACACATCACCATCACTACCATCACCATCACTACCATCACCATCACTACCATCATCATCACCATCACTACCATCACCATCATCATCACTACCATCATCACCATCACTACCATCATCACCACCGCAATCATCATCACCACTGTCACCATCACCAGCCGTGATCAATCCACTGCTGGATTCAAGGTCCTCTCTCTCTCTCTCTCCACCCATCAGCAGCCCCGCCACCACCGCTGAGCGCACACCACGAGGTCGGCGTTGTCGCCCCTTCTCCCCGGCGAGCGCCGCTCCCACTGGCACAAGTTGCGCACGTACGGTGCGAAAGAAATCCCAAGTACGTGCAGCGTACAGAGCAACACATTGATTATATCACTGTGTAACAAACACGCTTTGTTCATGGGTAGTAAGTGTTATTTCCCAATTGCGTATGCCTCAAAAGTACAGACAATGGCTATTGTTGTTGTTATCCCCACAAACTTGGCTTTTGTTACACGAGGACAGTGATATTTTGAAATTTACCTCGTGTCAATGAGAACACGTGGTGTGCATTTGTGTCATTACTTCACGTAAAGTCCTGGTCACAACAGCTAAGTTTGGGTTGAATAGTTATAATAATAGCCATTTTCTATACTTTTGAGGCATAAGCAATTAAAAAATAACATATAGTACCCAGGAACAGGCATTGTGTTACATTGTGAATTGGCCACGCGTCTAAATGTAGGACCACAGAGCTCGGGCGATGGGCAGGGGAGGCGGAGTGCGCGTGAGCAGTCATCACTCATCCGCACGGCTGATTGGTGTGTGTCAGTGTGTGTGTCACTGTGTGTTAGTCACTGTGTGTGTCACTGTGTGTGTGTCACTGTGTGTTAGTCACTGTGTGTGTCACTGTGTGTGTGTTACTGTGTGTGTTACTGTGTGTGTTACTGTGTGTGTTACTGTGTCACTCTGTATTTATCACACGCACTCCAACCAGCAGCACAGCTACAATTCGCCTCCCAGACACAGTGGCAGGACCCTCCTCGGAGTGCGTCTTGAGACTCGCTGAGCGTCACGTGGTGCAGGACCCTCACTCTGTGTCTCTCTCTAAGACAGTGACTCTTCACCTGGGATGGAGGGGGGGGGGGTTGTCACGTGGTGCAGGACTCTCACTCTGTGTCTCTCTCTAAGACAGTGACTCTTCACCTGGGATGGAGGGGGGGGGGTGTCACGTGGTGCAGGACTCTCACTCTGTGTCTCTCTCTAAGACAGTGACTCTTCACCTGGGATGGAGGGGGGGGGGATCGTCACGTGATACAGGACCCTCACTCTGTCTCTCTCTAAGACAATGACTCTTCTTCTTAACCTGGCGTGCACGCCACGCCCTGGAGGAGGAGGGATGCGACACCCGGCCAGATTTATTTGGAAGGTAAATCATCGAAGACACAAACCCTTTGTATTTATTAACATTCTATTTTTTTTACGATTGAGAACCAGAGGGCTGCAAGGTTGCAGGAAAGGTTACAAACCACCGATCTAATCTCTCTCTCTCTCTGGGAATGAACATTTACCCAATCAATATGACGGTGTCATCATCATCATCAACATCATTTCAGACCAAGTGGATCAGCGGTAGAGCAGTCGATAGGACGCGAGTTCACATCCTGGCTTGTAGGGCGATTGACTCAAGCCCATCATCCCACCGGCGGCCGATAAAACGCGGACCACTTTGTTAGGGGAATTCAACAGCAGTCGTCCTACGGAGAGACATAACGCGCCCCGCGCCCGCCATAGGAACGTGGAATTGCCCACCCACTGTGGTTCTGCGCAGCTGTTAAACGGACGACGGAGCGGCGATGCCTCCAATGCTCACGTGAGCAGCAGGCGATCATAAAAAAACACACAGGGCAGTGAATCTGCTGGGAGATGGGGGGGGGCGATGGAGCGACGAGGTGGTAGGGTGGTGGTGGGTAGCTCGGTGTTTGTACAACACCCTGTTGCCACATTCACGCCCGTCGAGAAGTATTCCACGAGTCGTCATCCTCCGATCAATCGTCTGCCAGGCGCGGTCCCAGCCCTGGAGCTGCGCAGGGGGTGGGGGGGGGGGGGGCAAGCCCCCGAGGACCCCCTTCTCTAGGCTCAGGGCACCCCGCTTCTGTGCAGGATGATTGTGAACGATCTCAGCGTGGCCGTGCGCGCCTGTGGCGGGTGGCTGATGTGCGCGAAGCTCAGAGACGCACGAGACAAAGGCTGCCCCGGTAGCCTCTCACGGCCCATCGGGGCAAGTGCCCTTGGGTGCGAGCAGCACGCCCGTGAAGGCCGACACGGCAACACGAGGGGTGTGGGGTGGAACGACGCCACGCCCGGAGCGCCCGCCTTTGTCTGCCCGCCAGGTGTTCATTTGAGACTAAGTCGACCTAGGGGAGGTCCAGGACCGGTTCAAGATTATCGTCGCTGGGGTTGGTGGGCGTGAGCGGGAAGCCACCACTCCCCACACAAAGACAAAGATCCCCCGTGTAGCCTTAACAGACTGTAGGGGCAAGTGTTGTTAGCGAGCACCTATGAAGACTGGAACGGTACACGAGGGGGTGGGTGGTCAGCACCACGCCCGACCGCCTTTGTCTCCCTAGTGGCGATGTTTACACACCGCACCGAGTACTCATTTGAGGCTGAGTCGACCTAGTGGAGGCCTAGGACCGGTTCAAATAATCGTCACGGATGTTGGTCGTGAGCGGGAATCGAACCCGGGTCGCCAGGTTCGTAGTGCGCTAACCACTACACTTCCGCTCCCCAGTGACACACAACAACAACAACAACAACCGCCATTCGCCACTAAGTGGCGGTGACGTCACCACGACGCTTGTGCCAGGCCATGTGCACCTTGAGGCCACGTGAAGTGCCGAACGCCCGCTGGCAGGAGGTCACGGGGCAGACCCAGGTGCCACGGATCGACTGACTGAGATGACTGAGATGACTGGCTGATGCACCACCTGTGCCCCCTACTGTGCCAGCTTGCTGTGCTTTAGCCACCCGGCGTTCCGCTCGTTGCGAGCGTCGCTCCTCCACCCTCCATTGTTGTTGTTGGAGGGCGACTGCCTCCAACTGCCCAGTAGCGTCCTTCACGAGCCTCCTCCACAGAGGCCGATCTTGACACCGCTGGTACCAGTCATCGGCAAGTCCACTCAGCTCCACGTCCTCCTGTACCACATCACTCCATCTCTTCTCTAGTCCGTGCCGCGCTCGTTTAGCCCCCTCGATCCGGCCGACAAAAGCTGTTTAGGCATGCGGTGACTGGGTATGCGGGCTACATGACCCAGCCAACGCAGCCTTGCCTGCCGGAAGAGCTCACCGATGGGACGTTGTCCACATCTTTCAAGGATTTCTGAGCTCCTCACACAATCCAGCCTGGTTAAACCCAGGATGGATCGTAGGCAGGCCGGCCTAAATGTTTCTAACCGGCGAAGATGTTCCATTCGGGGAGTCCACGTTTCGCAAGCGTAGAGAAGGGAGGGAATGACCGTGGCAGAGAAGACCCGAAGCTTCGTGCGGAGCGACTGACCAGGTAGCTTCCACACAGCGTTACGTAACCGATAAAAATATATTGCCGCTCGACTGATTCGGAGTGAGACCTCTGCTGTTAAACCGGAGCCGGTCATGAGCACACTGCCAAGGTATGGGAAACTCTCCACTCTCACCACTAAACCACGACTACAGTGACACACACACAGTGACACACACACAGTGAGACACACCAATCAGCTCTGCCTGTGAGTGTTCCACGCGTCCTGATGGCTGCTCACGCGCACTGCGACCAGTCGGTTACAATTCCATGCCAAGCACAGTGGCAGGCCCCTCCTGTAAATGATTCTTGAGACTCGCTGAGGCTCTCATTGATTGTGGGGGGCGGAGGGGGGGGCGCGCGCGCACTCCACACACCAACATGCTGACGAAGAGTCACACGTTGCAGAAGCCCCCCCCCCTCTCTCCCTGTCTCTCTCCAAGACAGTCTGGTTCTTCACCTGGGGTGCACGAGACAAGGCTGTAATTATAATATATTATAATATATGATATATTATAATATATTGTGTAATATTATATAATATATTATATTTTATAATGCATTGTATAATATTATATTATATATTATAATATATTGTATAATATATTATACTATATATTGGGGGGGAACACATCCCCCCCAATATTCAAATATGCTCAAAATGTCCCCCCCAATATACTGCTATAAAAAATTAATTGCTATGCTATGTAAATAAAAACAACAATTTGCTAAAGCTTGGCCACAATATCTGGACTTGTCTTCATATAACAATTCATAGATTTCTGTTTATATGACTAATCTCTGCAATTACATACAATTAAACTAAAAATGGTAAAAAAGTAAAAACAGAGCAACATAATACAATACACGATTAGACATTATTGTAAAAAATAAATAAAAAGTCCATCCCATGTGTTAGTGCATTTTTTATGTTTTAGGCAGGAAATTAATTTTCTAATTTAGATATTTTTCTGGGTTGGGACCCCCAGACACCCCTGAAGATTTGGTCCCCCCCAATGTTGACTCCATGGCTACGGCCTTGACACGACACCTCCTGGGGGTGCGGGATGCCCTTTCTGCGGCGGGGGTGGCGAGACACGGACATACTTTTTTCGAAGGTAAATAATCGAAAACACACATTAAGCACGTACACGTTAAGTTACAACTTTGTTTCATCAAATCCTGTGTCTGTGTTAACATTGTACATTTTTTTTTACTATTGAGAACCAAAGGGGGGTGCAAGGCTGCAGTGGAAGGTTTAAGAACCGCCGCAGTCTAAGAGTCGGGTCCCATATTGTCGACGCAACGTTCCTTTTTCCGATGGTCAGCACCGCACTATTTATTCATTTATCGGGATGGTCAGCACCGCACTCTCTATTCATTTATTGGTCAGCACCGCACTCTCTATTCATTTATTGGTCAGCACCGCACTCTCTATTCATTTAACAGGATGGTCAGCACCGCACTCTCTATTCATTTATCAGGATGGTCAGCACCGCACTATTTATTCATCCCCCCCACCCCCTACCAAGAATTACAAAATGTACCGAATGTATAAGCAAGTCATTGAAGTTGAACACCTTCTAAGGACGTATTTGATGACGTTGCAATGAAGAAGGGCCATTGCCCGAAACGTCGCCTATTGTATTTAGTCGACGGCGATTTGCAAACTTCAAACGATGTCCAGAGCGCACGCCAGCGCGAACCACGAATTTAACTCCCCCCCCCAACTCCTCCATCCCCCCAACTCGAGAGGGCTGTCGATGCCGTGGCCGCTCGCGAGTCCCCGGTACTCACGAGGCAGACGGCGGCCCACAGCGCGTGCCGAGTCCCCATGGCGCCCCGCGACTCTCAACTCCGCAGCCGCCTCAAACGCCGCCTCGCGGAGCGCTCCCTCGAGACGCCGCCTCCAACGCCGCGCGTGTCACCTCGCAGAGTCAAGGCGACTCCCACAGGCCAAGTCTCACCGTCAAGTCCCACCACCGCCACCGCCAAGTTGTGTGCCTCCGAGTGAGCTTCTGAGCGCGGCTGCTGCCGCTGGCCGAGTGAGGCCGGCGGCTGGCGGTGGCGCGAGGGGCGAACCGATACACAGACGCGCGCGTGGCCACAGAGGTGTACGTGTGTGTACGTGTGTGTGTACGTGACTTCACACCACCCCTCGGAACAATCGGTGATTTTAACGGACAAATAGACGGACAGGCAGTGCGGACAGACAGACGCACACGTGAGCAGATGTGCAAGTGCGCGTGTGTCTGTGCGCGTGTCTCTGTGTGCGTGTGTCTGTGTGTGTGCGCCTGCGACACTCACACCTCCACCCCGCGGGAGTGTGAGCACACAAACACACACACGGGCACGCACAGACACACACACGCGGGCACGCGCACAAACACACACGGGCGCGCACAGACACACACACAGGGCACGCACAGACACACACACGGGCACGCACACACACACGGGCACGCACAGACACACACACGGGCGCGCACAAACACACACACGCGCTTCACGCACGGCTCGCCCACACACGCACACACACACGGGCGCGCACAGACACACACACGGGCGCGCACAGACACACACGGGCGCGCACAGACACACACACACACACGGGCGCGTACAGACACACACACGGGCGCGTACAGACACACACGGGCGCGCACACACACACGGGCACTCACAGACACACACGGGCACTCACAGACACACACACGGGCACGCAGAAACACACACACGGGCACGCGCTTCACGCACGGCTCGCACATACACGCGCACAGACACACACACACGGGCACGCACAGACACACACACACGGGCACGCACAGACACACACACACGGGCACGCACAGACACACACACACGGGCACGCACAGACACACACACACGGGCACGCACAGACACACACACACGGGCACGCACAGACACACACACACGGTCACGCACAGACACACACACGGGCACGCACAGACACACACACGGGCACGCACAGACACACACACACGGGCACGCACAGACACACACACGGGCACGCACAGACACACACACGGGCACACACAGACACACACACACGGGCACGCACAGACACACACACACGGGCACGCACAGACACACACACACGGTCACGCACAGACACACACACGGGCACGCACAGACACACACACGGGCACGCACAGACACACACACACGGGCACGCACAGACACACACACGGGCACGCACAGACACACACACGGGCACGCACAGACACACACACGGGCACGCACAGACACACACACGGGCACGCACAGACACAGACACACGGGCACGCACAGACACACACGGGCACGCGCCTTACGCACGGCTCGCACAAGCGACGCTGCGAGCACGCACGCAGCGTGCTCGAAAAGGTATGGGGGCCGGGGGGACAAAAGCGACGTCTGAACGACAAAGGTCCCTCCCCGCGGCGTGTCGCCTGAACAAGCTGTCGGGGCAAGTGCCGTGAGCGAGTAGCGAGCAGCAACACCGATGAAGGCCGGCACGGCACACGAGGGGGTGGGTGGCCAGCACCTCGCCAGGCCGCCTTTCAAATACGCACACACACACACGTGTACATGATGACACGCATACACACACACGTGCACATGATCACACGCACGCACACAAACACGTGCACATGATCACACGTACGCAGGCACGCGATCACGTGGCCATGTTCACCTTTCGAACAAAAACACCTGAAAAGCGCCCTCCGCTTCCAGACATCACCCCCCCCCCCCCCCCCACGGTCTCCAACCCCTCCCTACCCCCAGCCCCCCCTAGCCATCCTGACTCACCACAACACACACGCGTGGCTCCCTCCCCAGGTCCCCCCCCCCCCCACCAAATGTGTTTTGAGTGAACAGATCAGCGTGGGCACGGTAAGCGATGGGGGGGGGGGGGTGGCGTATTTAACATCACAGCCAATGGAGGTGTGGGGGTGTGGGTGGGGTGGGGGTCAATCCCACTGCGTAAATCTTGAGCGTGGCGAGCGGCCGACGGGGCGAGGCGGGGGACGGGGAGACCCCCACTTGGTGACGGAGGGCCCCGGAGGTGGGGGTGTGGGGGTGTGGGGGTGGGGGGTGTCGGTGTTTGTTCCTCCCCCACCCCATCACCACGTGGTGCGTGCGGGCCGCACGGATGGGTAAACGTGGCTCGCGAAGCGCTGCGTTCGATTGTGGCCGCCACGGGAGGATTTTATACCGCGGGTGGTGGGGAGACAGACAGGGTGCTGGTGGTTAGTGGTGGTGCTGGTTAGTGGTGCTGGTGGTTAGTGGTGCTGGTTAGTGGTGGTGGTTAGTGGTGGTGGTGGTGGGGAGACAGACAGGGTGCTGGTTAGTGGTGGTGGTTAGTGGTGCTGGTTAGTGGTGGTGGTTAGTGGTGGTGGTTAGTGGTGGTGGTTAGTGGTGGTGATAGCGGTGGTGGGGAGACAGACAGGGTGCTGGTTGGTGGTGGTGGTTAGTGGTGCTGGTTAGTGGTGCTGGTTAGTGGTGCTGGTTAGTGGTGGTGGTGGTAGTGGTGGTGGTAGTGGTGGTGGGGAGACAGACAGGGTGCTGGTTAGTGGTGGTGGTTAGTGGTGCTGGTTAGTGGTGCTGGTTAGTGGTGGTGGTTAGTGGTGGTGGTGATAGCGGTGGTGGTTAGTGGTGCTGGTTAGTGGTGGTGGGGAGACAGAGAGGGTGCTGGTTAGTGGTGCTGGTTAGTGGTGCTGGTTAGTGGTGCTGGTTAGTGGTGCTGGTAGCGGTGGTGGGGAGACAGACAGGGTGCTGGTTAGTGATGGTGGTGGTGGTGATAGTGGTGGTGGTGGTTGGTGTTTGGTGGTGGCGGTGGTTGGTGGTGGTTGGTGTTTGGTGGTGGTGGCTGGTGGTTGGTGTTTGGTGGTTGGTGTATCTAAGACACATCTACACAGTGGGGGTATCTAAGACACATCTACACAGTGGGGGTATCTAAGACACATCTACACAGTGGGGGTATCTAAGACACGTCTACATAGTGGGGTATCTAAGACATCTACACAGTGGGGGTATCTAAGACACATCTAGACAATGGGGTATCTAAGACACGTCTACACAGTGGGGGTATCTAAGACACGTCTACACAGTGGGGGTATCTAAGACACATCTACACAGTGGGAGTATCTAAGACACATCTACACAGTGGGGGTATCTAAGACACATCTACACAATGGGGGTATCTAAGACACATCTACACAGTGGGGTATCTAAGACACGTCTACACAGTGGGAGTATCTAAGACACATCTACACAGTGAGGGTATCTAAGACACATCTACACAGTGGGGGTATCTAAGACACATCTACACAGTGAGGGTATCTAAGACACATCTACACAGTGGGAGTATCTAAGACACATCTACACAGTGGGGGTATCTAAGACACGTCTACACAGTGGGGTATCTAAGACACATCTACACAGTGGGGGTATCTAAGACATCTACACAGTGGGGGTATCTAAGACACGTCTACACAGTGGGGGTATCTAAGACACATCTACACAATGGGGGTATCTAAGACACGTCTACACAGTGGGGGTATCTAAGACACGTCTACACAGTGGGGGTATCTAAGACACATCTACACAGTGGGGGTATCTAAGACACGTCTACACAGTGGGGTATCTAAGACACATCTACACAGTGAGGGTATCTAAGACACGTCTACACAGTGGGGGTATCTAAGACACATCTACACAGTGGGAGTATCTAAGACACATCTACACAGTGGGGGTATCTAAGACACATCTACACAGTGGGGGTATCTAAGACACATCTACACAATGGGGTATCTAAGACACATCTACACAGTGGGGTATCTAAGACACATCTACACAGTGGGGTATCTAAGACACATCTACACAGTGGGGGTATCTAAGACACGTCTACACAGTGGGGGTATCTAAGACACATCTACACAGTGGGAGTATCTAAGACACATCTACACAGTGGGGGTATCTAAGACACATCTACACAGTGAGGGTATCTAAGACACATCTACACAGTGGGGGTATCTAAGACACATCTACACAGTGAGGGTATCTAAGACACATCTACACAGTGGGAGTATCTAAGACACATCTACACAGTGGGGGTATCTAAGACATCTACACAGTGGGGGTATCTAAGACACGTCTACACAGTGGGGTATCTAAGACACATCTACACAGTGGGGGTATCTAAGACACGTCTACACAGTGGGGTATCTAAGACACGTCTACACAGTGGGGGTATCTAAGACACATCTACACAGTGGGGTATCTAAGACACATCTACACATTGGGGGTATCTAAGACACATCTACACAGTGGGGTATCTAAGACACATCTACACAGTGGGGGTATCTAAGACACATCTACACAGTGGGGTATCTAAGACACATCTACACAGTGGGGGTATCTAAGACACGTCTACACAGTGGGGGTATCTAAGACACATCTACACAATGGGGTATCTAAGACACATCTACACAGTGGGGTATCTAAGTCACATCTACACAGTGGGGGTATCTAAGACACGTCTACACAGTGGGGGTATCTAAGACACATCTACACAGTGGGGGTATCTAAGACACGTCTACACAGTGGGGGTATCTAAGACACATCTACACATTGGGGGTATCTAAGACACATCTACACAGTGGGGGTATCTAAGACACATCTACACAATGGGGGTATCTAAGACACGTCTACACAGTGGGGTATCTAAGACACATCTACACAGTGGGGGTATCTAAGACACATCTACACAGTGGGGGTATCTAAGACACGTCTACACAGTGGGGTATCTAAGACACATCTACACAGTGGGGGTATCTAAGACACGTCTACACAGTGGGGTATCTAAGACACATCTACACAGTGGGGGTATCTAAGACACATCTACACAGTGGGGTATCTAAGACACATCTACACAGTGGGGGTATCTAAGACACGTCTACACATTGGGGGTATCTAAGACACATCTACACATTGGGGGTATCTAAGACACATCTACACAGTGGGGGTATCTAAGACACATCTACACAATGGGGTATCTTAGTCACATCTACACAATGGGGGTATCTAAGACACATCTACACAGTGGGGTATCTAAGACACATCTACACAGTGGGGGTATCTAAGACACATCTACACAGTGGGGGTATCTAAGACACGTCTACACAGTGGGGGTATCTAAGACACGTCTACACAGTGGGGGTATCTAAGACACATCTACACAATGGGGTATCTAAGACACATCTACACAGTGGGGGTATCTAAGACACATCTACACAGTGGGGGTATCTAAGACACATCTACACAATGGGGTATCGAAGACACATCTACACAGTGGGGTATCTTAGTCACATCTACACAATGGGGGTATCTAAGACACATCTACACATTGGGGGTATCTAAGACACATCTACACAATGGGGTATCTAAGACACATCTACACAGTGGGGGTATCTAAGACACGTCTACACAATGGGGTATCTAAGACACATCTACACAGTGGGGGTATCTAAGACACATCTACACAATGGGGTATCTAAGACACGTCTACACAATGGGGTATCTAAGACACATCTACACAATGGGGTATCTAAGACACATCTACACAATGGGGTATCTAAGTCACATCTACACAGTGGGGGTATCTAAGACACGTCTACACAGTGGGGGTATCTAAGACACGTCTACACAATGGGGTATCTAAGACACATCTACACAGTGGGGGTATCTAAGACACGTCTACACAGTGGGGGGGCATCTAAGTCACATCTAGACTTGTAGTGGATGCTCTGAGTGTCTGGACACACAGAGGAGCGGTTTTCCTCCGCTCCCTCGCCTCTGCACCTATTCCCGTCAGCAGCAGCAGCAGCGGCAGTGCTGCTGCTGCTGCTGCCTGATGGATGTGCAAGAGACCTGAACCACTGCCCCCGTAATCGGCGAGTCTTTGATGAGCCCCGTCCTCCCGAGAGCTGCGCCGCACCAATCCCCCCCTCCACTATCAGTCACTCTGTCACTCTGTGTCTCTCTCTGTCTCTCTGTCACTCTGTCACTCTGTGTCTCTCTCTGTCTCTCTCTCTCTCTCTCGTGTCTCGTGTCTCGGAGTCACAGTTCGAGGCCGCGTCCCTGCCTCGAGGCCCCCCCCCCCCCTTCTTTAACAACCGCGCACAATCCACCCCCCCCCCCCCCGTTGCCTTGGGCACAGCGGGGGGAGCGGTGGCGCAGCGGTTCCGACTCGGCGAGCCGAGTGGGGGGAGGGAGAGGGAAGGGTGGAGGGACGGAAGGATGGAGGAAGTGGGGTGAGGGAGCGAGTGGGGGGAGGAGGGAGGGAAATGAGGAGGGAGTCGGAAGAGGGAGTGGGGAGGATTGGAGTAGGGGGCGGGAGTGGGGGGAGGGAGTAGGGGGCGGGAGTGGGGGGAGGGGGCGGGAGTGGGGGGAGGGAGTAGGGGGCGGGAGTGGGGGGAGGGGGCGGGAGTGGGGGGAGGGAGTGGGGGAGGGAGTGGTGGAGGGAAGGAGAGAGTCGAGGGAGACAGTGTGGGTGAAGAAAGGGAGTGGAGGGATTAGGGGGAGGGAGTAGGGGGAGGGAGGGAGTGGTGGGGGGAGTGGGGGGAGTGGGGGGGGAGGGAGTGAGGGGGATTGGTGGGGGAGGGAGCGAGTGGTGGGGAGTGGGGGGGGAGGGAGTGGGGGGGAGGGAGTGGGGGGGAGGGAGTGGGGGGGAGGGAGTGGGGGGGAGGGAGCGAGTGGTGGGAGTTGGGGGAGGGAGTGGAGGGATGGAGTGGAGGGAGGGTGTGGGGGGGAGGGAGTGGAGAGAGTGGGGGGGGGAGTGGGGGGGGGGGGCGAGTGGTGGGAGTGGAAGGAGGGAGTGGGGGGGGAGTGGGGGGAATGGGAGGGGGAGGGAGCGAGTGGTGGGAGTTGGGGGAGGGAGTGGAGGGATGGAGTGGAGGGAGGGAGTGGGGGGGAGGGAGTGGAGAGAGTGGTGGGGGGGGAGTGGGGGGGGAGTGGGGGGGGAGTGGGGGGGCGAGTGGGGGGGGAGTGGGGGCAGGGAGTGGGGGGAGGGAGTGGAGGGAGTGGGGGGGGAGAGTGGGGGGGGGGAGTGGGGGGGGGAGTGGGAGGGAGTGGGGGGGAGGGAGTGGAGGGAGGGGGAGTGGGGGGATGAGGATTTCTCGAACCGGGGACGTCCGACACGAGACGACAATTAGCGGGCAGGTACCGCGCGGCGAGACCCGCGGGGAATTCCGAGACGAAGTCGCCGCCCAGCGCTCATTCATGAGCCGCGAGTGGAAGCAGCTGAGAGAGGCCGAGGAGGAGCTTCAGCAAGAGGCGTTCGCTCGGGTTACAAACTACGCGCGTTCGTTGAACTTCTTCCCCACCGTACGTAGCCAACAGTGCTTATCGGAGGTGCAGTGTTGAGTCTATGGGCAGTGTTGAGTCTATGGGCAGTGTTGAGTCTACAGGCAGTGTTGAGTCTATGGGTAGTGTTGAGTCTATGGGTAGTGTTGAGTCTCTGGGCAGTGTTGAGACTATGGGCAGTGTTGAGACTATGGGCAGTATGTAAGGTGAACTTCTTTCACACCGCACGTAGCTACAGAACTGCACAGTGTAGTACTTTACCTGTTTACAGGTAACGGCGCAGCTCTACAATCGTCTGCTCACGTTGGCCTAGACTCTTCCATGCCGTCATAGAAGGGGGCGAGGAGAGTTACCCACACGTTACCCCACCATACGCGACCTGCCATTGATGAACTCGCCTCTCCCCCCCCCCCCCCCCCCCCCATAGTTTCAAGTGCCACGCCGGGCGATGGAATCGAACCGGGTGCTGTCACGAACTGGTGTCGTCAAAGGGGGGCCGTGGGGACAAAGCCCCGAGATGGAGTCTTCTACTCGGGATCTTATTACAGGGACTCCTCGATTTACGGACGAGTTAGGTTAGAAGATGTCTTTTCGTAAGTCGATTTGTTCGTAAGTCCAACTTTACCCCTGTCGTTTCCAAACGTGTTGTACGGCATGTACACCAAACACGGAGGATTGCTTTAAAAGTTGTATAATCTCCTGTAGATGCCACTGGTTCTCCACCTTCTACAGATGTAGATGCCACTGGTTCTTCACGTTCTACAGATGTAGATGCCACTGGTTCTTCACGTTCTGCAGATGTAGATGTCACTGGTTCTTCGCGTTCTACAGATGTAGATGACACTGGTTCTTTTCGTTCTGCAGATGTAGATGCCACTGGTTCTTCACGTTCTACAGATGTAGATGACACTGGTTCTTCACGTTCTACAGATGTAGATGCCACTGGTTCTTCACGTTCTACAGATGTAGATGCCACTGGTTCTTCACGTTCTGCAGATGTAGATGCCACTGGTTCTTCACATTCTACAAATGTAGATGCCACTGGTTATTCACGTTCTGTAGATGTAGATGCCACTGGTTCTTCACGTTCTACAAATGTAGATGCCACCACCGCCATGTATTTGCGCGGCGGTTGAACTTACGACTCTCGTTCTGAACAGGCAACTGGACGTACGGGACAGGTTTGTTCGTATCTCTGAAAGTTCGCAAATCGAAAATTCGTAAGTAGAGGAGTTCCATTACAGGGCCAGGCAGCAGGCAAGGCAGTCAGGAGCGAGCGAACACTCGAGACAAATCGCAATGTACTCTGGACACACACAAAACAAAGATCTCCCCTATAGCCTTGAACAGACTGTTGGGGCACGTGCTGTTAGCGAGCACCTATGAAGGCCGGAACGGCAGACGAGGGGATGGGTGGCCAGCACCACGCCCGGTCGCCTTTATCTCCCCAATGGCGATGTTTTTTACACACCGCACCAGATACTCATTTGAGGCTGGGTCGACCTAGCGGAGGCCCAGGACCGGTTGAGATAATCGTCACTGTTGTTGGACGTGAGCGGGAATCGAACTCGTGTCGCCAGGTTCATAGCGCAGCACGCAAACCTCTACACTGCCGCTCCCCGCACTGACACGCACACACTGACACGCACACACTGACACACTGACACACACACACACACTGACACGCACACACTGACACACTGACACACACTGACACACTGACACACACACACACTGACACGCACACACTGACACACTGACACACACACACACTGACACGCACACACTGACACGCACACACTGACACACTGACACGCACACACTGACACACACACACACTGACACACACACACTGACACACCCACTGACGCACACACACACTGACATACACACACTGACACACTGATACACACACACACTGACACGCACACACTGACACACTGACACACACACACACTGACACGCACACACTGACACGCACACACTGACACGCACACACTGACACGCACACACTGACACACTGACACACACACTGACACACACACACTGACACACACACACTGACACACACGCGTGAGATGCTGTCCACAGCCGCCCCTCTGTGGATTTCAAGCCCTGGGCGACTGCTTTACAGCTCAATAATGAAGCCACTTTTGTTTTACTGCTGCGAAGAGGGCTCCCTCCTTAACGGGCGAGGCCACAACGCCTTACCGGCTTTTAACCCTTCCATTTCCCTACACCGCTCCGCGGCCATCCCGACCGCTCACCTCCTTTATTCCGACCGCTCACCTCCTTTATCACGACGACGTCGACTCGTCACACCGCGCCGCCACTGCCGCACGGTATCCGCTCCTCGTTCTCGTCGAGAGAAGAGAGAGAAGACGACTCAGAGAGAGAGAGGGGGGGAGGACTCAGCGAAGGGACGACTCAGAGAGAGAGGACAACTCAGAGAGAGGACGACTCAGCGAGGGGACGACTCGGAGGGTGCGCCAGGAGGAACCACACAGACGAGGAGCAGGAAGGCAGCAGCAGCAGCCACGTGGTGGTGAGGAGCCGGCACCACCAACAATCGCCCAAGCTCTGCGGTCCTCTCCGTATGAAGGTGCCATCGGCCCAGTTAGTGACCGCAGGGTGAAACCGAAGCACTGGGAGAGAACGCACGCGTGCGAGGGGGCAACGCTGTATCCCCGTACAAGACGGAACAGGTGGAGTCCACGTGCTTTGGCCGTGCCGCCTTCTACCTGGCGAGCCAGCGGGCACGGCTTCTCCTCGACACCCACGGGCAGAAGGGAGGGGAGTTTCACAACGTCTGTGTGCGGTGATCACGGGCAGCCACGGGCAACTTAGCCACCACTGCCGCCCAGAGACCCACAGACTAATCTAGATAGTAAGAATATTTATTGACACTGCAGAAGGAATCCGATGAGCTATGAAGCTCTTTTTTGCACAGATGTCCAGTGGGGGCACGGGGTAAGAACGTTACAACAACAAACGCAATACAACAACAAATACAATACAACAACAAATACAATAGAACAACGCGATAGGAGTGCAAAGCATTGGAAGGCTAAGAGACCTGTAGACTCAGAGATACCGGTAGACTGTAAGTGATGCATAAACTCGCATATGAAGGAATATGTTTAATGACGTGGAGACCCACGTCATTAAACAGAGACCCAGAGTCTCAACGGAGGTGCTTAGACTCACATGGAGACCCATAGACAAAAATCCTCCGAGTAGCCTTAACAGACTGTAGGGGAAAGTGCTGTTAGCGAGCACCTATGAAGGCCGGCACGGCACACGAGGGGGTGGGTGGCCAGCACCACGCCCGGCCGCCTTTGTCTCCCCAGTGGCGATGTTTACACACCGCACCGGGTACTCGTTTGAGGCTCAGTCGACCTCCGGGAAGGCCCAGGACCGGTTCAGATAATCGTCACCGGTGTTGGCCGTGAGCGGGAATCGAACTTGGGTGACAGGGTTCGCAGCGCAGCGTAGCACTAACTGCTCCACCACCGATGAAACAACAACAACAACAACCGCCGTTCGCCACTAAGTGGCGGTGGCGCCACCACGGCGCTTGTGCCAGGCTACGTGCACGTTGATGCCACGACCGACACGCACACACACACCGGAGAGACCAGCAGTGGACCCGGCACTGCCGGTCTCTTCACAAGGCAAACATCGCCCGCTGGCGCCCGCGGCCCAGAGTCGCCGTGTGGACACCCACCGCCTCCTTCTCGCCCTGCCAGCGACTGCGGGAGGCTCACTGCGAGCCACACATCTGGCTCGCAGAGCCGCCGCTGGAGCGGCACGCGCAACATGACGATGTCACGGGAGGGTTCGCACGTGGCGCGATTGAAACATCTTGCGGGCCAGACACAGATGGAGCGGTCGTGCTGCAGAACACGAGAAGCCAGTTAGGAGTGCGTTAGCCTCAGAAGAGGTTGATCACATTTCACAGCCAGTGGACGCTAATTCTCGACGCGGCTGCGCGTGTGTTTTGTAATTGTCCGGTAGCGGTAGCGGTCAGCGTGCCACGAGGTATCGAAGAATGGGTGGCACCAGCAGCACGAGAGAGAGGGCGCTAGTGGATCACCAGAGGGGCAGCAGCGAGAGAGAGGGGGCGCTAGGGGATCACCAGAGGGGCGATCGGGGAGGGACGGGAAGGGGTGGAGGTTGGCGAGGGAAGGGAGATGAAGAGAATGGGCGGTGGAGAAGAGGTGGTCAAGGAGGCGAAGGAAGGGGGCTGCTTAATTTACAGGTGCAGTGTTGAGTCTATGGGCAGTGTTGAGTATGGGCAGTGTTGAGTCTATGGGCAGTGTTGAGTCTATGGGCAGTGTTGAGTCTATGGGCAGCGTTGAGACTGTGGCCCATAGACTCAACACTGCCCATAGACTCAACACTGCACCGCCTATTAGCACGGTTGGGCACGTACGGTGCGAAAGAAGCTCCACATACAGTACACACATCTCCTGCGGCGTAGATATCCCAGCCTGCTATTTTGAGAGTCCCCCCCCACCCCCTCCGTCTGACTCCCCCCCCTCTCCACCACCCGCTGGTGCCTGGACGTTCATTTTACAGGCAGCGCGTGCTTCGCGTTAAGCCGCGTTGACGTCGCGGCCGCGTTTCATCTCCAGAGGGCCGACGACGCGCCGTGTCTGTGTCCTAGCCCCCCCACCCAGCCCCCCCACCGCCCCCCCCCCACCACCTCCCCCCACTTAGAGACGAGCGTGGCTTTGATTTGGGAATTTGGGATCCGCACGCACGCGGTTCACTCTCCAGCCCCGCCCCCATCCCACCCCAGATCTCCTTCCCTTAATCTTATCTCGCCGCCCCCACCTCTCTCTCCCTCACCCCACCCTAGCCCCTCATTTACCTCCCCCCCACCTTGTCGGAAAGGTGGCAAGGGGAGGGTGGCAAGGGGAGGGTGGCAAGGAGGAGGGTGGCAAGGGGAGGGTGGCAAGGGGGAGGGTGGCAAGGGGAGGGTGGCAATGGGAGGGTGGCAAGGGGGAGGGTGGCAAGGGGAGGGTGGCAAGGGGAGGGTGGCAAGGGGTGGGTGGCAAGGGGAGGGTGGCAAGGGGAGGGTGGCAAGGGGAGGGTGGCAAGGGGAGGGTGGCAAGGGGAGGGTGGCAAGGGGAGGCTCTGGACTGGGCAGGGGCTGCCCCGATATGCGTGATGAGCGCTGCTCTCTGCTGGCGAGTGACGACACAGATCCCCGCGTACGCGGTCGTCATCGTCGGTGTGCTTCACGAACGTGGCCATTATAACCCCCACCATCCCCACCCCCTGTGGGCCCTGGGTGGGTGGGTTTGGGGAGAGATGTTTGGGACGTCAGCCGCTTGGGGAACCGACTTATCTAGTGACCGACCAACTGACTGACCGACGGAATGACTGACTCACTGAATTACTGACCCACCACCCAAACGACCGACCGACCAAATAACGCATCAATCAGTCCAATTTGATCGCCTGACCGACTGCCGTGCCACCTGTCAAACCGACCGACCGACCGAGCAATCAAATGACCGACTGACCCACCACCTGTCAAACCGACCTACCGACCGACCAATCAAATGACCGACCGACCAATCAAATAACCGACCGACCGACCAATCAAATGACCGACCGACTGCGCTGCGTGGGTCGGCGGGCATTCCCTCCCCCTCCTCCTCCTCCTCACCCTAAAGGGCATCTCGAAGGGCTCGATGATGCCACCGACCACGAGGAGGCCGTCCGTGGTGACCCCGAGGCCCGGGTGGTTGCTCCAGACGACGCTCTCCAGCAGGGCGCAGTCCACGTGAACGTCGAGGCGCTGGGCCCCCACCGCCAGCGCCACGCGGTGCCAGCGGCCGTCGCTTAGCGACGGCGACGGGAACCTGGGGGGGGGGGGGGGCAACCGGCGTTAGTCACGAACAAGGGGAGAGAACGAACATAGTGAACTCACTAACTCACTCACACTCACTAACTCTCACACTCACTCACTAACTCTCACACTCTCACACTCACTCACACTCACTAACTCTCACACTCACTCACTAACTCACACTCACTCACTAACTCTCTCACTCACTCACACTCACTAACTCTCACACTCATTAACTCACACACTCACTCACACTCACTAACTCTCACACTAACTCTCACTCACTAACTCTCACACTCACTAACTCACTCTCACACTCACTCACTAACTCTCACACCCGCTCACACTCACTAACTCTCACACTCACTCACTAACTCTCACACTCTCACACTCACTCACTCACACTCACTAACTCTCACACTCACTCACTCACTCACACTCACTCTCACACTCACTCACTCTCACCCTCACACTCACTCACTAACTCTCACACCCGCTCACACTCACTAACTCTCACACTCGCTCACACTCACTAACTCTCACACTCACTAACTCACACACTCACTCACACTCACTAACTCTCACACTCACTCTCACTCACTAACTCTCACACTCACTCACTCACTCTCACACTCACTCACTAACTCACTCACTAACTCTCACACTTACTCACTAACTCACTCACTAACTCTCGCACTCTCACACTCACTCTCTCACATTCACGCTCTCACACTCACGTTCTCACTCACACTCACAACAACAACCGCCATTCGCCACAAAGTGGCGGTGACGTCACCACGACGCTTGTGCCAGGCCATGTGCACCTTGAGGCCACGTGAAATGTCGAACGCCCGCTGGCAGGAGGTCACGGGGCAGACCCAGGTGGCACGGGTCGACTGACTGAGATGAGTGGCTGATGCACCACCTGTGCCCCCTACTGTGCCAACCTGCTGTGCTTTAGCTACCCGGCGCTCCGCTCGTTGTTGTGAGCATCGCTCCTCCGCCCTCCGTTGTTGTTGGAAGGCGACTGCCTCCAACTGCCCAGTAGCGTCCTTCACGAGCCTCCTCCACAGAGGCCGATATTGACACCGCTGGTACCAGTCATCGGCAAGTCCACTCAGCTCCACGTCCTCCTGTACCACATCACTCCATCTCTTATCTAGCCCGTGCCGCACCCATTTAGCCCCCTCGATCCGGCCGAACAAAAGCTGTTTCGGCATGCGGTGGCTGGGCATGCGGGCTACATGACCCAGCCAATGCAGCCTTGCCTGCCGGAGGAGCTCACCGATGGGACCTTGCCCAGATTTTTCAAGGATTTGTGAGCTCCTCACACAATCCAGCCTGGTTAAACCCAGGATGGACCGTAGGCAGGCTAGCCTAAATGTTTCGAACCGGCGAAGATGTTCCATTAAGGGGGTACACGGTTCACAAGCGTAGAGAAGGGAGGGAATGACCGTGGCCGAGAAGACTTGAAGCTTAGTGCGGAGACAGACCAGGTAGCTTCCACACAGCGTTACGAAACCGATGAAAAGATATTGCCGCTCGACTGATACGGAGTGAGACCTCTGCTGTTAAACTGGAGCCGGTCATAAGCACACTGCCCAGGTATGGGAAACTCTCCACTCTCTCCACAACTGCCCCATCACCGATTGGGAGTTGTGGGGGTGGGGTGTCCGATGGTACAAAATACCCAGGTAGCTGCTTAGTTTTGGTGGGGCTGATGGTAAGGCCCCATCTCTTAGTGGCACGCTCCAGTCTCTGCAGCAGCGTCTCCAACTTCTTCTCTGAATGAGCAGCTATTATCAAATCATCGGCATACATAACGTGGTTGAGCAATAGGGAGCCATCCCTTGACCGCACCCGGGCATCGATCAGCCTTCCATTATATCTGTACCAAATGGAGATTCCCCCGTTAAAGCTATTGAAGGCTTCACGAACTACGTGGTCAAAATAGATGTTAAATAATGTGGGAGCCAGAGGACATCCCTGCCGCACCCCAAGGTGTACAGGGAATGGCTCTGACTCCCGGCCACGTAGTTTTACCCGGACCCGCTCACCATCATGAAGGTTCTTAATGATCGTGAGCAGAGGGTCAGGGACTCCAAAAGCACGAAGAACAACCCAGAGCCCAGGCCTACTGATGGTATCATAGGCCTTGACCAGGTCAATAAAGCAGAGATGTAGGTCTTGCTGGAATTCCCTACACCTCTGCTGTAGCAGACGGACAGAAAATATGGCATCTGTGCAGGACCGCCCTTTCTTGAAACCGCATTGTGGCTCCGCAGGCCTCTCCTCAGCGTGCCTGGCAAGGCGATGTTGAATAACCCTTGCCAGGACCTTTCCCGGCACACTGAGGAGTGAGATGCCCCTGTAGTTGTTACAGTCTGTGCGGTCCCCCTTCTTAAAGAGGGGGACCACCAGGGCATCATTCCAATCCTGCGGAACCCGTCCAGTGGTCCAGACTTTTGTTATGATGTCATATAGGGCAGTCTGTGCACAAACGCCACCCTCCCTCAGCACCTCGCTTGGGAGATCATCTCTGCCCGGTGCCTTTCCTGGTCTCAGACTCCGGATCGCCTTCAGTACTTCCTCAACAGATGGCAACTCAGCCAGCCACTCACAGGGGTGACTTCTTCCAATATTTGAGGCACCGCAGCCTCAGCAGGGTCATCCCCACTTAGTGCCACGATGTTTTCCTGGCTGAGGGATTTCCCTTCCCCCAGGACCTCACAAAAATGCTCAGCAAATCTGCAAACCTGTTCCTGGGGGTCGGAGATTGAATCACCGTTTTTTCCCGTAATGATGGTAATAGGTGTGGCGCTGCAGGTTACTTTTTTGATGGAGTTAAATAGAGATTTATGATCGCGGGCCACTGAGGCAGACTCCATCTTCTCAGCAACCCGCGACCACACATACACACACAGACACACACACAGACACACACACAGAAACACACACAGACACAGACACACACAGACACACACACACAGACACAGACACACACACACACACAGCCACACACACAGACACACACACATGAAACACAACGTCGTGAAGACTCACTCATAGCAGACACGGGAGACACGCTGACAAATCTCGCACTTCGCTCGCTCGCAGGAGACGCACAGAGAGACACGAGGGGAGACACCGGAGACACAAGGAGAGACACGAGAGACTCACAGGAGACACAAGGAGAGACACGAGAGACTCACAGGAGACACAAGGAGAGACACGAGAGACTCACAGGAGACACAAGGAGAGACACGAGAGACTCACAGGAGACACAGGGAGAGACACGAGAGACTCACAGGAGACACAAGGAGAGACACGAGAGACTCACAGGAGACACAAGGAGAGACACGAGAGACTCACAGGAGACACAAGGAGAGACACGAGAGACTCACAGGAGACACAAGGAGAGACACAAGAGACTCACAGGAGACACAAGGAGAGACACAAGAGACTCACGGGAGACACAAGGAGAGACACGAGAGACTCACAGGAGACACCAGGAGAGACACGAGAGACTCACGAGAGACTCACAGGAGACACAAGGGGAGACACAAGAGACTCACAGGAGACACAAGGAGAGACACGAGGGACTCACGGGAGACACGAGGAGAGACACGAGAGACTCACAGGAGACACGAGAGACTCACAGGAGACACAAGGAGAGACACGAGAGACTCACAGGAGACACAAGGAGAGACATGAGAGACTCGCAGGAGACACAAGGAGAGACACGAGGGGAGACACCGGAGACACAACGAGAGACACGAGAGACACAGGAGACACGAGGGGAGACACAAGGAGAGACACGAGAGACTCACAGGAGACACGAGGGGAGACACGAGAGACTCACAGGAGACACAATGAGAGACACAAGGAGAGACACGAGAGACTCACAGGAGACACGAGGGGAGACACGAGAGACACGAGAGACTCACAGGAGACACAAGGAGAGACACGAGAGACTCACAGGTGACACAAGGAGAGACACGCGAGGCTCACAGGAGACACAAGGAGAGACACGAGAGACTCACAGGAGACACAAGGAGAGACACGAGAGACTCACAGTAGACTCGAGGGGAGACACCGCAGACTCGCAGGAGACACGAGAGACTCACAGGAGACACCAGGAGAGACACGAGAGACTCACAGAAGACACCAGGAGAGACACGAGAGATTCACAGGAGACACAAGGAGAGACTCACAGGAGACACCAGGAGAGACACGAGAGACACACAGGAGACACAAGGAGAGACACGAGAGACTCACAGGAGACACAAGGAGAGACACGAGAGACTCACAGGAGACACAAGGAGAGACACGAGAGACTCACAGGAGATACCAGGAGAGACACCGGAGACTCACAGGAGACACAAGGAGAGACACGAGAGACTCACAGGAGACACGAGAGACTCACAGGAGACACAAGGAGAGACACGAGAGACTCACAGGAGACACGAGGGGAGACACGAGGGGAGACACGAGAGACTCACAGGGGACACAAGGAGAGACACGAGAGACTCACAGGAGACACAAGGAGAGACACGAGAGACTCACAGGAGACACGAGAGACTCACAGGGGACACAAGGAAAGACACGAGAGACTCACAGGAGACACGAGGGGAGACACGAGGGGAAACACGAGAGACTCACAGGAGACACGAGGAGAGACACGAGAGACTCACAGGAGACACAAGGAGAGACACGAGAGACTCACAGGAGACACGAGGAGAGGCACGAGAGACTCACAGGAGACACAAGGAGAGACACGAGAGACTCACAGGAGACACGAGAGATTCACAGGAGACACGAGAGACTCACAGGAGACACCAGGAGAGACACGAGAGACTCACAGGAGACACATGGAGAGACACGAGAGACTCACAGGAGACACGAGAGACTCACAGGAGACACGAGGGGAGACACGAGAGACTCACAGGAGACACGAGGGGAGGCACGAGAGACTCACAGGAGACACGAGGGGAGACACGAGAGACTCACAGGAGACACAAGGAGAGACACGAGAGACTCACAGGAGACACGAGGGGAGACACGAGAGACTCACAGGAGACACGAGGGGAGACACGAGAGACTCACAGGAGACTCGAGGGGAGACACCGCAGACTCACGAGAGACACGAGAGACACGGGCACTGGGGGGGGGGGGGGGGGGTCTCACTCGTAGTGGCGTCTCCGCGTGGTCACGAACACGAGGCCTCTGTCTCCCACGCGCAGCTGCATGAGCACCTGGCCCCGGGGGCTGAGCAGCGTGAAGAGGGGGGCGTCCTGCCCCCCCCACTCCGCGTCGTCGTCGTCACGATGGCCGTGGCGAGGAGCCACTCGAAACTTCGTCAGCACGCTCACCTCCTCCGAGAAGCTGGCGACGGTGGGGACACGCGGGGGGACACGCGGGGAGACACGCGGGGAGACACGTGGGGAGACACGTGGGGAGACACGTGGGGAGACACGCGGGGGACACGCGGGGGACACACGGGGGGACACACGGAGAGACACGCGGGGGACACACGGGGGACACGTGGGGGACACGTGGGGAGACACGCGGGGGGACAGCAGTGACGGCGATGACCATACCGACCGTGTCTTTGCCTCTGTTGCCCTCCTTTGACGCGGGGGTGGCTGAGAGCGTTCCCCGCACGACCAGCGCCTTCGCGTCTCGTCTCGGCTCATTTGCAAAAGGGGGGAGGGCACCACCAGTGGCAGCTGTCCCCCCCCCCCGCCCAGCACGAGGTTACCCCGAACCGAGCAGGCTGGTTGCGTCTGTCAGTCGGGGGCCGATGATTGCTGCTGATGTCGCCGTCTGTGTGTTGATCCCACACGGATTGACTTGTGGGTCACATTTCAGCATTGCGATGTGTCTGGCCAATAGCACTTAGAGTGACTGATTGAAATTGTGCATTTGTGATTGTTATTTTTTTACCAACTCATCGCTGACGTTGGCCGTGAGTGGTAAGCTAACTCGGGTCGTAGGGGAGTCTGCTAACCACCGTGCCACCGCTCCCCACGCAGATACACAAAGATCCCCCGTGTAGCCTTAACGGACTGTTGGGGCAAGGGCAATAAGATAGCACCTACGAAGGCCGTAACGGCACACGAAGGGGTGGGTGGCCACCACCACGCCCGGCGGCCTTTGTCTCCGCAGTGGTGATGTTTACACATCACACCAGGTACTCATTAAAGTGGGAATTGAACTCGGGTTAGAGGGGTCGTAGCACAGCGCGCTAACCACTACGCTACCAGCTGCCCACACAGACACATACACACAAAGATGCCCCGTGTAGCCTTAACAGACTGTTGGGGCAAGTGCTGTTAGCGAGCATGCATGTTGGAATTCTTTTGCACTGTATGTAGCCACCTATGAAGGCTGGCATGGCACACGAGAGGGGGTAGGTGGCCAGCACCACGCCCGGCCGCCTTTGTCTCCCCAGTAGCAATGTTTACAAATCGCACTTGGTACTCAGATTGAGGCTGACTCGACCTAGGGGAGGCCCATAACCGGTTCAGATATATAATCGTCACTGGTGTTGGCCGTGAGTGGGAATTGAACCCGCGTCGCCAGGTTCGTAGTGCAGCGCGATAACCGCTACACTACCGCTCCCCACTCGCACACACACACGCACACACAGACGCACGGCACACACTCCCACACACACTTCTACACACACACTCCCACCCCCGCACACAAGGGATTCATTCCGCGAGGCTCCGTGTTCTTCGTTGGCGAACCCGCGGCTCAGATGAACGAACCCCAAACCTGCGCTCCGCTAAGCGACACTAACTCTCTCCAGGAAGACGAAGAGCAGATGGGGTGGGCGGACAGGGCGAGTGCCCCCGGGGCACCTTCTAAAGGTTTTCAGCCCCCGGGGCACATTCTCGAGGTCCTCAGCTCTTGGGGCATCTTCTAGAGGGATTCGCCCCCCGGGGAGTGGTGGCGCAGTGGTTAGCGCGCTGCGCTACGAACCCGGCGATCCCAGTTTGATTCCGGCTCACGGCCAACACCGGTGACCATTACCTGAGCCGGTCATGGGCCTCCTCTCCTCGGTCGACTCAGTCTGAAATTAGTACTCGGTGCGGTGTGTATAAACATCGCCACTAGGAAGACAAAGGCGGCCGGGCGTGGTTCTGACCATACACGCACCCCCTCGCGTGTCGTGCCGGTCTTCATAGGTGCTACTCGCTAAGGGCACTTGCCTTTAACAGTCAGCCAAGGCTATACGGGGAAGCTTTGTCTCACGTCCCACATGGTGGTGTTGTCGGGAGCAGGAGCGGAGTAATGAGTGCACCGCACTTCAAAACGAGCGCTCGATTCCAACTCACGGCTGACATCAGTGGCACAAATCTGAACCAGTCCTCTGAAAATCCTTCACCAAACCTCCAACGACCAGCACGGTGACAAGCTACTGCCGCACGGGGCCATGGGGGAGATTTGACCATACTTCACCACCCTGGTGAAGACTGCGAGCATAGACACAGGAGCATAGAATCATAGTACAACAAAGGATGTTGCTGCGCTACCAATCTATAACAAACTTAGTTTTTATTTTACCAGCTAAGGCTTCACTGAGCTGTGTAGCTTGTTTTTCAGAAGCGGCCTGGCCACAAATGATAGCCCGACAAAGTAGCTCATCATCATCATCATCACGTGGACATTGATAAGTAGCCAAATACTCTAAACGCGTGACGTTGATCCTAAATGTGGAGGGATAAAACCGAAGGACCCGCAGAAACATCCACGCGACCACGAGAGAGAGAGCGAGAGACACGCAAACTCCAAATATACAGCAGCAGGCGTCAGGGTGGGGATCAAACACACGACCGCCTGTATTCTCACACATCCACGCACGATTCAGGATCCACCCTGCCGCCGCTGCTGCCGCTGCTGCTGCAGATTGTCACGATGACGCTGGTTGACCCAGGACGTCCTCACTGCGCCTCTCTCCCAGGAGGGCCGTGCCACCTTGTCGCACTAGGGGGGATCGGGCGCTCATTCCCAATGATTTACCTGCACGATGAACATTACATGCTCACGTCGCTTTTTAACGAATTCCACCAACCTCGAGTAAATGTAGTAATCCATTTTTATTTATTTATATCCACCCCCTCCCCTCCCCCCCTCCCCCCCTCCCCCCTCCTCGGTTGGGATTTTGCAGCTGCATCAATATGGGGCTCTGCTGCTTCCTGTGGGTGACAGCTCTCTCCCTCTCTCATTCCCTATCTCTCTCCCCCCTCTCCCTCTAGCTATCTCTCTCCCCCTCTCATTCCCTATCTCTCTCCGTCCCTGTCTCTCCCTCTCTCATTCCCTATCTCTCTCCCCCCTCTCTCTCTAGCTATCTCTCTCCCTCTCTCATTCCCTATCTCTCTCCGTCCCTGTCTCTCCCTCTCTCATTCCCTATCTCTCTCCCCCCCCCCTCTCTCTAGCTATCTCTCTCCCTCCCTGTCTCTCCCTCATTCCTTATCTCTCTCTCCTCTCTCTCTAGCTATCTCTCTCCCTCCCTGTCTCTCCCTCTCTCATTCCCTATCTATCTCCCCCCTCTCTCTCTAGCTATCTCTCTCCCTCCCTGTCTCTCCCTCTCTCATTCCCCCTCTCTCTCCCCCCTCTCTCTTTAGCTATCTCTCTCCCTCTCGCATTCCCTATCTATCTCCCCCCTCTCTCTCTAGCTATCTCTCTCCCTCCCTGTCTCCCCCTCTCTCATTCCCCCTCTCTCTCCCCCCTCTCTCTTTAGCTATCTCTCTCCCTCTCTCATTCTCTATCTCTCTCCCCCCTCTCTCTCCAGCTATCTCTCCTCTCTCCCTCTCTCATTCCCTATCTCTTTCCCCCCTCTCTCCCCCCTCTCTCTCTAGCTATCTCTCCCTCCCTGTCTCTCCCTCTCTCATTCCCTATCTATCTCCCCCCTCTCTCTCTAGCTATCTCTCTCCCTCCCTGTCTCTCCCTCTCTCATTCCCTATCTCTTTCCCCCCCCCCTCTCTCTAGCTATCTCTCTCCCTCCCTGTGTCTCCCTCTCTCATTCCCTATCTCTTTCCCTTTCTCTTTTTTACGATCAGAGGAAACAAGAAGATGCTAAGTGTAGCCGGCACTTTGCTTCGTTCATCATTTCGGTTTTTTTTTCAATGCTTTGCTTTTGTGGGTGGTAAGGGTATGTCCACACCTTCTTGATACCCAGCATGTCACACACCTCCTGCAAAAGCTTGGAGAAAAAGTTTCTGCCCTGGTCCGTCAGCAGCCGCTCCGGAGCCCCCTTGTCGGCGACATAGCCATTTACAAATGCGTCCGCTATGGACGCCGCCGTCTGGTCGGCCAACGGGCAGGCCAAGGGCCATCGTGTAAAGTTCTCCATCCCCACCAGTAGGTATCTACACCCTCGGGGAGTGGCGGGGAAGGGGCCCAAGATATCGAGGCCCACCAGCTCGTTTACCCGGGACACTTTAATGGACTGCAGGGGAGTGCTTTCCACGACCGGCGGGGGCTTCCTGCGCGCACAGTCCGCGCACGCCGATACCCGACGGCGGATATCAAAAATAGCGAAGGCGTAGCGCAGCCTCGGTCTTACGGCTACCTAGATGGAGCAACTGTCGGACGTGAACATCGGAGCATAGCTGACTCCGCAGTGAAGAAGGCACCACAAGGACTTCACGGTTCACAGTCGCGTCCCAGCGCATCAACAAGCCTTCCCACATGAGGAAAAACTTCCCCGACGTGGGGAGATCGTCAGCGCGTGCCGTCTCCGCCAGCCGGCGGAGCGGTGCCAAAGCCACGTCCGCCTGCTGCCGGTCTCTCCATCCCCGCAGGGTGAGCCCCAAGTCGCTATCCAGCGATAACGGCGACCCTGCCCGGTCTGTGTCTCCGGCGGAAACCGGCGCCACGACCTGGGGTTGCGCCACGGCCAGCGGTCTACAGCGCGTGGATCCATCGCCGCAGGCGGACTTAATGGGGGCTGCCAGTCTGGACAATGCATCGGCGTTCGTATGTCTGACTCCTTTCCGATGCACCCCTCGATACGTGGACTCTTGCAGCCCCTCCGACCATCGGGCCATCTGACCGGTCGCTTGGTCAATGCGGAGTGAGTACTGCAATGCCGCATGATCCGTCCGAACAGTGAAGTCGCGGCCGTACAGGAAGGGCCGAAACTGCCGAACAAAGTGAACGACGGCAAGCAGCTCGCGGCGCGTAACGCAATACCGCTGCTCGGCCTGCGACAAGACGCGACTTCCGTAGGCAATGACAACCTCTCTCCCCTCCTGAATCTGGGAGAGAACGGGCCCGATGCCCACGTCGCTCGCATCCGTGTCCAGCAGGAAGGGAATCGAAAAATCTGGGTATGTTAGGGGCGGCACTTCTGTCAACCGCTGGCGCAGTGTCAAGAAGGCGTCGGTCTCTGCCTGGCCCCAACGAAACGACTGTCCCTTCGCCGTGAGCGCATGTGAGGGCTTAGCGATGGTAGCAAAGTTCTAGACAAAACGGCGGTAATAGGATACAAACCCCACGAATCTGCGGACTTCAGGCACGGACGTGGGTGTTGGCCAATCACGGACGCACGCCGTTGTGTCGGGATCTGTAGCGACCCCCGACGCGTTAATGATATGACCAAAGTATTTTACGGAGGAGCGAACCAGATGGCACTTAAAGGGTTTTAGCTTGAGCTTCGCGTCACGAATTTGCGAAAACACCTGTCACAACTGGGTTAAGTCCTCCTCGAATGTGCGAGCGAACACGATCGCATCATCGAGACAGATGAGTCACGACTCCCACTGCCAGCTCCTTCAATCGCTGGAAAGTGGCGGGAGCCGTCTGTAAACCCATCGGCAAGCAGTTGAAATGAAAGAGACATTGAGGCGTTCTGAAAGCCGTTTTCGGTCTGGATTCGGCATCTAGTGGTAGCTGCCAGAATCCCGCCACAAGGTCTAGTGCGGAGAAAATGTTTGCTCCAGCGAGTGCATCCAATGAGTCATCTATGCGCGGGAGCGGGTGGGCATCCGCCAAGGTAACTTTGTTCAGACGCCTCAAGTCTACGCAAAAACGCAAAGATTCATCCGATTTCTTAACCAATACAACGGGTGCCCCCCACGGACTTGTAGATGGTGATATGATGTCAGACTCCATCATCTCCTGCACTGCCCGCTGCATATGCTCCTTCTTGCTAGGACCCTGACTGAACACGTCCCTGTCTCCCCCTCTCTCTAGCTATCTCTCACTCTGCCTCAGCCTCCCTGTCTCTCCCTCTCTCTGTCCCTGTCTCTCCCTTTCTCCATCTCTCTCCCTTTCTCCATCCCTCTCTCTCCTCCCTCTCTCTGTGGTGTGATGCGTCACTATGTGGTGTGACGTGTCACTGTGTGGTGTGATGCGCCACTGTGTGGTGTGATGCGTCACTATGTGGTCTGATGTGTCACTCTGTGGTGTGGCGTGTCACTGTGTGGTGTGACGTGTCACTGTGTGATGTGATGCGTCACTATGTGGTGTGATGTGTCACTCTGTGGTGTGATGCGCCACTGTGTGGTGTGATGCGTCACTATGTGGTGTGATGTGTCACTCTGTGGTGTGATGTGTCACCGTGTGGTGTGACGTGTCACTGTGTGATGTGATGCGTCACTATGTGGTGTGACGTGTCATGGTGTGGTGTGATGCGCCACTGTGTGGTGTGATGTGTCACTCTGTGGTGTGATGTGTCACTCTGTGGTACGGCGTGTCACTGTGTGATGTGATGCGTCACTATGTGGTGTGATGCGTCACTATGTGGTGTGATGCGTCACTATGTGGTGTGATACGTCACTATGTGGTGTGATGTGTCACTATGTGGTGTGATGTGTCACTGTGTGGTGTGATGCGTCACTATGTCACGTGATGTGTCACTCTGCAGTGCGGCGTGCCTCACCGGTATCCGAAGGCCCTCCGGAGCGGCAGGGCGAGCACGGCCCACTGGCCCACGTGGTAGGCCGGGCAGCCCACCTCGTCGCGCGTCCTCGTCACGTTGGGCAGCCACGACACGCCCAGGCGCAGCCCGGCCAGCACGTCCACCTCGTCTAGCGGGGGAGGTCACAGGTCACAGGGGAAGGGGGTAGCGGTGAGCAGTGGTCAGTGTCTAGGTGGCTGTGTATGTGATGGTGTGTGTATGTGGGGGGAGACCTCTGCTGTTAAACTGGTTAACAGCAGAGGTCTCACTCCGAATCAGTCGAGCGGCAATATCTTTTCATCGGTTGCGTAACGCTGTGTGGAAGCTACCTGGTCTGTCGCTCCGCACTAAGCTTCAGGTCTTCTCGGCCACGGTCATTCCCTCCCTTCTCTACGCTTGCGAAACGTGGACCCCCCTAATGGAACATCTTCGCCGGTTAGAAACATTTAGGCTGGCCTGCCTACGATCCATCCTGGGTTTAACCAGACTGGATTGTGTGAGGAGCTCACAAATCCTTGAAAGATCTGGGCAGGGTCCCATCGGTGAGCTCCTACGGCAGGCAAGGCTGCGATGGCTGGGTCATGTAGCCCGCATGCCCAGCCACCGCATGCCGAAACAGCTTTTGTTTGGCCGGATTGAGGGGGCTAAGCGGGCGCGGCACGGGCTAGAGAAGAGATGGAGTGATGTGGTACAGGAGGACGTGGAGCTGAGTGGACTTGCCGATGACTGGTACCAGCGGTGTCAAGATCGGCCTCTGTGGAGGAGGCTCGTGAAGGATGCTACTGGGCAGTTGGAGGCAGTCGCCCTCCAACAACAACGGAGGGCGGAGGAGCGACGCTCACAACAGCGAGCGGAGCGCCGGGTGGCTAAAGCACAGCAGGTTGGCACAGTAGGGGGCACAGGTGGTGCATCAGCCAGTCATCTCAGTCAGTCGACCCGTGGCACCTGGGTCTGCCCCGTGACCTCCTGCCAGCGGGCGTTCGACACTTCACGTGGCCTCAGGGTGCACATAGCCTGGCACAAGCGTCGTGGTGACGTCACCGCCACTTAGTGGCGAATGGCGGTTGTTGTTGTTGTTGATGTGGGGGGAGTGGGGGGAGCGGTGGTGCAGGGGTTAACACCAATTACGATTATCTGTACCGGTCCTGGGTCTGCCCTAGGTCGACTCAGCCTCTGAGTACCTGGTGCGGTGTCTAAACATCGCCACTAAGGAGACAAAGGGGCGTGGTGCTGCCCCCCCCCCGCCCACTCGTGTGCCACCGTGCCGGCTTTCTTCGGTGCTGCTGCTCGCTAACAGCACTTGCCCCAACAGTCTGTTCAGGCTACACGGGGGATCTTTGTCTTTGCTAGCGCTGATCCATCAGTCGGCACTCGGGGCGGGTGACACGGCTCAGCGATGACTTTTAGGAGGTTCGCGGTTCGGACCAGGCAGGCCGCCCTGGTTATCACTGCGGTGTGTGTGTGTGTCAACCGTGATGATGATGCCACCACTACGACTACGCGCCGTCTGCTTCACTCACAGTGAACGTTAAAGACCCCGGGAACGTCGTTGGCAGGAGTCGGGCCGTCGAATTTGTCCAATGTGAGAAAATCTGAATATTTATCCTGCCGGAAGAATTCGATGAGCTCTGAAGCTCATGTTTCACAGATTTCCAGGGGTCACGGGGTCAGAGCGTTACAGCGACAAACACAAAGACGCTAGGAGTGCGAAGTAAAGGGAATTTAAACAAATCAATGAATAAAGACTTACAAACAAAACTCAACGATTAGTTTTATCTTACCAGGTGTAAAAGCCAACTGAGCTCTGTAGATTATTTTTCAGAAGCCACCTGCCCACAAATGATTGCTCAACGTGGGAATCGACGATGAGTCTGGCTCATCATCATCATGATCGACATCATCGCCATCATCGCGTGGAACATTTATGGCGGCAGTAGCAAAATACTCCGCACGCACGTCTCGAGAGGAGGAGAAAGCACGGCGTGAAATGTTTTGAAAAGTAATAATAATTAGTTTTTACCTTTTCTTGCAATAAAACAGGCTTTGCGTTAAGATGGTCAAACACCAAATAGATAGCTGTCGCAAGGAATCAAGTGACTGCATTCACCACACACGGTACTTGTGGTGAACAAACAAACATGGCTCTGATAATAAATGATGCATTGTCTTTGATTGGCTGCACCAGAGCCAGCGGCCTTCTTCATGGCCTAGCCTCACCACCAGTGGCAGACCAGAGCACAACGCAACAAGGCGAACAGCACAAAGACAACGCCACGCGCCTCAAAGCATTCACAGCTCGGGTGGCAACAAGGTCACGTGATGGAGCTGCTCACCCCCAGCTAGACATGCTCTGGAATCTTTTGCCAGCGGCACTGAAATCGAGGTCGCCCCCCCCCCGTACTCACCCCCCCTCTTCACCCCCCCCCCCCCTTCTACCCCCTCGCCCCTCCCCCGCGTCCTGTGAGCGACGGCGTCTCGCCAGGTGAGTGAAGGTCACCGGGGTGGACACGGATCAACATCGACTCGACCCCTCCGCCGTGCGAGCTGCTGCTGCTGCCCCGGGGGGTTCAGGGACCTCCTCGCCCACGACGATCGGCCTCGGCCTTGCAGGCGGAGTGTAGATGGTGGCCACGGTGGGGGGAGGGGGGGGGGCTCGGCGAGGGATGGGGGTGCTGGGGGGGCAGGGGGGGCGGGGGGGGACTAAATTTAAGCTGTCGAGGCAGTCCGCCTGTCTGTCGACATCTCGCCTGGTCTCGTTCAGTGTTGAGTCTATGGGTTAGTGTTGAGTCTATGGGTAGTGTTGAGTCTATGGGTAGTGTTGAGTCTATGGGTAGTGTTGAGTCTATGGGTAGTGTTGAGTCTATGGGCAGTGTTGAGTCTATGGTAGTGTTGAGTCTATGGGTAGTGTTGAGTCTATGGGTAGTGTTGAGTCTATGGGTAGTGTTGAGTCTATGGGTAGTGTTGAGTCTATGGGTAGTGTTGAGTCTATGGGTAGTGTTGAGTCTATGGGTAGTGTTGAGTCTATGGTAGTGTTGAGTCTATGGGCAGTGTTGAGTCTATGGTAGTGTTGAGTCTATGGGCAGTGTTGAGTTTATGGTAGTGTTGAGTCTATGGGCAGTGTTGAGTCTATGGTGCAGTGTTGAGTCTATGGTAGTGTTGAGTCTATGGGCAGTGTTGAGTCTATGGGCAGTGTTGAGTCTATGGGTAGTGTTGTGTCTATGGGCAGTGTTGAGTCTATGGGCAGTCTTGAATCTATGGGCAGTGTTGAGTCTATGGGCAGTGTTGAGTCTATGGGCAGTGTTAGTCTATGGGCAATGTTGAGTCTATGGGCAGTGTTGAGTCTATGGGTAGTGTTAGTCTATGGGCAGTGTTGAGTCTATGGGCAGTGGTGAGTCTACGGCCAGTGCTGGTCTATGGGCAGTGTTAGTCTATGGGCATTGTTAGTCTATGGGCAGTATTGAGTCTATGGGCAGTGTTCGTCTATGGGCAGTGTTAGTCTATGGGCAGTATTGAGTCTATGGGCAGTGTTCGTCTATGGGCAGTGGTAGTCTATGGGCATTGTCAGTCTATGGGCAATGTTAGTCTATGGGAAATGTCAGTCTATGGGCATTGTTAGTCTATGGGTAGTGTTGAGTCTATGGGCAGTGTTAGTTTATGGGCAATGTCAGTCTATGGACAGTGTTGAGTCTATGGGCAGTGTTGAGTCTATGGGCAGTGTTAATTTATGGGCAAAGTCAGTCTATGGGCAATGTTAGTCTATGGGCAATGTTAGTTTATAGACAATGTTAGTCTATGCCCCTATGGTCAATGTTAGCAGTGCAGGAGGTGGTGGAGAAGGAGGTGGAGGAGGTGGTATAGAAGGAGGTGGTGGAGGAGGAGGTGGAGGAGGAGATGGTGGTGGAGGAGGAGGTGGTAGAGGAGGAAGTGGATGATGAGGTGGTGGTGGAGGTGGTGGTGGAGGAGGAGGTGGTGGCGGTGAAGAAGGTGGTGGAGGTAAAGGAGGTGGTGGAGGTGGTGGTGGTGGAGGAGGAGGTGGTGGAGGTGGAGGAGGTGGTGGAGGAGGAGGAGGTGGTGGAGGTGGAGGAGGTGGTGGACGTGGAGGAGGTGGTGGAGGTAAAGGAGGGGGTGGTGGAGGAGGTGGTGGAGGAGGAGGTGGAGGTGGAGGAGGTGGAGGAGGTGGAGGTGGTGGTGGAGGTAAAAGAGGTGGTGGAGGAGGTGGTGGAGGAGGAGGTGGAGGAGGTGGAGGAGGTGGTGGAGGTGGAGGAGGTGGTGGTGGAGGTAAAGGAGGTGGTGGAGGTGGACGTGGTGGAGGTGGACGTGGTGGTGGAGGAGTTGGTGGAGGAGGTGGTGGAGGTGGAGGAGGTGGTGGAGGAGGTGCAGGAGGTGGAGGAGGTGGTGGAGGTGGAGGAGGTGGTGGAGGTGGAGGAGGTGGTGGAGGAGGTGGAGGAGGTGGTGGAGGAGGTGGTGGAGGTGGAGGAGGTGGAGGAGGTGAAGGAGGTGATGGAGGTGGTGGAGGAGATGGTGGTCATGGAGGATGAGGTGGTGAAGGAGGTGGTGGAGGTGAAGGAGGTGGTGGTGGGAGGGGGGAGACGCGGCGCTGCGACTTGAGCGGTGCCGGCCTCGTGCAGAGTCGCGACGTCTTCACCCTCGCCGTCAGCCTCCCCCCTCATCCCGTGGAGGGGGAGGCAGGCAGGGAGGGTGGGGGAGGGGAGGGGAGGGAGTGTGCAAGGTGTTTTCTGCTGGACACGTGCGACAAGGAGCTTCGTAGCTTATTGAATTCCTCCAGGACAAATGCAACATTCCGATCGCCGATTCCATTCTCGCGAAAAGCGTCTCGCGTGCCGCTCTCGCTGCCCGGGGCAACGCACGAGGGAGGGGCGGGGGGGTCAGACGCTGAGTCGGCATCCACATTGAACCTTGCTTCGAATCTGGATCCCAACTTTCCCTACTGTGGATTAAGTTTGGATCTCAAGTCGGAGTGAGTCGATGGTCTCAGCCCCGGTCACCCGCGACTCACAGGGAGACCCATAAACTCGCAGCGATAACCATAGACTCGCATAGAGACCCATAGACTCGCATAGAACCCCATAGAATCACATATAGACCCATAGACCCGCAGGGAGCCTTACATAGAGAAATAAAGACTCGTTAACTCATATATAGAGACTCAAACTCACAGAGAGACCCATAGACTCACATAGAGACCCACAGACTCCCAGAGAGATCCATAGACTCACACCGGGACGCGTAGATTTACAGCGAGACTCACACAAGACTGAGTGGTGGTTGAAGCGAGCGCCTCGAGTGTGCGGTGGTGGGGGGTGGAGGGGGTGGAGGGGGTGGAGGAGGGGGATGAGGAGGAGGAGGGAGGGGGTGGATGAGGGACTCCAATGGAGTGGCCGTGGAGGTGGCCCCGGGCAGCGGGGTGCGTGGACGTGAGAACCGAGAGAGCCGTGCAGAGGAGGCAGCGATCGGGGCAGGGGAGAGGGAGGGGGCAGGGGAGAGGGAGGGGGCAGGGGAGAGGGGGGGGGGGTCGGGGAGAGGGATGAGGGGGGCAGGGGAGAGGGAGGAGGGGGGCAGGGGAGGGAGCGGGGGGGGGGCTTAGAATCAAGAATGTTTATTCGTATTGGAGAAATCCGATGAGCTATAAAGCTCTTTTTCAGAGATGTCCAGTCGGGGCACGGGGTAAGAACGTGACAACAACAAACAGTTACAACAAAACACGATAGCAGTGCAAAGTACACGCAAGGTGAACAAATCACCCAACACACAAACACAACACAAAACCATCCCCATCCTACCAGGCAAAGCCCACTGAGAGATTAACTTAATCTTAATTTGAAGCTTTTGTGACTGCAGGAATCCATACTCTTTGGTTCTTTCGGTAAAGTCACGTAGGTGGAAAATTAAATAAATCACGACGTTTCGGGCGCAACACCAAGCGTCCATCATCAGGTGGGAAAGCGTGGCCTGCTGCTGCGGCATACTGTGTAGCTCAAGGGTTATAAAGAAGTGGCCGGGGCGAGTGATTTTAATGTAATGCATTAACTTGTTTATCAGAAGCGACCTGGCAACCACAAATGATAGCTCAACAAAGTGACCCATCATTTGGACATTTATAGCAGCCAGAATAATCTAAATAGTCCAAAGGAGTGTTTCTAAATGTGGAGGGAAAAACCGGAAGACCCGGAGAAAAAAATCCACGCGACCACGGGGAGAGAGAGACACGCAAACTGCAAATACACAGCAGCAACAGCAGGCGTCGTCAGGGTCGGTGTCGAACCCTCGACCTCCTGTGTACCAGGCGAGGTAGTTAACATCTCCTAGCCACTGTGATGGTGGTGATGATGATGATGAGAGAGAGACACGCAAACTGCAAATACACAGCAGCAGCAGCAGGCGTCGTCAGGGTCGGTGTCGAACCCTCGATCTCCTGTGTACCAGGCGAGGGAGGTAACATCTCCTAGCCACAGTGATGATGATGATGAGAGAGAGACACGCAAACTGCAAATATACAGCAGCAGCAGGCGTCGTCAGGGTCGGTGTCGAACCCTCGACCTCCTGTGTACCAGTCGAGGTAGTTAACATATCCTAGCCACTATGATGATGATGAGAGAGAGACACGCAAACTGCAAATATACAGCAGCAGCAGCAGGCGTCGTCAGGGTCGGTGTCGAACCCTCGATCTCCTGTGTACCAGGCGAGGTAGTTAACATCTCCTAGCCACTATGATGATGATGAGAACGAGACACGCAAACTGCAAATACACAGCAGCAGCAGGCGTCGTCAGGGTCGGGATCGAACTCTCGATCTCCTGTGTACCAGGCGAGGTAGTTAACATCTCATAGCCACTGTGATGATGATGATGAGAGAAAGACACACAAACTGCAAATACACAGCAGCAGCAGGCGTCGTCAGGGTCGGGATCGAACCCTCGACCTCCCGTGTACCAGGCGAGGAAGTTAACATCTCACCGCTGGGACTCTCCGCGAGTCCCAGCGGTGGGCGGCAATCATAAACTAATTATAAACTAATTATAAACCTACAAGTAAACCCGAAACCTAACTACAGCAAGACAACGGCCGCACGCCTGCCTGCACGCATCGCCCGTCTCGAGCAAAACGGCGAACCGGGAGTCGAACCCATGATGGCCCAGGTCCAAGGGCAGAGGAGGAATGCGGTGGAAATTCACGAATTCCCCCGCCGCCCAGAGACAGGCAAAGACCCTCCCCCCCCGCCTGTGTAGCCTTCACAGACTGCTGGGGCAAGTGCAGTTAGCGAGCACTGTGGCTCAGCACCACGCCCGGCCGCCTTTGTCTCCCCAGTGGCGATGTTCGTTTGAGGCTGAGCTGACCTTGGGGAGGCCCAGGACTGGTTCAGATAATCGTCACTGATGTTGGCTGTGAGCGGGAATCGAACCCCGGTCGCCAGGTTCGTAGCGCAGCGTAGTGTGAACCGCTACACTATCGCTCCCCAGCACACACACACACACCCCATCAAACACACACACACCCCAGCACACACACACACCCCAACACACACACACACACCCCAACACACACACACACACCCCATCACACACACACACCCCAGCACACACACACACCCCAGCACACACACACACACCCCAGCACACACACACACCCCAGCACACACACAGACCCCAGCACACACACCCCAGCACACACACTCACCCCAGCACACACACACACCCCAGCACACACACACACACCCCAGCACACACACACACCCCAGCACACACACACACCCCAGCACACACACTCACCCCAGCACACACACTCACCCCAGCACACACACTCACCCCAGCACACACACTCACCCCAGCACACACACCCCAGCACACACACACCTCAGCACACACACTCACCCCAGCACACACACCCCAGCACACACACACACCCCAGCACACACATTCACCCCAGCACACACACTCACCCCAGCACACACACACACACTCCAGCACACACACTCACCCCAGCACACACACACACCCCAGCACACACACACCCCAGCACACACACACACACCCCCCAGCACACACACACACCCCAGCACACACACTCATCCCAGCACACACACACACCCCAGCACACACACACACACACCTCCTCACCCTACACCTCACCCAACCCCTCACCCTACCGCTCTACCCCTCACCAACCCTGCCTCCACCAAGTCTGGGCTATCGATGGGACGGCCTTGTCAGAGACAATGAACCCGCAACTCCCCAAGCCCCCGAGTTGAACCCCGAGGGGCTCTGGGACGTGACGCTAACGTCGGAGACACCGGGCCAGACACGACGGAGGAGGTGACGCCCGGGTTCGATCCCTGGGGCACGGTGTCTCCCCAGGAAACGGAGACTGATGTTCGTGCTCCCAGCCCCTCCTCACCTTCGATCGTCTGAGTTAGAGCCCTGAAGCTTGTGGCTCGTGGTTGTTGTTGCGTGAGCGAAGCTCGGGCTCAAAGGCCCAGAATTCCAAGCGGACAGCAACAAACGGCACTAATTGAAGTGCCCAATAGTCAAGAGAGTGTAACTCGCTTTTTGAATTGAGCAATGTTGTTATTGTTGTTATTATTGTTGTTATTGTTGTTATTGTTATTATTGTTGTTGCAAGAGCTTGGGGCAAGAGACGATGATGATGATGATGATGGGAGGAGAAACTTCCAAAGTGGAGCGCATGCACGGGAAGAAGCAGCGGGAGATGGAAGTCAGATGACCTGCGGCGTGGTGAGTGGGTGGGTGAGCGATCGGCCGAGTAAGTGAGTGCATGGCCAACACATCAACCGTCTTGCACCGTACGTAGCCAACCGCGCTAATCGGAGGTGCGGTTTAAGGACAACAAACTGAACACACAAAAAGCAGTTCTAAAGAAATGAGTCTGTCAACCTCGACGATGATTTAACAGCGCATAGCTCCCAGTGGCTTCCTCAAACTGAAAAGAAGAACGTTCCAGACGGCCGCAATGCGGTAAGCACCACCTTTGTTCGATGGCTCGCAGCCAAAAGCCTCTGTTGATGTTGCTGATGTTGCTGCTGATGTTGCTGCTGATGTTGCTGATGCTGCTGCTGATGCTGCTGATGATGCTGCTGATGTTGCTGCGAGGATGACCACGGGAGTTTGCGTGGTTGAGGGTTTTTAGCTCCTCGACGAGATAGCAGAGACGCAGCCGAGATTGCTTCGGTGTGAACAGAGTTGCGACTGCACGGATGTACAGAATAATAAACACCTCCTCATTCGAGAGCCAAACATCATCATCATCATCATCGCACCACCTCCCCGATTTCATATTCCTCCTCCTCCTCCCTCCTCCCTCGTTATCCTCGAAGACGCTGCACTTCTGGTGCAACCATCAACGCGAATCTGAATATTTATGTATACTGGAAGAATCCGATGAGCTATGAAGCTCTTTTCTCACAGATATCCAGTGGGGGGCACGGGATACGAATGTTATAACAACAAACAGTTACAAAACACGACAGTAGTGCAAAGTACAACAAATATAAACAAACCACCCAACCACATACAAATACAACACTAAACCATCCCCCATCCTATTAGGCAAATCCCACAGAGGTATACATTTACTTGTCAAAAGCGACCTGGACACCACAAATGATAGCTCAACAGAGTGGCCAATCATTTAGACACTCATAGCAGTAAAACAATTTAAATTATCTAAATATTCTAAATAATCTAAATATTCTCAATAATCTAAATAATCGAAATAATCTCAACTTTGTTTCTAAATGTGAAGGGAAATCCCGGAGGGCCCGGAGATAAAACAAAAAATCCACGCGACCAGGGTCGGGATCGAACCCACGACCTCCTGCACACCAGGCGAGGTAGTTAACATCCCCTAGCCACCGTGATGACGAGAGAGAGAGAGACGCAAACTCCAAATACACAGCAGCAGGTGTCAGGGTCGGGATCGCATCAGAACATCATTGACACCTCCCCCCGCACCTCCGATTAGCACGGTTGGCTACGTAGGATTTGAAAGAAGTTCTACATACACACTGCACATAGACTCAACACTGCCCATAGACTAACACTGCCCATAGACTAACACTGCCCATAGGCTAACACTGCCCATAGACTAACACTGCCATAGACTAACACTGCACATAGACTAACACTGCCATAGACTAACACTGCCCATAGACTCAACACTGCCCATAGACTAACAACGCCCATAGACTAACACTGCCATAGACTAGCACTGCACATAGACTAACACTGTCATAGACTAACACTGCACATCGACTAACACTGCCCATAGACTAACACTGCCCATAGACGAACACTGCCCAAAGACTAACACTGCACATAGACTAACACTGCCGATAGACTAACATATAGTTAGTTCATAGTTCATTTAGTTCATAGTTCATTTATTTGGTAAGAATCGGGTGCAACTGCAACAAACAAAAAACATGAACAAGAAAACATCTTAAAGTGATTATGTGACTGTGCAAACAGAAAATACAGGAAAAAAATATCAAAATATTCCTGAAATAGCACCGTACACCAACGCTGTGTGCAAAAATCCCAGTGGGATGCAAGTCAAAATAACAACAACAACCACAAGACAACTAAGATTAAGGCCATCAGTCAACTCCGTACTACAATAAACAAAAACATGGCCAAAACAAAAAAAAAACTTTTCGAAATCACCAAAATAAAAGCCTTAAATCCAATGTAACAGTGATCATAGGGACTGTGACCGATTTTTTTTTTACAATAAACTACATGAATTAATTATAACACCAAAATCTAGAGCCATATTTTAGGCCACTGAAAAATGAATGAAAAAATGAATGTGAATCTGCCCATAGACTAACACTGCACATAGACTAACACTGCCCATAGACTAACACTGCTCAGACACTGACACTACCCAAAGACTAACACTGCACGTAGACTAACACTGCACACAGACTCAACACTGCCCATAGACTAAAACTGCCCATAGACTAACACTGCCCATAGACTAACACTGCACATAGACTAACACTACCTATAGACTAACACTGCCCATAGACTAACACTGCCATAGACTAACACTGCACATAGACTAACACTGCCCATAGACTAACACTGCCCAAAGACTAACACTGCACATAGACTAACACTGCCGATAGACTAACACTGCCCATAGACTAACACTGCACATAGACTAACACTGCACATAGACTAACATTGCCCATAGACTAACACGCCCATAGACTAACAATACCATAGACTAACACTGCCATAGACTAACACTGCCATAGACTAACACTGCCATAGACTAACACTGCACATAGACTAACACTGCACATAGACTAACACTGCACATAGACTAACACTGCCCATAGACGAACACTGCTCATACACTGACACTACCCAAAGACTAACACTGCACATAGACTAACACTGCACATAGACTAACATTGCCCATAGACTAACACGCCCATAGACTAACAATACCATAGACTAACACTGCCATAGACTAACACTGCCATAGACTAACACTGCCATAGACTAACACTGCCCATAGACTAACACTGCCCAAAGACTAACACTGCACATAGACTAACACTGCCGATAGACTAACACTGCCCATAGACTAACACTGCACATAGACTAACACTGCACATAGACTAACATTGCCCATAGACTAACACGCCCATAGACTAACAATACCATAGACTAACACTGCCATAGACTAACACTGCCATAGACTAACACTGCCATAGACTAACACTGCACATAGACTAACACTGCACATAGACTAACACTGCACATAGACTAACACTGCCCATAGACGAACACTGCTCATACACTGACACTACCCAAAGACTAACACTGCACATAGACTAACACTGCACATAGACTCAACACTGCCCATATACTAACACTGCACAGACTAACACTGCACATAGACTAACACTGCCCATAGACTAACACTGCACATAGACTAACACTGCCCATAGACTAACACTGCACGTAGACTAACACTGCCCATAGACTAACACTGCACATAGACTAACACAACCAATAGACTAACACTGCCCATAGACTAACACTGCACATAGACTAACACTACCAATAGACTAACACTGCACATAGACTAATACTGCACATAGACTAACACTGCCCATAGACTAACACCGCTCATAGTTTAACACGTAGGCTTTCGCGACCAATATCACCCATAATAGATGTTTTTTTGGGTTAGATCGCGTAAATATATAAATGTGGCGTTAAACCCGCCACCACCCAACACAGCCAACTCGTAAGGTTTGTCACGTAAACAGAACATGCCAATTCGTCACTAGTACAGCACACTGGTGTGTCTGAGTACGACGTTTCGCCAGTAATTACAACTAGCTTCATCAGGCGGACAGCCAGATTTGTGTCCATAGACTCAGCACCACCCATAAGCTCAACACTGCACCTCCGATTAGCACGGTTGGCTACATACGGTGCGAAAGAAGTTCAACGGAGTACATACACCAGGCCGATGCGGAGGATCTTCTTCATGCGTGGTAAGTTGAAATCACGAGCCACAGCAGTTGTGCGATTGTGGCCATGCAATCCAAACTTCGGACCATATAGTGCACCTTACAGAGAGCCACGTAGATGCGTTGAGACACCGAGATGTACGTCGAGACTCGCAGAGAAGCATCGAGACTCATAGAAGACTCTTAGAGATGATGCCCTGAAAGACAGAGCCACACAAGTAGTGCGGCTGTGACCACGCAACCCACAGCTAACGGACCAGAGATTAAACGTCGAGATACACAGACACTCATAGAGCCACGTAGAGACTCATAGAGCCAAGTAGATACTCATAGAGCCACGTAGAGACTCATAGAGCCACCTAGAGACTTGTATCGATGCACAGAGACCCATAGGGAGACAAGCCATACAACCCACACTGCGGACCGCACAGTGAACCCACTGTGGTCGTCTGCGCTCCTTCAACAGAGGAGGAGGAACAGCGACACGACGCGAACTCTCTCGGTCTGCTCAAGCCCTCTAGTCGTGGCCGTAGCAGCTGGAGTAGCAACAGCTGTAGTAGAAGCAGTAGCAGCAGCTGTAGTAGTAGTAGTAGCAGGAGTAGCAGCAGCTGTAGTAGCAGTAGCAGGAGTAGCAGCAGCTGTAGTAGTAGCAGCAGTAGCAGCAGCTGTAGTAGCAGTAGCAGGAGTAGCAGGAGTAGAAGTAGCAGGAGTAGCAGCAGCTGTAGTAGTAGCAGCAGCTGTAGTAGTAGCAGTAGCAGCAGCTGTAGTAGTAGTAGCAGCACCTGTAGTAGCAGCATCTGTAGTAGCAGCACCTGTAGCAGCAGCACCTGTAGCAGCAACACCTGTAGCAGCAGCACCTGTAGCAGCAGCACCTGTAGCAGCAACACCTGTAGCAGCAGCAGTAGCAGCAGCAGTAGCAGCAAGACCTCGATATTGCCATCGAGCTCCTGAACCTCATTGCTGCTGCCATCATGCGCAAGGAGAGCGTAGAATCGTTAATTTCAACAAACTCAGGAAACGGTCATTGACGCTGGCTCCTGGCCAGCATCATCAGCTGCGGGCGTTCTAAGTCACTGCGCTTCGCTTTCATGGAAACCCAATTTGGGGATGGTCCTGCGCATGCCTTTATTCGGCACATTTGTTCATACAAATATCAATATGCACGGAGGTCTATTTTATTTGTGCCATCAGGGGTGGGGGAGTGGACAAAGCTGGGGGAGCGTGGTCCACATCGCCAGACAACCCCGGCCACTGCGGAGTGATGTGGGGGGTGGGGGGGGGGGCACAAAAAATAAAATTGAACGCCAAAGGATTTGGCGAGAGAAGTCACGTGGGCTCGCGACTTCGCTTTATTTACAAGCAGGTGGGGAATTGGGGAGACGGGAATAAACTAAATAACGCTACTATTTTTATATAAATATAGAACGTGCAAGAACATACATTCAGTGCAGGATAGATATAAACCACGCTGATAACCCAGTCCAGAAAGGGAGCCTCAATGGCAATGAGTGACCAGGAGGTGACTGACCGCCGGTGAGTGGCTCGTTGTGACAGAGGCAGAGAGCGAACAGCGGCGGCAGCAGCAGTCGTAGGAGGTAGCAGCGATAGGAGAGCGACCGGGAGGCGACCGATCGTGAGCGACTTGGTGGGACGCTCGCCGATTGGTGGGGTCGGCGCGTCACGTGCCGCCCGCGACGCGTCGCTTGTGGCACGTGCCTGCGAGGTGACCTCAACCGCCGTCGAAATATTCAAATCCCCAGCCCCCACTCCCCCCCCCCCCAAAAAAAAAACAACACCACAAGGGCCCGATCCGATAATCACATCAACACCCAGACACTCGTCACTAAGTGACGGTGACGTCACCACGGCGCCCGTGCCAGGCCAGGTGCACTTTGAGGCCACGTGACGTGTCGAAGGCTCGCTACTGGCAGGAGGTCTCGGGACAGACCCAACAGGTACCACGGGTTGGCTGAATGAGATGACCGGTAGAGACACCACCAGCTGTACCCCCCACTGTGCCAGGCTAGGTGCAGGAGGTCTCGGGACAGACCCAACAGGTACCACGGGTTGGCTGAATGAGATGACCGGTAGAGACACCACCAGCTGTACCCCCCACTGTGCCAGGCTAGGTGCAGGAGGTCTCGGGACAGACTCAGCAGGTGCCATAGGTTGGCTGAATGAGATGACCGATAGAGGCACCACCAGCTGTACCCCCCACTGTGCCAGGCTAGGTGCAGGAGGTCTCGTGACAGACCCAGCAGGTACCACGGGTTAGCTCAATAAGATGACCGGTAGAGACACCAGCAGCTGTACCCCCCACTGTGCCAGGCTAGGTGCTCGGCCCCGTTGTGTCGCCACCCTCCACCCTCCACTCCTCCTTGGCGGCACCAAGAGGCGATGATCACGCGCGCGGTGCAGCTCTCGTGCTGATGCCAGGAGCTGACGCGCAGCCACACAACGACTGCTGCTGCTGCTGCTGCTGCGTCTGACTATGGCGACTGCTGCTGCTGCGTCTGGCTATGGCGACTGCTGCTGCTGCTGCTACTTTTCAAGGCGGAGGGCTTTCGCCAACCAATATAAGAATCTGGCCGTAGCCTGATGATGCTAAGGTGTTCTAATTACTGCGCAGAACGCCACGCTACGCGGCTCGCGAACCTCCTCGTGGGGTTACCCTCCAAGGCACAAGCGGCGTGCTGGAGAGAAATCCCACTACAGCATTCACAATGAAGGTGGTGTATTAGTGTGCGGTGTAGCATTAGTGTAGCATTAGTGTAGCATTAGTGCGCAGTGTAGTATTAGTGTGCGTGTAGTATTAGTGTGCGGTGTAGTATATGTGGGTTTACTCTCCAGCACACCGTTTAGTGCCGTACTAGTAACCAATCGTCACGTTTTGTTTACGTGATAGAAACTTGCTAATTGGCTGTGTCGGGTGGTGGCGGGTTTAACGACACATTTATATTTACGCGATATAACCCAGAAATCTCTATTATGGATGATGATGCAGCTGCTGACGATGACATCAATGATGATGATGATGATGGACAGCCTGGATAGCACCATAGGAATGTGGAATCTCCAGTTTCCGCTCCAGGATGCTAATGGAGGATGACTTCTGCTTCTGCTGATGTTGCTCATGCTGATGGTAGCAATGTCATGCGACGTGATTTCTCGATGATGGTGACTGTGCTAACGAAGGTGATGGCGATGATGATGGCACTGCTGCTGCTGCTGACGATGACAACGGTGATGTTCATCACGATCCACAAATCCTGACACCACCGCTCAGACCCACGGACAGCGCACGGCTCACAGCGCCTCCCCCACTCGTCAAAGATCGCTCCCCCGCGTCAATCCCGCGAGTTGCGTGGTCGACCCTCTCGCCCCTCCTGCCAGTCAGCCCGTGGGCATGGGGGGAGGAGGGGGGGGTGCGACAGCCCCACAGAGGAGCCACTCGCGCCCAATCAATCTCCTCTCCTTGCTACCAACTCCCCCCCACCCCACGACATTCCTCGCTCGCGATCATCCCACCACCTCCCCCTGCCCCCCACCACCACCACCCACCACCTCCCCCTGCCCCCCACCACCACCACCTCCCCCTGCCCCCACCATCCACCACCTCCCCCTGCCCCCCCCCCCACCACCACCCACCACCTCCCCGTGCCCCCACCACCCACCACCTGCCCCTGCCCCGCCACCCACCACCTCCCCCTGCCCCCCACCACCACCCACCACCTCCCCCTGCCCCCACCACCCACCACCTCCTCCTGCCCCCCCCCACCACCACCCACCACCTCCCCGTGCCCCCACCACCCACCACCTCCCCCTGCCCCACCACCCACCACCTCCCCCTGCCCCCCACCACCCACCACCTCCCCCTGCCCCCCACCACCACCACCCACCACCTCCCCTGCCCCCACCACCTCCCCCTGCCCCCCCACCACCACCTCCCCGTGCCCCCACCACCCACCAACTCCCCCTGCCCCGCCACCCACCACCTCCCCCTGCCCCCCACCACCACCACCCACCACCTCCCCCTGCCCCCCACCACCACCACCCACCACCTCCCCCTGCCCCCCACCACCACCACCCACCACCTCCCCCTGCCCCCACCACCCACCACCTCCCCCTGCCGCCACCACCCACCACCTCCCCCTGCCCCCACCACCCACCACCTCCCCCTGCCCCCCACCACCCACCACCTCCCCCTGCCCCCACCACCCACCACCTCCCCCTGCCCCCCACCACCCACCACCTCCCCCTGCCCCACCACCCACCACCTCCCCCTGCCCCGCCACCCACCACCTCCCCCTGCCCCCCACCACCACCACCCACCACCTCCCCCTGCCCCACCACCCACCACCTCCCCCTGCCCCCCACCACCCACCACCTCCCCCTGCCCCCCACCACCACCACCCACCACCTCCCCTGCCCCCACCACCTCCCCCTGCCCCCCCACCACCACCTCCCCGTGCCCCCACCACCCACCAACTCCCCCTGCCCCGCCACCCACCACCTCCCCCTGCCCCCCACCACCACCACCCACCACCTCCCCCTGCCCCCCACCACCACCACCCACCACCTCCCCCTGCCCCCCACCACCACCACCCACCACCTCCCCCTGCCCCCACCACCCACCACCTCCCCCTGCCGCCACCACCCACCACCTCCCCCTGCCCCCACCACCCACCACCTCCCCCTGCCCCCCACCACCCACCACCTCCCCCTGCCCCCACCACCCACCACCTCCCCCTGCCCCCCACCACCCACCACCTCCCCCTGCCCCACCACCCACCACCTCCCCCTGCCCCGCCACCCACCACCTCCCCCTGCCCCCCACCACCACCACCCACCACCTCCCCCTGCCCCCCACCACCACCACCCACCACCTCCCCCTGCCCCCCACCACCACCACCCACCACCTCCCCCTGCCCCCACCACCCACCACCTTCCCCTGCCCCCCACCACCCACCACCCACCACCTCCCCCTGCCGCCACCACCCACCACCTCCCCCTGCCCCCACCACCCACCACCTCCCCCTGCCCCCCACCACCCACCACCTCCCCCTGCCCCCACCACCCACCACCTCCCCCTGCCCCCCACCACCCACCACCTCCCCCTGCCCCACCACCCACCACCTCTCCCTGCCCCCCACCACCCACCACCTCTCCCTGCCCCCCACCACCACCACCCACCACCTCTCCCTGCCCCCCACCACCACCACCACCACCCACCACCTCCCCCTGCCCCCCAGGGCCCCACGGAGGCTCCAGGTGCGGCCGGGCCCAGCGGTCGGCCGCGTCGCTTCGTGCGGGGGAGCGGTGGTGCGACGGTGAGCGCAGCGCTCTGGGGCCGACGGCGTCGCCTAGGTCGGCTGGGCCTTAAAGTGGGGTGTGTGGTGCGGTGTGTGGTGCGGTGTGTGGTGGGGTGTGCGGTGGGGTGTGTGGTGGGGTGTGCGGTGGGGTGTGCGGTGGGGTGTGCGGTGGGGTGGGGTGTGTGGTGCGGTGTGTGGTTCGGTGTGCGGTGGGGGTGTGCGGTGGGGGTGTGCGGTGGGGTGTGCGGTGGGGTGTGCGGTGGGGTGTGCGGTGCGGTGTGCGGTGCGGTGTGCGGTGGGGTGTGCGGTGCGGTTCGGTACGACGACAGCGTTGAGTGGCACCTGTGAAGGCCGTCACGGCACACGAGGGGGTGGGTGGCCAGCACCACGCCCGGCCGACTTTGTCTCCCCAGTGGCGATGTTTACTACATACAGCACAAGGCTACTCGTTTTGAGGCTGAATCGACCTAGGGCAGGCCCAGGACCGGTTCGCTGGTGTTGGTCGTGAGCAGGAATCCACCTCAGGGCGCCGGGTTAATAACGCAGCGCGCTAACCGCTACACTACCGCTCCCCAGACTGACACACATGCACCGACACACACACTGACACACACAGACACACACACATTGCCACACACTGCCACGCACTGACACACTGCCACACACACTGACACGCACAGACAACAACAACAACCGCCATTCGCCACTAAGTGGCGGTGACGTCACCACGACGCTTGTGCCAGGCCATGTGCACCTTGAGGCCACGTGAAGTGTCGAACGCCCGCGGGCAGGAGGTCACAGGGCAGACCCAAGTGTCACGGGTCGACTGACTAAGATGACTGAGATGACTGGCTGATGCACCACCTGTGCCCCCTACTGTGCCAACCTGCTGTGCTTTAGCCACCCGGCGCTCCGCTCGTTGTTGTGAGCGTCGCTCCTCCACCCTCCGTTCTTGTTGGAGGGCGACTGCCTCCAACTGCCCAGTAGCGTCCTTCACGAGCCTCCTCCACAGAGGCCGATCTTGACACCGCTGGTACCACTCATCGGCAAGTCCACTCAGCTCCACGTCCTCCTGTACCACATCACTCCATCTCTTCTCTAGCCCGTGCCGCGCCCGTTTAGCCCCCTCGATCCGGCCGAACAAAAGCTGTTTAGGCATGCGGTGGCTGGGCATGCGGGCTACATGACCCAGCCATCGCAGCCTTGCCTGCCGGAGGAGCTCACTGATGGGACCTTGCCCAGATCTTACTAGGATTTGTGAGCTCCTCACACAATCCAGCCAGGTTAAACCCAGGATGGATCGTAGGCAGGCTAGCCTAAATGTTTCTAACCGGCGAAGATGTTCCATTAGAGGGGTCCACGTTTCGCAAGCATAGAGAAGGGAGGGAATGACCGTGGCCGAGAAGACCAGAAGCTTAGTGCGGAGCGACAGACCAGGTAGCTTCCACACAGCGTTACGCAACCGATGAAAAGATATTGCCGCTCGACTGATTCGGAGTGAGACCTCTGCTGTTAAACTGGAGCCGGTCATAAGCACACTGCCCAGGTATGGGAAACTCTCACACTCTCACACAGGCACACACACTGCCACACACACTGCCACACACACACACTGACACACTGCCACACACACTGTCACGCACTGACACAAAAGATAAAGATCCCCCGTATAGCCCTCACAGACTGTAGGGGCAAGTGCTGTAAGCGAACACCTATAAAGGCCGGCACGGCACACGAATGGGTGGGTGGCCAACACCACGCCTGGCCGCCTTTGTCTCCCTAGTGGCGATGTTTACACATCACACCAGGTACTCATTTGAGGTTGAGTAGACCTAGGGGAGGCCCAGGACCGGTTCAGATAATCGTCACCACTGGGTGTTGGCCGTGAGCGGGAATCGAACCTGGGCTGCCAGGTTCGTACCGCAGCGCACTAACCGCCACACACACTGAATCACTGACACACACAGACACACACTCCCACACACACTGAATCACTGACACACACAGACAAAAAGATCCCCCATATAGTCTTAACAGACTGTAGGGACAAGTGCTGTTAGCGAGCACCTTTGAAGGCCGGAACGGTACACGAGGGGGTGGGTGGCCAGCACCACGCCCGACCGCCTTTGTCTCCCTAGTGGCAATGTTTACACACCGCACCAGGTACTCATTTTAGGCTGAGTCGACCTAGGGGAGGCCCGGGACCGGTTCAGATAATCGTCACTGGTGTTGGCCGTGAGCGGGAATCGAACCCGGGTCGCCAGGTTCATAGCGCAGCACGCTAACCGCTACACTATCGCTCCCCATTGCCACACACACGCTGACACACACACACTGACAAACACACTGCCACACACGCTGACACACACACACACTGACAAACACACACACACGCACTGACACACACACTGCATCATTGACACACACAGACACACACTGCCACACACACTGCATCACTGACACACACAGACACACATTGCCACACACACTGACACACACACACTGACACACACACACTGACACACACACACTGACACACACACACTGACACACACACGCACACTGACACACACACACTGACACACACACACTGACACACACACACTGACACACACACTGCCACACATACCAGACAGCGACCTTCAGAGTCTGTGCGACTCCCAGAGCCACAACTCTAGCACACGCATTCTCTTTTCCTCGAGAGAGAGAGAGAGGGGGGACGAGAGAGCACGAGAGAGAGAGAGGGAGCTCTAGAGAGAGATCGGAAGAGTGAGAGGGAGAGAATGAGAAGAGATATGTGGGGGAGGGGAGAGTCACAGAGTGTGAAAGGGAGTGCGAGGAAGAGAGAATCGACGTCTTCACCAATCCGCGATACAAGAGACGGGGACAGCGAGAGACTGAGACAGCGAGAGACGGAGACAGTGAGAGACTGAGACAGCAAAAGACGGAGACAGCGAGAGACGGAGACAGCGAGAGACGGAGACAGCGAGAGACTGAGACAGCGATAGACTGAGACAGCGAGAGACTGAGACAGCGAGAGACGGAGACAGCGAGAGACAGAGACAGCGAGAGACGGAGACAGCGAGAGACTGGGACAGCGAGAGACTGGGACAGCGAGAGACGGGGACAGCGAGAGACTGAGACAGCGAGAGACTGAGACAGCGAGAGACTGAGACAGCGAGAGACGGAGACAGCGAGAGACGGAGACAGTGAGAGACTGAGACAGCGAAAGACGGAGACAGCGAGAGACGGAGACAGCGAGAGACTGAGACAGCGAGAGACTGAGACAGCGAGAGACGGAGACAGCGAGATATGGAGACAGCGAGAGACGGAGACAGCGAGACACGGAGACAGCGAGAGACTGAGACAGCGAGAGACTGGGACAGCGAGAGACGGGGACAGCGAGAGACTGAGACAGCGAGAGACGGAGACAGCGAGAGACTGAGACAGCGAGAGACTGAGACAGCGAGAGACGGAGACAGCGAGAGACTGAGACAGCGAGAGAATGAGACTGCGAGAGACTGAGATTGAGACAGCGAGAGACTGAGACAGCGAGAGACGGAGACAGTGAGAGACTGAGACGGCGAGAGACTGAGACAGCGAGAGACGGAGACAGCGAGAGACTGAGACAGCGAGAGACTGAGACAGCGAGAGACGGGGACAGCGAGAGACTGAGACAGCGAGAGACTGAGACAGCGAGAGACTGAGACAGCGAGAGACGGAGACAGCGAGAGACTGAGACAGCGAGAGACGGAGACAGCGAGAGACGGAGACAGTGAGAGACTGAGACAGCGAAAGACGGAGACAGCGAGAGACGGAGACAGCGAGAGACTGAGACAGCGAGAGACTGAGACAGCGAGAGACGGAGACAGCGAGATATGGAGACAGCGAGAGACGGAGACAGCGAGACACGGAGACAGCGAGAGACTGAGACAGCGAGAGACTGAGACAGCGAGAGACGGAGACAGCGAGAGACTGAGACAGCGAGAGACGGAGACAGCGAAAGACGGAGACAGCGAGAGACGGTGACAGCGAGAGACTGAGACAGCGAGAGACTGAGACAGCGAGAGACTGAGACAGCGAGAGACTGAGATTGAGACAGCGAGAGACTGAGACAGCGAGAGACGGAGACAGCGAGAGACTGAGATTGAGACAGCGAGAGACTGAGACAGCGAGAGACTGAGACAGCGAGAGACGGGGACAGCGAGAGACTGAGACAGCGAGAGACGGAGACAGTGAGAGACTGAGACGGCGAGAGACGGGGACAGCGAGAGACTGAGACGGCGAGAGCCTGAGACGGCGAGAGACGGAGACGGCGAGAGACGGAGACAGCGAGAGACTGAGACAGCGAGAGACGGAGACAGCGAGAGACGGAGACAGCGAGAGACGGAGACAGTGAGAGACTGAGACAGCGAGAGACGGGGACAGCGAGAGACGGGGACAGCGAGAGACTGAGACAGTGAGAGACTGAGACAGCGAGAGACTGAGACAGCGAGAGACGGAGACAGCGAGACACGGAGACAGCGAGAGACGGTGACAGCGAGAGATTGAGACAGCGAGAGACTGAGACAGCGAGAGATTGAGACAGCGAGAGACTGAGACAGCGAGAGACGGAGACAGCGAGAGACTGAGATTGAGACAGCGAGAGACTGAGACAGCGAGAGACTGAGACAGCGAGAGACGGGGACAGCGAGAGACTGAGACAGCGAGAGACGGAGACAGTGAGAGACTGAGACGGCGAGAGACGGGGACAGCGAGAGACTGAGACGGCGAGAGCCTGAGACGGCGAGAGACGGAGACGGCGAGAGACGGAGACAGCGAGAGACTGAGACAGCGAGAGACGGAGACAGCGAGAGACGGAGACAGCGAGAGACGGAGACAGTGAGAGACTGAGACAGCGAGAGACGGGGACAGCGAGAGACGGGGACAGCGAGAGACTGAGACAGATAGACACTTATACAGCGAGACAATGATACAGCGAGAGACGGAGACAGCGAGACACGGAGACAGCGGGACACTGAGTTAGGGGGATACTGAGACAGCGAGAGACTGAGACAGCGGGATACTGAGACAGCGAGAGACTGAGACAGCGAGAGACGGGGACAGCGAGAGACGGGGACAGCGAGAGACGGAGACAGCGAGAGACGGGGACAGCGAGAGACTGAGACAGTGAGAGACGGGGACAGCGAGAGACGGAGACAGCGAGAGACTGAGACAGCGAGAGACGGAGACAGTGAGAGACTGAGACAGCGAGAGACGGAGACAGCGAGAGACGCGGACAGCGAGAGACTGAGACAGCGAGAGACGGAGACAGTGAGAGACTGAGACAGTGAGAGACTGAGACAGCGAGAGACTGAGACAGCGAGAGACGGAGACAGCGAGAGACGGAGACAGCGAGAGACTGAGACAGCGAGAGACGGGGACAGCGAGAGACGGAGACAGCGAGAGACGGGGACAGCGAGAGACGGGGACAGCGAGAGACTGAGATTGAGACAGCGAGAGACTGAGACAGCGAGAGACGGGGACAGCGAGAGACGGGGACAGCGAGAGACTGAGACGGCGAGAGACGGGGACAGCGAGATATGGAGACAGCGAGAGACGGAGACAGCGAGACACGGAGACAGCGAGAGACTGAGACGGCGAGAGCCTGAGACGGCGAGAGACGGAGACGGCGAGAGACGGAGACAGCGAGAGACTGAGACAGCGAGAGACGGAGACAGCGAGAGACTGAGACAGCGAGAGACTGAGACAGCGAGAGACTGAGACAGCGAGACACGGAGACAGCGAGAGACTGAGACAGCGAGAGACGGAGACAGCGAGAGACGGGGACAGCGAGAGACGGAGACAGCGAGAGACGGGGACAGCGAGAGACTGAGAGAGCGAGAGACTGAGACAGCGAGAGACGGAGACAGCGAGAGACTGAGACAGCGAGAGACGGAGACAGCGAGAGACGGAGACAGTGAGAGACTGAGATTGAGACAGCGAGAGACTGAGACAGCGAGAGACGCGGACAGCGAGAGACTGAGACAGCGAGAGACGGAGACAGTGAGAGACTGATACAGCGAGAGACTGGGACAGCGAGAGACGGAGACAGTGAGAGACTGAGACAGCGAGAGACGGAGACAGTGAGAGACTGAGACAGTGAGAGACGGAGACAGCGAGAGACGGAGACAGCGAGAGACGGAGACAGCGAGAGACCGAGACAGCGAGAGACCGAGACGGCGAGAGACGGAGACAGCGAGAGACGGAGACGGCGAGAGACCGAGACGGCGAGAGACCGAGACGGCGAGAGACTGAGACGACGAGAGACGGGGACAGCGAGAGACGGGGACAGCGAGAGACTGAGAGTGAAGGAGAGAGTGAAGGAGCGAGTGAAGGAGAGAGTGAAGGAGAGAGTGAAGGAGAGAGTGAAGGAGAGAGTGAGCGAGAGAGTGAAGGAGAGAGTGAAGGAGAGAGTGAGCGAGAGAGTGAAGGAGCGAGCGAGCGAGAGAGTGAAGGAGAGAGTGAAGGAGCGAGTGAGCGAGAGAGTGAAGGAGAGAGTGAAGGAGAGAGTGAGCGAGAGAGTGAAGGAGCGAGCGAACGAGAGAGTGAAGGAGCGAGTGAAGGAGCGAGTGAAGGAGCGAGTGAAGGAGCGAGTGAGCGAGAGACTAAAGGAGCGAGTGAAGGAGCGAGTGAGCGACAGAGTAAAGGAGAGAGTGAAGGAGAGAGTGAAGGAGAGAGTGAAGGAGCGAGTGAAGGAGCGAGTGAGCGAGAGAGTGAAGGAGAGAGTGAAGGAGAGAGTGAAGGATTCCAGGCGGCTCCCCAGCCATCTCTCCCCATCTCCGCGCTAACTCAGGCGTCTAAGAGCGATGCCACGGCTTGTGGGAATATTCTCCCACATTCACGTGCCCACCCCATTCCCGTCTCCGAACGATAATAAACTCCGCACGCCAATAATTTCTGTGATGTGCAAAACTAATTATTAGCCGTGAAATTGCCCGTGACGTAGCCAACACAAGAGACAAAGATCCCCTGTATAGGCTTAACTGACTGTAGGGGCAAGTGCTGCTGGAGAGCACCTAATGAAGGCCGGCACAGCACACGAGGGGGTGGCCAACACCACGCCCGGCCGCTTTTGTCTCCCCGGTGGCGATGTTGACAACATCGCATCAGGTGCCAGCTCAGGGGAGGCCCAGGATCGGTTCAGATAATCGTCACTGGTGTTGGCCGTGAGCGAGAATCGAACTCGAGTCGCCGGGTTCGTTACGCAGCGCGCTAACCGCTGGCACCACTTTCCCCGACGCACACACAGTGACACGCACACACAGTGACACGCACACACAGTGACACGCACACACAGTGACACGCGCACACACGCACACACACACGCACACACGCGCACACGCAACAACAACAACAACCGCCATTCGCCACTAAGTGGCGGTGATGTCACTACGACGCTTGTGCCAGGCTATGTGCAGGTTGAGGCCACGTGAAGTGCCGAACGCCCGCTGGCAGGAGGTCACGGGGCAGACCCAGCAGATGTCCCGGGTCGACTGACTGAGATGAGTGGCTGATGCACCACCTGTCCCTCTACTGTTCCAACTTGCTGTGCTTTATCTACCCTGTGCTCCGTTCGTTGTTGTGAGCGTCGCTCCTCCGCCCTCCGTTGTTGTTGGAGGGCGACTGCCTCCAACTGCCCAGTAGCGTCCTTCACGAGCCTCCTCCACTGAGGCCGATCTTGACACCGCTGGTACCACTCATCGGCAAGTCCACTCAGCTCCACGTCCTCCTGTACCACATCACTCCATCTCTTCTCTAGCCCGTGCCGCGCCCGTTTAGCGCCCTGGATCCGGTCGAACAAAAGCTGTTTCGGCATGCGGTGGCTGGGCATGCGGGCTACATGACCCAACCAACGCAGCCTTGCCTGCCGGAGGAGCTCACCGATGGGATTTTGTCCAGATCTTTTAAAGATTTGCGAGCTCCTCAAACAATTCAGCCTGAATTTCGATTTAAAGCTTTCGTGACTGCAATGATTCATCTTCTTTGGTTCTTTCGGTAAAGTCACGTAGAATGAGAATAAAATAATAAATTGATAAAATAAAATAACATAACACAATAATATTCTCACGACGTTTTGGCCACAACACAAGCGGCCTTCATCAGGTGAAGGGACGAGACTGTCTGGTAGGACAGCGCTGGAGTGAAAGAGCCACGTTCAGATCACGACCTTTAAGCTGTGTGAGAGGAAACAAGGCGCTTTGTTTCCTCTCACACAGCTTAAAGGTCGTGATCTGAACGTGGCTCTTTCACTCCAGCGCTGTCCTACCAGACAGTCTCGTCCCTTCACCTGATGAAGGCCGCTTGTGTTGTGGCCGAAACGTCGTGAGAATATTATTGTGTTATGCTATTTTATTTTATCAATTTATTATTTTATTCTCATTCTACGTGACTTTACTGAAAGAACCAAAGAAGATCAATCCAGCCTGGTTAAACCCAGGATGGATCGTAAGCTGGCCAGTTTAAATGTTTGTAACCGGCGAAGATGTTCCTTTAGGGGGGTCCACGTTTCGCATGCGTAGAGAAGGGAGGGAATGACTGGCCAAGTCGATCTGAAGAGGAGCGACAGACCAGGTAGCTTCCACACAGCGTTATGCAACCGATGAAAAGATAATGTCGCTCGACTGATTCCGAGTGAGACCTCTGCTGTCAAAACGGAGCCGGTCATAAGCACACTGCCCAGGTATAAGAAACTCTCCACTCTCTCCACAACTGCCCCATCACCAATTGGGAGTTGTAGGGGTGGAGTGTCCGATGGTAAAAAATACCCAAGGCAGGTGCTTAGTTTTGGTGGGGCTGGTGGTAAGGCCCCACCTTTTAGTGGCAAGCTCCAGGTTCAGCAGCAGCACATGCAAGTCCTCCTCTGAGTGAGCAGCAATTAACAAATCATCGGCATACGTAAGATGGTTGACCAATAGGGAGCCAACCCTTGGCTGCACCCGGACATCGATCAGCCTCCCATTGTATCTGTACCAGATAGAAATTCGTCCGGTACAGCCATCGAAGGCTTCACGAACTACGTGGTCGAAATAGATGTTAAATAATGTTGGAGCCAGAGAACATCCCTGTCGCAAACCAAGGTGAACAGGGAATGGCTCCGACTCCCGGCCACGTAGTTTTACCCGGGCCCGCTCACCATCATGAAGGTCCTTAATGATCGTGAGCAGAGGGTCAGGGACTCCGAAAGCACGAAGAATAACCCAGAGCCCAGGCCTATTGATGGTGTCATAGGCCTTGACCAGGTCAATAAAGCAGAGATGTAGGTCTTGTTGGAATTCCCTACACCTCTGCTGTAGCAGACGGACAGAAAATATGTCATCTGTGCAGGACCGCCCTTTCCTGAAACCGCATTGGGGCTCCGCAAGCATCTCCTCAGCGTGGCTAGCAAGGCCATGTTGAATAATCCTTGCCAGGACCTTTCCGGGCACACTGAGGAGTGAGATGCCCCTGTAGTTGTTACAGTCTGTGCGGTCCCTCTTCTTAAAAAGGCGGATCACCAGGACATCCTTCCAATCCTGCGGAACCCGTCCAGTGGTCCAGACTGTTGTCATGATGTCATGTACGGCAGTCTGTGCACAAACACCACTCTCCCTCAGCATTTCGCTTGGGAGATCATCTCTGCCCGCTGCCTTTCCTGGTCTCAGACTCCGGATCGCCTTCAGTACTTCCTCAACAAATGGCACCTCAGCCAGCCACTCACAGGGGGTGACTTCTTCTTCCAATATTTGAGGCACCGCAGCCTCAGCAGGGTCATCCTCACTCTGTGCCACGATGTTTTCCAGGCTGAGGGATTTCCCCTCCCCCAGGACCTCACAGAAATGCTCAGCAAATCTGCAAACCAGTTCCTGGGGGTTGGAGATTGGATCACCATTCTTTCTATATCCCCTGATGGTGGTAATAGGTGTGGCGCTGCAAGTAACTTTTTTGATGGAGTTAAATAGCGATTTGTGATCGCAGGCCATTGAGGCAGACTCCATCTCCACAGCAACCCACGACCACCACCCATCCTTTCAGCGCCTCATGGCTAAAGTGTGGTGGGGTAAAGTGTGGTGTGGTAAAGTGTGGTGGGGTAAAGTGTGGTGTGGTAAAGTGTGGTGAGGTAGAGTGTGGTGGGGTAAAGTGTGGTGGGGGAGAGTGTGGTGGGGTAAAGTGTGGTGGGGTAGAGTGTGGTGGGGTAAAGTGTGGTGGGGGAGAGTGTGGTGGGGTAGAGTGTAGTGTGGTACAGTGTGGTGGGGTAAAGTGTGGTGGGGTAGAGTGTGGTGGGGTAGAGTGTGCTGGGGTAAAGTGTGATGGAGTAAAGTGTGGTGGGGTAGAGTGTGGTAAAGTGTGGTGTGGTAAAGTGTGGTGTGGTAAAGTGTGGTGGGGTAGAGTGTGGTGGGGTAGAGTGTGGTGGGGTAGAGTGTGATGGAGTAAAGTGTGGTTGGGTAGAGTGTGGTGGGGTAGAGTGTGGTGGGGTAGAGTGTGGTGGGGTAGAGTGTGGTGGGGGAGAGTGTGGTGGGGGAGAGTGTGGTGGGGTAGAGTGTAGTGTGGTACAGTGTGGTGGGGTAAAGTGTGGTGGGGTAGAGTGTGGTGGGGTAGAGTGTGCTGGGGTAAAGTGTGATGGAGTAAAGTGTGGTGGGGTAGAGTGTGGTAAAGTGTGGTGTGGTAAAGTGTGGTGTGGTAAAGTGTGGTGGGGTAGAGTGTGGTGGGGTAGAGTGTGGTGGGGTAGAGTGTGATGGAGTAAAGTGTGGTTGGGTAGAGTGTGGTGGGGTAGAGTGTGGTGGGGTAAAGTGTGGTAAAGTGTGGTGGGGTAGAGTGTGGTGGGGTAAAGTGTGGTAAAGTGTGGTGCGGTAAAGTGTGGTAAAGTGTGGTAGAGTGTGGTGGGGTAAAGTGTGGTGGGGTAGAGTGTGGTGGGTAAAGTGTGGTGTGGTAAAGTGTGGTGCGGTAAAGTGTGGTAAAGTGTGGTAAAGTGTGGTGGGGTAAAGTGTGGTGGGGTAGAGTGTGGTGGGTAGAGTGTGGTGGGGTAAAGTGTGGTGGGGTAGAGTGTGGTGGTGTAAAGTGCGGGTGACTCTCCTCGCCCCCTTCCTTGGCCCTGCACTCAGCCAGCATGGCAGAGTGCAGGGCGAAGGAATCCGCGAGTGGAGGCCGCCGGGCAAGCAGTGTGGCGTTGTTGCGCAATTGCAGGGCTGCGCCTTCACCCCCCCCCCCTCCAACCAAGTCACGGAGCTATCGACGACAACCCGGCATGCACCACGCGAGCGGTGCCCGCTCACTATTGCCACGGGTGCTGGTGACACGCACGGGTGCTGGTGACACGCACGGGTGCTGGTGACACGCACGGGTGCTGGTGACACGCACGGGTGCTGGTGACACGCACGGGTGCTGGTGACACGCACGGGTGCTGGTGACACGCACGGGTGCTGGTGACACGCACGGGTGCTGGTGACACGCACGGGTGCTGGTGACACGCACGTGAACAGCAACAGGTCGCCGCTCACCTCGTCAGGGAGGAGCGTGAACCACTGCCGCGTGAACTCCGCCCAGCCTCGCAGCGGCGGCGGCGGCGGCTTTCGCCTGGGCCACCGAACGGAGCACGGCACTTTTGGATGCGCTTCTGCGGCCGTCTGGAACGATGCTGCCTTTACGATATGAGGAAGCCACTAGGGGAGCTGCGATGCACTTTTAAATCATTTAGATTGAGACATTCGTTTGTTCGGAGCTGCTTTCTGGTGCTTAGTTTGTTATCCTTCCCCGCGCACTCCGATTAGCGTGGTTGGCTACGTACGGTGCAAACAAAATTGCAACGCACATACAGACGTGCGGGGTGGGTCCACACCTCAGCGATAACCGGGGCGGGCTGTCGGCATTCGAACCGCGAACCTTTTTCTAACGAGGGGCTGAACCCCCGTTGCCTGCAGGTCACAGAACAGCCTGCACCACCACCACCCCCACCTCCTCCTCCTCAGCCTTCCCATAGCCGCACCCAACAGGAATCTCAACTCCAGCACGGGGCAGGTTTCTCATGCTCAGCCGGCCGGCCACGTGACCCCCCTGGGACATCACAATTATTGAAAGGCGAAGCAAAACAAAGCGAATCTCACGTCTGTTGATATTTGTGTAAACTCCCCACGATGCTATTCATCACCTCCCGCTTACGGCCATGGGGGAGGGGTAGCGGGGGTGGGGTGTAAATAAATAATTCGGTGCAGCCTTAAGAAGTGGCCACAAGAGCGATTTTACCAAATTTAGTCCGAGTTTGGCTCGCTCCGGTGAATGTTCTTGAGATGCAAAACGATAGCCGCTCACTCGCTCGCTGGCTTAGGTAAACACTCGGCCTCGTAGGGACTAAATGCTTGTCATCGTCATCCTTCATCCACACACTCGCGCATCTCTCACTCTCTCACTCGCTCGTTCACTCGTGAATCCACTCACTCGCTCATCCACGCACTCATCCACACGCTCACTCGGATCTCTCACTCACTCTGACTGATAAATCGACTCGCTTGTAAATTCATTCATACACCCGCTCATTCACTCACTCACTCACTCATCCACACGCTCACTCGTCCATACACTCACTCGTCCATACACTCACTCGTCCATACACTCACTCATGCACTTAAACAGCACTCACTACTCACTGTACACCCCCCTCTTTCACCCACCAAAGTAAAATCATTACCCCCGCTCAAGGACCAGGCGAGTGAAGCCCATCCTCTCTCGTATCGGCCATGCCCTTATTATCACAGCGGTGGAAATTCCACTATCAAGGCAGAAGAACAACAACAATCCCTTGGCTCCCAAACCTATCGGAAATTCCACATTCCTATGGCAGGGTTAGCGGGTTAGCAGGGTGTCGGGGTGGGGGTATGCAGAGTCCATTCATAGAACAACAACAACAACCCCTTGGCTCCCACACCGATCGGTGGAATATCATCGCAGCTGGGAGGAGGAGGGAGGAGGTGGAGGGAGGAGGAGGAGGAGGAGGGAGAAGGAGGGAGGAGGTGGAGGAGGTGGGAGGAGGAGGAGGTGGAGGAAGAGGGAGGTGGAGGAGGAAGTGGAGGAGGAGGGAGGAGAAGGAGGGAGGAGGTGGAGGAGGAGGAGGGAGGAGGAGGTGGTGGAGGAGGAGTGTGGTGGAGGAGGTGGAGGAGGAAGAGGTGGTGGAGGAGGAGGTGGAGGAGGTGGATTTTGGTGGAGGAGGTGGATTTTGGTGGAGGAGGTGGAGGGAGGAGGAGGTGGTGGAGGAGGAGGTGGAGGAGGCTGCCGCTTTAGTGGCCGTAGCCGGGCAACGCGGCGTGAGAGTCGGGGGGGGGGGGGCTCGTGGAGTGACTCATGGCGGTGGTGGTGGCGGTGGCGGTGGTGGTGGTGTTTGTGAGAATCCCGCGGTGTCGGTGAGTGACTGATGGTGGTGGCCGAAAGAATCCCGCGGTGTCGGGGACTGATGATGGTGGTGGTGGTGGTTGAGAGAATTCCGTGCTGTCGGGGACAAACGAGCGGCCCCATTCACGTCCCGCCGCCGTCTCCTCGTGAAAGCCCCGGGAGGTGTGGGTGGGGGGGGGGTCGGGGGGGGCGATGGGAGGGGGGGCGAGAGGGGGGGCGAGAGGGGGGGGGCGGGAGGGGGGGGGCGAGAGGGGGGGGCGAGAGGGGGGGTCCCTATGGGACCGTCGCTCCCCCCCCACCGCCGCTCACCGCCTGGGTTCGGATCTGGGGTTTGGTCGGCTGTAATGGAATTGAAAGTTCTCTCGTGTGCAGCAAGTTGGTGGTCTCAGGCCGGTCACCGATAAGTTACACGTATATGCTCACTCGTACACTCACCCACTTACCCAACCACTCACTCACCAACTCACCCACTCACACACCCACTTGCTCAACCACTCACCCACTCACTCAATCACCTACCCATTCACTAACTCACCCGGTCATCCACTCACTCATCCACTCACTCATCCACTTACTCAACCACCCACCTACTCCCTCACTCAATAACTCACTCATTCACTAACTCACCCGCTCACCCACTTTCTCCATCACTCACTCATCCACTCATTCAACCATTCACATACTCACCCGGTCATCCACTCACTCACCCACCCACTTATTCAACCACCCACTCACACACTCACTCAATCATTCGCTAACTCACCCACTCAATCATTCACTAACTCACCCACTCATTCACGAATTCACCCACTCACCCATTCACTCACTCACCCACCCACCCCACTGCAGGTCACACCACCTCTCTCTCTGCTACCATTCTCGCACCGCTCCACTCCCCAAATTCAACTCCCAACATTATCACCACCACCATCGCATCTGATCTCCCACGCTCGTAACAACAACAACAGTAACCTCGCTCGATTCCAGACACGTGTTACACCCTCCTGATCTATTACACACTTCAACTTGTGCTGTTCGTTGCTGGCCGTTTGGAGCGTTGGGCCCTTTGGGCTCTGTGCTCAGCAACCGTAATAATGATAGAAAAACATTCTCAACATGTTTAAAAAAAAACTTAAACAGAGAAAACCCAGAGAGAGAGAGAGACGATGATTGAAATTGGCTGCTCATATACCACTGATTAGGTTAATTAGAAATGGGAAAAAAACACCCAATATTAATATGATTAATATTATTGTCTTCTTTGGGTCTTTCGGTAAAGTCACGTAGAATGAGAATATAATAATAAAATAAAATAACACAATAAAATTCTCACGTCGCGAGAATTTTATTGTTATTTTATTTATTGTATTCTCATTCGACGTGACTTTACCGAAAGAACCAAAGAAGATGAATCCTTGCAGTCACGAAAGCTTTAAATCGAAATTTAATATTATTGTTTTAAAATAATGGTTCTCATTGCATTCTCACGACGTGTTCATGTTACCAGCTCAACAGCGCGCCACGGTCACAAATCATGTTCAGGTGTTCTCAGAGAGACGTGTTGAATGTGATTGTTTCAACAAGCAGGAACAATAAATTCGTTCACGACAACACCAAAGGATGTTCGCGTCACACACGACCGGAAATGATCTCTGAAAGAGAGAGAGAGACACGGTGCGAGCGGGAGTCGAAACGCGTGGCACAATCGTGCAAAGGGCATCCTAAGCGCCCCCCGCAACCCCCGCTTCTTTAAAAAGCCACGCACCTCGCCTCCCGGAATTACAGGGGTACACGCATGTCCCAGCTTTAGCTTTGATGAGGACCTTTAACATTGCCCAGTGTCCCACAGTCATGATACAGAGCGAGAGAGACTTTTGACTTTTAGACAACTTGTATTGCTGCCAGCAGCAGCAACAGCACTGGAGCAGATTTCGATACGAAACACAGAGTCACCAGCAACAAATAACGCAACACAACAAAGCCTCGCGCTGCGGTCACGTGGCGCTAGACGCACCACGCCAAAACAGAGAGAGCGAGAGGGAGGCCCATTGGGCCCACCAAACGCCAAGCGGCCAGCAACACTCGGCACTGTCAGAGGTGATGTAGGTCACAGGGGTGGGCGACGACGACGCGTCTTAAAGCGAGCGAGGTTGTTGTTCTCGTTGTTGTTGTTGTTAAGAACTCGGGGGAGAAGAGTCGATGGTGGTGATGATGATGATGGTCGTGATGGTGATGGTCGTGATGGTGGTGACTGTGGTCGTGATGGTGATGGGAAGTTAATGTCGAAGTGGATCGGTGCGATGGAAGAGGCAGAGAGAGAGGTTAGGTGACCTGCAGTGTGGTCAGTGGGTGGGCGGGTGGGGTGGGTGGGCGAGTGGGTGGGTGAGTGAGTGAGTTAGTGGGTGAGTGGGTGGGCGAGTGGGTGGGTGGGTGGATGGGTGGGTAAGTGGGTGGGTGGATGGGTGAGTGGGTGTGTGAGTGTGTTGTTGTCACCTGCAGTGTGGTCATTGGGTGGGTGAGTGGGTGGGTGGGTGAGAGAGAGGTTAAGTGGATGGGTGTGTGAGTGTGTTGTTATGACCCGCAGTGTGGTGGGTGAGTGGGTAAGTAGGTGGATGAGTGTGTTGTTGTGACCTGCAGTGTGGCGAGTGCGCGAGTGGGTGGGTGGGCGATCGAGCGGGTGTGCGATGGGTGGGTGAGCGGGTGGGTGAGTGAGTGGGTGAGTGAGTGGGTGAGTGAGTGAGTGAGTGCGTATGTGGGTGAATGGGGGGGGTGAGTGAGTTAGTGGGTGGGTGGGTGAGTGAGTTAGTGGGTGAGTGGGTGGGTGAGTGAGTGAGTGGATGAGTGAGTATTGTTTTGACCTGCAGTGTGGTGGATTAGACAAAGCTGTCAGTCTGCTACATACCCGAGTCGTAGACTCGGGAGGAATCCGTGAATGAAGTTCATGGGAACAGTAACCATGGCAGTTGTAATAGCAAGAGATGAGTGATCAGGAGGCGACTGACCGCTAGTGAGTGAGGTCTTATTCAGTTGTCCATGCACTACTGGATGTTGAGCTGCCCACTGACTAATCCATCGCATAAATTCACTCATAAAGCCATCCATTCACTCACTCACAAAACCACAATTCCACTTGGTCGCTCACCCACACACGCCAAAACGCACACACATCCACTCACTCGCTCACCGTCCTCCAGACCACAGTACTCACTCAGAAACACGCGCTCAGAGTGGGTGGCTGCTGCTCTACAATTCCACATGGTGGTGGTGATGATGATGAGAAACGTCTTTGAGCGATCATTTGTAACAGCCGGGTCGCTTCCGAAAAAAGGTTTACGTACCAGCTCAGTGGCCACTTACCTGGTAGAAATAAATTACAAAAAATGTTTTAGTAGTTTGATATCGGCCGTCATTCTCCCCCCCACCCCACGCTCGCTCACTCCCAAACCTGCCTCCTCCCCAATACAAGGCCCTCAATTTTCAACGTTCCCCACGCTCCAGGGTCAGAACCACCCCATGGTTTGACCACTACCACAACGCAATTGTTGCTACCGTCACGTAAATTACTACGAAAGGGTCAGAGGTCAAAATTTTGGATTTTCTCTCTCACACAAAAGACAAAGATCCCCCGTGTAGCCTTAACAAAATGTTGGGGCAAGTGCTGTTAGCGAGCACGTATGACGGCCGGCACGGTACACGAGGAGGTGGGTGGTCAGCACTACCCCGGACCGTCTTTGTCTCCCCAGTGGCGACGTTTACAAACCGCACACTGGATATTTGAGGCCGAGTCGACCTAGGGGAGGCCCAGGACCAATTCATGTAATCGTCACTGGTGTTGACCGTGAGTGGGAATCCAACTCGGGTCTCCAGGTTCGTAGAGCAGCGCGCTAACCGCTGCACTACCGCTCCCCACACACACACGCACACACATTCACACGTAGACACACACATTCACACACACACATGTGCGTAGCGTGCAATCTCACTCTTAAGCACACTCACTGATACGTTAATTCATTCACTCACATTCGCTCTCAATCGCTTACACATTCGCCCACGCACCAACCCTCTCACTCGCCTCTGCACTTACAAATTCACTCACTCGTTCACAAATCCACTTACTCAATCACTCACATACGCATTTACTAATTCACTCATAAACCCACTCATTCACACACCCACTCACTTATTCACCCTTTCATTCACAAATCCACTCATTCATACATCCAATCACAAATTCACTCTAAATCACAAATCCACTCAATCACAAATCCACTCAATAAATCACTCTCATAAGCATCTACTCACCCATTCACTCACACACCCACTCATTCTCAAACCCACTCACACATTCACTCACTCAGTCATTCACAAATCTACTCACTCAATCACTCACATACATATGCGCTTACTCACCACTTCACTCACAAACCCACTCACTCTCTCCCAACGTGGCTAGCCAATAACGAATTCACCGGTGGCCCCTCTCAATTCTAATTATTGTCACGTTTCGTCAAAATAGCAACCGAGGTTTTGGCCAATTCGAAGAAACACGTCGCCACCCTAACCCTAAATCACAAGGGGCCGGAGGTCAGAATGTCGGCATTTCGCACACAATACATCATCTGATATCGGGGAAGCAGCCGCAGAGATGCAACAGGGATACAGCAGCAGATTCAGCAGCAGTAGTCAGCAGCAGCAGTGATACAGCAGCAGAGTCAGCAGCAGAGATGCAACAGGGATACAGCAGCAGATTCAGCAGTAGCAGAGGTGCAGCAGTGATACAGCAGCAGCAGTGATACAGCAGCAGATATGCAGCAGGGATACAGCAGCAGAGTCAGCAGCAGAGATGCAACAGTCAGCAGCAGAGATGCAGCAGTGATACAGCAGCAGCAAAGATTCAGAGGCAGAGATGCAGCAGCAGTAGCAGCAACAGCAGTAGCAGCAGCAGTAGCAGCAGTAGTAGTAGCAGTAGCAGCAGTAGCAGCAGCAGCAGTAGTAGCAGTAGCAGCAGCAGCAGCTGTAGTAGCAGCAGCAGCAGTAGCAGCAGTAGCAGTAGCAGCAGTAGCAGTAGCAGCAGTAGCAGCAGCAGTAGCAGCAGTAGTAGTAGCAGCAACAGCAGTAGCAGCAGAGATGCAACAGGGATACAGCAGCAGATTCAACAGCAGCAGTCAGCAGCAGCAGTGATAGAGCAGCAGAGTCAGCAGCAGAGATGCAACAGGGATACAGCAGCAGATTCAGCAGCAGCAGCAGCAGCAGTCAGCAGCAGCAGTCAGCAGCAGCAGCAGTGATACAGCAGCAGAGTCAGCAGCAGAGATGCAACAGGGATACAGCAGCAGATTCAGCAGTAGCAGAGGTGCAGCAGTGATACAGCAGCAGCAGTGATACAGCAGCAGATATGCAGCAGGGATACAGCAGCAGAGTCAGCAGCAGAGATGCAACAGTCAGCAGCAGAGATGCAGCAGTGATACAGCAGCAGCAAAGATTCAGAGGCAGAGATGCAGCAGCAGTAGCAGCAACAGCAGTAGCAGCAGCAGTAGCAGCAGTAGTAGTAGCAGCAGTAGCAGCAGCAGCAGTAGTAGCAGTAGCAGCAGCAGCAGTAGCAGCAGCAGCTGTACTAGCAGCAGCAGCAGTAGCAGCAGCAGTAGCAGCAGTAGTAGTAGCAGCAGTAGCAGCAGCAGCAGTAGTAGTAGCAGCAACAGCAGTAGCAGCAGTAGCAGCAGTAGTAGCAGTAGTAGCAGTAGCAGCAGTAGCAGCAGCAGCAGTAGTAGCAGTAGCAGCAGCAGTAGCAGCAGCAGCTGTAGTAGCAGCAGCAGCAGTAGCAGCAGCAGTAGCAGCAGTAGCAGCAGTAGCAGCAGCAGTAGCAGCAGTAGTAGTAGCAGCAACAGCAGTAGCAGCAGCACTAGCAGCAGCAGTAGTAGCAGCAGCAGCAGTAGCAGCAGCAGTAGCAGCAGCAGTAGCAGCAGTAGCAGCAGCAGTAGCAGCAGTAGCAGCAGTAGCAGCAGAAACACCTGAGTCCATCTCTTCCAGCGAAGCTTCTGCACTTAACGTGGTCTGAAAGTGCACCTAGCCCGGCACGTGAGTAAACAACCACATAATGCGTTGTCGGTTTTTTTGTTTGAATATATTCTCTAGGATTTGAACAATAGTCAATATTCTGGGGGGTGAGGTGGAGGGGAGAATGGCGTTGATAGGAGGACAATTTGAATTTTTTTTGCGATTTTAAATGAATCATCATTACAATTTCTCTTAAACGCCTTGCGAACTCCTCATTCAGCCGTTTTAAATCAACTCTACGGGTATTTGTGACAGGGAGAAATCCTCGTGTAGCCAGTTACCTGGCTAGCTTCTGTGGCAACTAACTAACAACAACAACAACAAAACCTATTGTTTGAGAGAGGTCGAGAAGTAGCCAGCCAGCAGCCAGCCAGCCAGCAAAACTCGACGCATCAATTATAATACATACTATTGGTATGATTATTCGTAATCATACCAAGATGATGTACAACATGCGTGAATCCAAAACTGATGCCATGACTACAGTGGCCGCGCGTGAGCTTTGAACGATGAAATCGGGGATTTAAAAAAAGATCCCTTTAGTTCCACTCAGTGAAATCCACGCTGAGCACGTGTTCTTCGAGTTAGCGGACACAAAAAACCCCAAAATAAAACCACCAAAAAACCTAAAAAAGTACATGAAATCCCCAAAAAACCTATAACATCAGAAAAGAATCCTACAAAATCAGAAAAGAATCCTACAAAATCCAAAGAAACATCCCCTTATCCTAATCTCACACATCACAGGGTCGCGAACGGTGAACTCATTACGCGACGCTTTCACACGCTCGCACGTTCACTCGCCACACGTTCACTCGCCACACGTTCACTCGCTACGTGTTCACTCGCCACACGTTCACTCGCTACGTGTTCACTCGCTACGTGTTCACTCACACGTTCACTCGCCGCGCGTTCACTCGCCGCGCGTTCACTCGCCCCACATTCACTCGCACGTATCACTCACACGTTCACTCACACGTTCACTCGCCACACATTCACTCGCACGTATCACTCACACGTTCACTCACACGTTCACTCACACGTTCACTCGCCACACATTCACTCGCACGTATCACTCACACGTTCACTCACACGTTCACTCGCCACACATTCACTCGCACGTATCACTCACACGTTCACTCACACGTTCACTCACACGTTCACTCGCCACACATTCACTCGCACGTATCACTCACACGTTCACTCGCACATTCACTCGCCACACGTTCACTCGCCACACGTTCACTCGCTACGTGTTCACTCGCATGTTCACTCACACGTTCACTCACACGTTCACTCGCCACACATTCACTCGCACGTATCACTCACACACTCACTCGCCACATGTTCACTCGCACATTCACTCGCCACACGTTCACTCACACGTTCACTCACACGTTCACTCGCCACACATTCACTCGCACGTATCACTCACACGTATCACTCACACATTCACCCGCCACACGTTCACTCGCACGTATCACTCACACGTTAACTCACACATTCACTCGCCACACGTTCACTCGCACATTCACTCGCACGTATCACTCACACGTTCACTCACACGTTCACTCACACATTCACTCGCCACACGTTCACTCGCCACACATTCACTCGCCACACGTTCACTCGCACGTTCACTCGCACATTCACTCGCCACACGTTCACTCGCCACACGTTCACACGCCACACGTTCGCCCGCCACACGTTCACCCGCCACACGTTCACTCACACGTTCACTCGCCCGTTTACGTGTGGCGAGTGAACATTCCGAGTGAACGTGCGGGGGGGTGGGAGGGTGGAGTCATCGTGACCCCCCCCCCCGCACCCTTTGATGTCACACGTCGGCGTTTATTTGGTTCCTGGGCTCTGAAGGAGTCAAGGGCCTCGTATTTTATGAGCAACAACAAAAGTCTTTAATGTGGACCACTCGAGAGAGGGGACGGGTTATCAACCCTTTGGCGGTGGAGGCGGGTGGCCGTGTGAAGCAAGCCGAGGGCTGCCCGGGAGGTGAACAACCTCCTTCTGATGTTGATGGGGGGGCTGCTCATCAAGACGGGTGGCATGGGTTAGCTACGTACGGTGCGAAAGAAGTTCAACATACCCTACATATATACGGTGCTGGTGGTGCTGGTGTTTCACGGCTCCCGTGCGTTCAGCTACCCCGGGTGAGCGAGCGGACGTGCGAGCTAATGTGTAACGCGTAGCGAGCGGACGCGTAGCGAGAGTACGTGTTCGCGAGTACGTGTTCACGTGCGAGTGAACACGTGCCCGTGCTTCATTTTTTTCGACGAATTCCCTTCCTAAAAAAATCTGCCCATGTCTCGCACCCCCCAGTTGAGGACCACTGCCTTGACGGGTGGGTTCAACGATGACATTCGCCTGCTTAGTGTGTCCTATCAAATGTAACTCTAATATGTTTACGGACAAATGTTTCGTGAGTGTTTATATATACACACGCACGTGTGTACTGCACGGTGAACGTCCTTCGCACCGTACGTATCCAACCGCGTTAATTCGAGGGACGGACTCCACACACACACGCACACGTGCATTGGGAGGCGAACTGAATCTGTGAATCTCCAAACGCTTTCGTGACTGCAAGGATTCATCTTCTTTGGTTCTTTCGGTAAAGTCACGTAGAATGAGAATAAAATAATAAATTGATAAAATAAAATAACGCAATAAAATTCTCACGACGTGTTATTTTATTTTATCAATTTATTATTTTATTCTCATTCTACGTGACTTTACCGAAAGAACCAAAGAAGAGTTGTGTCTATCTTTTGGAATACAAAAAAAGAGTCAATGACGCTGTGTACCAGTGTGTGTGGCATGACAGAAAGATAGCAGGAGACGTTTCTGGCAATCAACCTTTAGAGCACAAACATTAATTAGGGTCATTGCCAAAACGTCGTCTATGATTTTTTTTTCCCTTTAAAGGCTACAAATAACGAAGACAAAAATTCCCCCTATAGCCTTAACAGACTGCTGGGGCAAGTGCTGTTAGCGAGTAGCATCTATGAAGACCGGCACGGCACACGAGCGGGTGGGTGGCCAACACCACGCCCGGCCGCCTTTGTCTCCCCAGTGGCGATGTTTACACACCTCACCAGGTACTAATTTGAGGCTGAGTCGACCTAGGGGAGGCCCAGGACCAGTTCAAATAATTGTCACTGGTGCTGGCCGTGAGCGGGAATCGAACTCGGTTCGCCAGGTTCATAGCGCAGCGTAGCGCTAACCGCTACACTAGTGCTCCCCACACCCACCCACACACACCCACCCACCCACCCACACACACCCACCCACCCACCCACACCCACCCATACACAGCCACACCCACCCACACCCACCCACACCCACACACACCCACACCCACCCACACCCACCCACTCATCCACACCCACCCACCCACACAGCCACCCACCCACACCCACCCACCCACACCCACAGCCACCCACCCACACCGACTCACCCACACACCCACCCAACCACACCCACCCACACAGCCACCCACCCACACAGCCACCCACCCACGCCCACCCACACACAACCCTCCTATCCAACAGCGGCTTCTGCTGCTGCTGCTGCTTCTTCTTCGCTGCAATGTCCCGACGATTCCACTCTGCGCGTGTTTCCACACTGCCTGCTGTGACGCACGTGGGATTGGAGACGCGGGCCGTGAAGAAAGGACAGCGTCAAAAATGCGGAACAAAGCGCGCAGCGGCACATGCGTGGAATTACAGGGGGGGGGGGGGGGGCACGTGGATTCGAGGAGACACGACGCAGGTCAAAGAGAGACATGGTGCTCATCGACGTGCGGCAGTGGATAGAGCGGGGTGAGGATGGAGAAAGGCACGGGGGGTTGTGTGCACGTTGAACTTCAACCGCGCTAATCGGAGGTGTGGGGGGGGGGAAGGACAAACAAACTTCACGCAAAAAAGCGGTTCCATAGAAATTAGTTTGTCGATCTCGACTAATTAAAAGTGCACGGCTCCAGTGGCGTCCTACTATCGGGAGGAAAGAGCGTTCCAGACGGCCGCAGAAGCGCATCTGAAAGCGTGCGAGGCGGTGACCGTCCGCGTGATGGTGGTTTGTGCTCCTTGACGAGATGGGCGAGGCATTGTGGGTCACTTGCGCCAAGCGCTTTGTTGTGCGTGATGAGCGCGACCTCATCGCGAATTCGTTTGGCAGAGAGACAAGGAAAGGAGGAGGAGGAGCACGTGGGTGAGAGGAGTCAACGCCGGCCCGTGGCGTCATCCACGCCGCGAGGAGTCGCGAGCGAGGCTTGGTGGGCAGGAGGGGCGACCGCAGCTTGGTCGAGGAGGATGATCACGCAGACGGCAGCCGAGGGATGGAACTCGTCCGGCCGAGAGGAGAGTGACCGCCCGCGTGAGATGGAGTGGTGAAATCAGCTGCTTCCCGTGAGCGGTCTCTTTTGGCAGATTGTTACCGTCGCGGAGGCGCGAGGGACGTGGCCGTGGCGCGGGGAGGCCTTCATCCAGCAGTAGATTGACCATGGCTGATGCTGATGACGATGGTGAAACAAAATCCACGGGGCCTTAGACTCACCGTCTTATGGGTGGTCATCATCACAGTCCCAGTGACGTCACACTAGTTGTGCCGCTCCAGCCATGTCCCAGCCGGTGTGCCGCTCCATCAATGTCCCAGCCGGTGTGCCGCTCCATCAATGTCCCAGCCGGTGTGCCGCTCCATCAATGTCCCAGCCGGTGTGTCGCTCCATCGATGTCCCCGCCGGTGTGCCGCTCCATCAATGTCCCAGCCAGTGTGCCGCTCCATCAATGTCCCAGCCAGTGTGCCGCTCCATCAATGTCCCAGCCAGTGTGCCGCTCCATCAATGTCCCAGCTGGTGTGCCGCTCCATCAATGTCCCAGCCGGTGTGTCGTTCCATCAATGTCCCCGCCGGTGTGCCGCTCCAGCCATGTCCCAGCCGGTGTGCTGCTCCATCAATGTCCCAGCCGGTGTGCCGCTCCATCAATGTCCCAGCCGGTGTGTCGTTCCATCGATGTCCCCGCCGGTGTGCCGCTCCATCAATGTCCCAGCCAGTGTGCCGCTCCATCAATGTCCCAGCTGGTGTGCCGCTCCATCAATGTCCCAGCCGGTGTGTCGTTCCATCAATGTCCCCGCCGGTGTGCCGCTCCATCAATGTCCCAGCTGGTGTGCCGCTCCATCAATGTCCCAGCCGGTGTGTCGCTCCATCAATGTCCCCGCCGGTGTGCCGCTCCAGCCATGTCCCAGCCGGTGTGCTGCTCCATCAATGTCCCAGCCGGTGTGCCGCTCCAGCCATGTCCCAGCCGGTGTGCCGCTCCATCAATGTCCCAGCCGGTGTGCCGCTCCATCAATGTCCCAGCCAGTGTGCCGCTTCATCAATGTCCCAGCCGGTGTGCCGCTCCATCAATGTCCCAGCCAGTGTGCCGCTCCATCAATGTCCCAGCCAGTGTGCCGCTCCATCAATGTCCCAGCCAGTGTGCCGCTCCATCAATGTCCCAGCCAGTGTGCCGCTCCATCAATGTCCCAGCTGGTGTGCCGCTCCATCAATGTCCCAGCCGGTGTGTCGTTCCATCAATGTCCCCGCCGGTGTGCCGCTCCAGCCATGTCCCAGCCGGTGTGCTGCTCCATCAATGTCCCAGCCGGTGTGCCGCTCCATCAATGTCCCAGCCGGTGTGTCGTTCCATCGATGTCCCCGCCGGTGTGCCGCTCCATCAATGTCCCAGCCAGTGTGCCGCTCCATCAATGTCCCAGCTGGTGTGCCGCTCCATCAATGTCCCAGCCGGTGTGTCGTTCCATCGATGTCCCCGCCGGTGTGCCGCTCCATCAATGTCCCAGCTGGTGTGCCGCTCCATCAATGTCCCAGCCGGTGTGTCGCTCCATCAATGTCCCCGCCGGTGTGCCGCTCCAGCCATGTCCCAGCCAGTGTGCCGCTCCATCAATGTCCCAGCTGGTGTGCCGCTCCATCAATGTCCCAGCCGGTGTGTCGTTCCATCGATGTCCCCGCCGGTGTGCCGCTCCATCAATGTCCCAGCTGGTGTGCCGCTCCATCAATGTCCCAGCCGGTGTGTCGCTCCATCAATGTCCCCGCCGGTGTGCCGCTCCAGCCATGTCCCAGCCGGTGTGCCGCTCCATCAATGTCCCAGCCGGTGTGCCGCTCCAGCCATGTCCCAGCCGGTGTGCCGCTCCATCAATGTCCCAGCCGGTGTGCCGCTCCATCAATGTCCCAGCCAGTGTGCCGCTTCATCAATGTCCCAGCCGGTGTGCCGCTCCATCAATGTCCCAGCCAGTGTGCCGCTTCATCAATGTCCCAGCCGGTGTGCCGCTCCATCAATGTCCCAGCCGGTGTGCCGCTCCATCAATGTCCCAGCCGGTGTGCCGCTCCATCAATGTCCCAGCCGGTGTGCCGCTCCATCAATGTCCCAGCCAGTGTGCCGCTCCAGCCATGTCCCAGCCGGTGTGCCGCTCCATCAATGTCCCAGCCGGTGTGCCGCTCCATCAATGTCCCAGCCGGTGTGCCGCTCCATCAATGTCCCAGCCGGTGTGCCGCTCCATCAATGTCCCAGCCGGTGTGCCGCTCCAGCCATGTCCCAGCCGGTGTGCCGCTCCAGCCATGTCCCAGCCGGTGTGCCGCTCCATCAATGTCCCAGCCGGTGTGCCGCTCCATCAATGTCCCAGCCGGTGTGCCGCTCCATCAATGTCCCAGCCGGTGTGCCGCGGTACTTTTGGGAATCTAGGAGAGGCGATGGCCTCACCGTTCTGGGGACAGAGGAACTCTCTCTCCCGTGCCGTTCAGTGGCCGATCCGGCAGCCGCCCTCCCCCCAACCCCCACCTCCATTGGTCACGCGTGCGCAGTCGCACGGCAGAGGACAGCGACCGCCACCGTCAGCCCCCACCCCCGGCCCTCCCAACCCCCTCGGTCACAACGGCGATGCGCGCTTCGATGGCAGAAGGCCCCTCTCCCCCCCAAAGACAAAGATCCCCCGAGTAGCCTTAACAGACTGTTGGGGCAAGTGCTGTTGGCGAGCACCTTCGAAGGCCGGCACGGCACATGAGGGGGTGTGTGGCCAACACCACACCCGGCCGCCTTTGTCTCCCAAGTGGTGATGTTTGCACACCGCACCAGGGATTGAGTCGACCTAGGGGAGGCCCAGGATCGTTTCAGATGATCGTCACGGGCGTTGTGCCGTGAGCGGGAATTGAACTCGGGTCGCCGTGTCCGTAGCTCTACACTACCAGCAATAGCAGTACCAGCAGCAGTAGCAGCAGTAGCATCAGCAACGCCAGTAGCAGCACCAGCAGTAGCAGCAGCGCCAGCAGCAGTAGCAGCATCAGCAGCAGCAACACCAGCAGCAGTAGCAGCAGCAGTAGTAGCAGCAGCACCAGCAGCAGCACCAGCAGCAGTAGCAGCAGTAGTAGCAGCAGCATGAGCAGCAGCAGCAGTAGCAGCACCAGCAGCAGCACCAGCAGCAGCAGTAGCACCAGTAGCAGCAGCACCAGCAGTAGCAGTAGCTTGCAGCGTTAGCAGCAGCAGTAGCAGCAGCACCAGCAGCAGCAGCACCAAACACCGGATTCGTTTCTCTGCTCACCGAGCCGTTCATTTGTCAAGAGTTCAATCAAAAGAGTGGGGGGGGGGGGGGGGGCGCCCGGGAGGGGGGGGTGGCCCTGAGTAAGCCAGAGCCCTGGGTTGGGGGGGTCGATCGCACAAAGGGCTCCACTTTGTGGGGGCTCCACTCTGTGGGGGCTCCACTCTGTGGGGGGTCGTGGACGGCCCCCAAGTCCGGAGATGACTGCTCGTCACCGGGGGGGCTGGGGCAGTGGGGTAGCGGGGGGGGGGTCAATGCACAGCTGAGGTCGGGCCCGAGGGTTGGGGCTGACTCGCTAAGAGGATCCGTGAGACACGGGGTTGGGGCTGACTCACTAAGGGGATCCGTGAGACACAGGGTTGGGGCTGACTCGCTAAGAGGATCCGTGAAACACGGGGTTGGGGCTGACTCGCTAAGAGGATCCGTGAGACACGGGGTTGGGGCTGACTCGCTAAGAGGATCCGTGAGACACGGGGTTGGGGCTGACTCGCTAAGAGGATCCGTGAGACACGGGGTTGGGGCTGACTCGCTAAGGGGATCCGGGAGACACGGGGTTGGGGCTGACTCGCTAAGAGGATCCGTGACACACGGGGTTGGGGCTGACTCGCTAAGAGGATCCGTGAGACACGGGGTTGGGGCTGACTCGCTAAGAGGATCCGTGAGACACGGGGTTGGGGCTGACTCGCTAAGAGGATCCGTGAGACACGGGGTTGGGGCTGACTCACTAAGGGGATCCGTGAGACACGGAGTTGGGGCTGACTCGCTAAGAGGATCCGTGAAACACGGGGTTGGGGCTGACTCGCTAAGAGGATCCGTGAGACACGGGGTTGGGGCTGACTCGCTAAGAGGATCCGTGAGACACGGGGTTGGGGCTGACTCGCTAAGAGGATCCGTGAGACACGGGGTTGGGGCTGACTCACTAAGGGGATCCGTGAGACACGGAGTTGGGGCTGACTCGCTAAGAGGATCCGTGAAACACGGGGTTGGGGCTGACTCGCTAAGAGGATCCGTGAGACACGGGGTTGGGGCTGACTCGCTAAGAGGATCCGTGAGACACGGGGTTGGGGCTGACTCGCTAAGAGGATCCGTGAGACACGGGGTTGGGGCTGACTCACTAAGGGGATCCGTGAGACACGGAGTTGGGGCTGACTCGCTAAGAGGATCCGTGAAACACGGGGTTGGGGCTGACTCGCTAAGAGGATCCGTGAGACACGGGGTTGGGGCTGACTCGCTAAGAGGATCCGTGAGACACGGGGTTGGGGCTGACTCGCTAAGAGGATCCGTGAGACACGGGGTTGGGGCTGACTCACTAAGGGGATCCGTGAGACACGGAGTTGGGGCTGACTCGCTAAGAGGATCCGTGAAACACGGGGTTGGGGCTGACTCGCTAAGAGGATCCGTGAGACACGGGGTTGGGGCTGACTCGCTAAGAGGATCCGTGAGACACGGGGTTGGGGCTGACTCACTAAGAGGATCCGTGAGACACGGGGTTGGGGCTGACTCACTAAGGGGATCCGTGAGACACGGAGTTGGGGCTGACTCGCTAAGAGGATCCGTGAAACACGGGGTTGGGGCTGGCTCGCTAAGAGGATCCGTCAGACACGGGGTTGGGGTTGACTCGCTAAGAGGATCCGTGAAACACGGGGTTGGGGCTGACTCGCTAAGAGGATCCGTGAGACACGGGGTTGGGGCTGACTCGCTAAGAGGATCCGTGAGACACGGGGTTGGGGCTGGCTCGCTAAGAGGATCCGTGAGACACAGGGTTGGGGCTGACTCGCTAAGAGGATCCGTGAGACACGGGGTTGGGGCTGACTCGCTAAGAGGATCCGTGAGACACGGGGTTGGGGCTGACTCGCTAAGAGGATCCGTCACACACGGTGTTGGGGCTGACTCACTAAGAGGATCCGTGAGACACGGGGTTGGGGCTGACTCGCTAAGAGGATCCGTCAGACACGGGGTTGGGGCTGACCAACAGAAGACTCGGCCCACGACGTGGATGTCAGCAGCAGAGCCACGGCAATCAACATCAATCACACTCCACCACCCACCGCTGTAAAGATATTGCAACTACTGTACTGTAGAGGCGATCGCGTGCATTTCGGATGAACCGGAGCACACAATATGTATCGGCTTTAGCAGCTGATTCGTAATAAACATTTCAATGAAATACCATCGTACAATAGTTTTTGTGATTATTAATTTGGGCTTAAGGGAAATCCATGAGTTATTCATCCATGTCAACATCTCAGGTGCCCGGTTAATTCGCAAATCGGAAAAACCGCGCGTGGATAATCGAGAGTCTACTGTATTGTTTATTTTGACCAGGTGAGGCCCACTGAGCTACATAGCTCTTGTTCAGAAGTTACCTGGCCACAAATGATCGCTCAACTAAGTGGCTTATCATCACGTAGACATTTATAGCAGCCAAATACTCTTCATTTGTAAAAAATAAAGAGCCTTATAGCTCATCGGATTCCTCCAGTATAAATAAACATTCTGATTCTGGTTGATGGTTACACCAGCAGTTCAGTGTCTTCGAGGAGGGAGGAGGGACCCTTGGAAACCCGAAGCAGAATGTCGACAATGTTGAATGGCCTTTTTGCTTGAGATTGCGTCCAGCATCATCGCCAGGCATCATCGGCAAAAGCTCCGAGCTCGGGTTTTGAAAATGCATTGGTCTTTCTTAAAGTGTCAGGCCAAGTAGCGAGAGGCTCTCTCGGGCTTCCTCCAGCGGAGGCCAAATTCTCTGCGCCTGTTGGTTGTTGTTTGTTCACACGCGTGGGTTGTGCATCTCTCGCGAGCGCACAGGGGACCGCCGAACGCCAAAGCCGCGGTGCCGTAACGCGATTCAGGCGCGGGAACACAAAAAAAAACACGCGGCACAGACCAAAGATCACCCCCCGGTTAGAGCCTTCGCAGACTGTTGGTACAAGTGCTGTTAAAAACTAATAAACACACTTCTTTTTACCGGGTAAGGCCCAACTGAGCTGTGTGGCTCTTTTTCAGACGTGACATGGCCACAAATGATAGCCCCAATGACGTGGCGGCTCATCATCATCATCACCACGTGAAAATAAATATCGCTGCAGCCAAATCCTCTAAAACGTGCAACGTTGATTCTGAACGTGGAGGGGGGAAAAAACGAAGAAACCCGGAGAAGAATCCACGCGACCACGTGGAGAGAGACACACAAACTCCAAGTAAACAGCAGCAGGCGTCAGGGTCAGGATCGAACCCACAACCTCCTGCACACCAGGCGAGGTAGTTGACATCTCATAGCCACCGTGATAATGATGATGAGAGACTCACAAACTCCAAATAAACAGCAGCAGGCGTCAGGGTCGGGATCGAACCCACAACCTCCTGCACACGTGGCGAGGTAGTTGACATCTCCTAGCCACCATGATAATGATGATGAGAGACACACAAACTCCAAGTAAACAGCACCAGGCGTCAGGGTCGGGATCGCACCCACGACCTCCTGTACACCAGGCGAGGTAGTTGACATCTCATAGCCACCGTGATAATGATGATGAGAGATACACAAACTCCAAATAAACAGCAGCAGGCGTCAGGGTCGGGATCGAACCCACGACTCCTGCACACGTGGCGAGGTAGTTGATATCTCCTAGCCACCGTGATAATGATGATGAGAGACACACAAACTCCAAGTAAACAGCAGCAGGCGTCAGGGTTGGGATCGCACCCACGACCTCCTGCACACCAGGCGAGTTAGTTAACATCTCATAGCCACCGTGATAATGATGATGAGAGACACACAAACTCCAAATAAACAGCAGCAGGCGTCAGGGTCGGGATCGCACCCACGACCTCCTGTACTCCAGGCGAGTTAGTTAACATCTCATAGCCACCGTGATAATGATGATGAGAGACACACAAACTCCAAATAAACAGCAGCAGGCGTCAGGGTCGGGATCGCACCCACGACCTCCTGTACTCCAGGCGAGTTAGTTAACATCTCATAGCCACCGTGATAATGATGATGAGAGACACACAAACTCCAAGTAAACAGCAGCAGGTGTCAGGGTCGGGATCGCACCCACGACCTCCTGTACACCAGGCAAGGTAGTTAACATCTCCTAGCCACCTCGGCGCCCCTGTTAGCGAGTAGCAGCACCTACGAAGGACCGGAACGGCACAACGCCATGAAAGGGATTGCGTGGCCAGCAACCACGCCCGGCCACAACACAACACAGAGAGAGGGGGAGGGGGGGCACGGAATGCCCCCCTTTGTAAGGTTTCCTGTTACTCGGCTAAGCCACAAGGAATCCCCCCCCAACTCTGTGAGCCCAGGGATTTCCCCTCTCGGTTACTCTTTACAGGCGCTGCGTTTAAGGGAGACCGGTCGGGCGGGCGGAGATGGTAGCCGTGGTGGTGGTGATGGTGGTGATGGTGGTGGTGATGGTGATAAGCCGTAGGGGAACAACATTTAAAAACCACCCCAAGTAGAAAGGCAAAGTGAACCCAGGTAGCTCAAATGTGCCCCCGGTTTCCGTGGGAAGTACAAGGCCCCCTTACAAACGAGACTCTCTCCCGTGTAGAATGAACGATCTTACGAACCCTTATGAATTTGAAAAATCAATGGGAATCTTGGCAAGACGCTCCGGACAAACGAATCGCGAGACTCAGCAAGCCTTTCCTGGGTCAATCGTGTTTAGCTTAAATAAGCATAACACCGTTGTAGTGATAACAATAACAAGAACGCATACAGCCACAGCTTCAAACACGCAAAGACAAAGACCCCCGTATAGCCTGACATACTCTTAGGGGAAGTGCTGTTAGCGAGCACCTACGAAGACCGGCACGGCACACGAGGGGGTGGGTGGCCAACACCACGCCCGGCCGCATTTGTCTCCACAGTGGCGATGTTTACACATCGCATCAAGTATTTATTTGAGCCTGAGTCGATCTAGGGGAGGCCCAGAACCGGTTCAGATAATCGTCACCGGTGTTGGCCATCACCGGTGTTGGCAGCGCGCTAACCACTACACCACCGCTCCCCACTTACACCGAAGCACCGTCTCACACACACACAGTCTTGCACACACACAAACAGTCTCTCTCACACACACATACACACTCTCTCGAAGCCACTTCCTCGGGTCGGTAGCGACAACAGAGATAGAGAGCCTTGGCTCTGAGAGGCGAGCAGCGAGAGAGAGAGATGGGCTGGCTCTGTGTGAGATTTGACGACGGCAGTCGATCCCTCCTCCCTACGCTGACGCGAGAGGCACGAACAGCGGCCAGGCGGCGCGAATGAGGAAGAGGGCTTTTAGAGCGGACGGGCAGCAAAGGCACCGTGATAACCCACCCACTCACCCACCCACTCGCCCACCCACACGCCCACCCGCTCACCCACACGCCCATCCACCCGCCCACACACTCACCCATCCACACGCTCAACCACTTACCCACTCACCCACCCACACACTCAACCACACGCCCATCCACCCGCCCATCCACCCGCCCACACACTCGCCCACCCACCCAGACACGCACCCACCCAGACACCCACCAACACAATCGCCCATCCACCCAGACACCCACCCACCAAATGGGGGGGGGGGGGGGGCACCGGCTGGGATGACAAAGCAAACAAGTCGTACTCCTACTACGACTCGTCAGCAACGGCGAGCGGATCTCAACTCATTCCGCACTGATGGTCATCTGAGCCGGTTCTGGGGCCTCCCCTACGTCGACTCAGCAGCCCGTTGAATGCGATACTGGGGGGATCTTTGTACTTGGAGTGTGTGTGACCTCTCCCCCTTATGATGAACGGGTGTTCTCTCGATCCTGACTGAAACTCGTGCCACCGGAAATCGGCCCAACACTGAATGATATGACATCACCTGCAAATCACTCCATTGGCAATCACGCAGCATCAGCTGCATCAGCAGCTGCAGCAACAGCAGCAGCATCATCATCACTCCCCCACCGACTGCGAAAACGTGACAGGACTATCCTGAAGAATAGTCTTGGGACTCAGAAAGGCTTTTCAGAATATTTATCCTGCGGGAGGAATCCGATGAGCTATGAAGCTCTTTACATTGGGGCGTTCTTGTATGTTTGGGTAAATCCTCACCCCACCACCCTCTGTGGGAGAGAGCCGTGCGTGGTTGAGTGGTGAGGGGTGAATGCTGAAGCTGAAATGCCCCCCCCCCCCGAGAGAGAGAGAGAGAGAGATACACACCCCCCTAGAGACACACAGAGATACACCCCCCCCCCTAGAGAGAGAGAAACACACAGAGATACACCCCCCCCCAGAGAGAGAGAGACACACAGAGATACACCCCCCCTAGAGAGACACACAGAGATACACCCCCCCCCCCAGAGAGAGACACACACACAGAGATACACCCCCCCCCAGAGAGAGAGAGAGACAGAGATACACCCCCCCTAGAGAGAGACACACAGAGATACACCCCCCTTAGAGAGAGACACACAGAGATACACCCCCCCCTAGAGAGAGAGAGACACACAGAGATACACCCCCCCTAGAGAGAGACACACAGAGATGCACCCCCCCTAGAGAGAGAGACACACATAGAGATACACCCCCCCCCTAGAGAGACACACACAGAGATACACCCTCCCCCTAGAGAGAGATGCACACAGAGATACCCCCCCCCCTAGAGAGAGAGACACACACACAGAGATGCACCCCCCCTAGAGAGAGACACACAGAGATAAACCCCCCCTAGAGAGAGACACACAGAGATGCACCCCCCCTAGAGAGAGAGAGACACACAGAGATACACCCCCCCTAGAGAGAGACACACAGAGATGCACCCCCCCTAGAGAGAGAGACACACATAGAGATACACCCCCCCCCCCTAGAGAGACACACACAGAGATGCACCCCCCCTAGAGAGAGACACACAGAGATACACCCCCCCTAGAGAGAGAGAGACACATAGAGACACCCCCCCCCTAGAGAGAGAGACACACACACACAGAGATGCACCCCCCCTAGAGAGAGACACACAGAGATACACCCCCCCCCTAGAGAGAGAGACACACACAGAGATGCACCCCCCCTAGAGAGAGACACACAGAGATACACCCCCCCTAGAGAGAGAGAGACACATAGAGATACACCCTCCCTAGAGAGAGAGAGAGACATAGAGATACACCCCCCCTAGAGAGAGAGACACACACACACACAGATGCACCCCCCCTAGAGAGACACACACAGAGATACGCCCCCACCCCCTAGAGAGAGAGCCACAGAGATGCACCCCCACCCACCCCTCCACCCACACCCCACAGCGGTCGAGATGGATGTTGGCACCCTGACCCCAGCGGTTGGTGGGGGGAGGGGGTGGTGTCACCACGCGCGCAGGGGACAGGTGACAGGTGACATGCGTAGCAGCACCAATGCAGACACTCGCCTGTCCCACTCACTCACACATTCACGCACCCACACATTCACTCACTGACACATTCACTCACACTCACTCACACGTTCACTCACTCACACATTCGCGCACCCACACATTCACTCACTCACACATTCACTCACACTCACTCACACGTTCACTCACTCACACATTCACGCACCCACACATTCACTCACTCACACATGCACTCACTCACACATTCACTCACTCACATATTCATTCACACTCACTCACACGTTCACTCACTCACACGTTCACTCACTCACCCATACACTCAAAGACGCACTCACACACTCATACACACACATACTCACGCACACATACTCACCCACTCACACACATACTCACCCATTCACCCACTCACTCACCCACTCACTCACATATTCACCCACTCAAACAACAACAACAACCGCCATTCGCCACTAAGTGGCGGTGACGTCACCACGACGCTTGTGCCAGGTCATGTGCAGGTTGAGGCTACGTGAAGTGTCGAACGCCCACTGGCAGGTCACGGGGCAGACCCAGGTGCCACGGGTCGACTGACTGAGATGACTGGCTGAAGCACCACCTGTGCCCCCTACTGTGCCAACCTGCTGTGCTTTAGCCACCCGGCGCTCCGCTCGTTGTTGTGAACGTCGCTCCTCCGCCCTCCGTTGATGTTGGAGGGCGACTGCCTCCAACTGCCCAGTAGCATCCTTCACGAGCCTCCTCCACAGAGGCCGATCTTGACACCGCTGGTACCATTCATCGGCAAGTCCACTCAGCTCCACGTCCTCCTGTACCACATCACTCCATCTCTTCTCTAGCCCGTGCCGCGCCCGTTTAACCCCCTCGATCCGGCCGAACAAAAGCTGTTTCGGTATGAGGTGGCTGGGCATGCGGGCTACATGACCCAACCAACGGAGCCTTGCCTGCCGGAGGAGCTCACCGATGAGACCTTGCCCAGATCTTTCAAGGATTTGTGAGCTCCTCACACAATCCAGCCTGGTTAAACCCAAGATAGATCGTAGGCTGGCTAGCCTAAATGTTTCTAACCGGCGAAGATGTTCCATTAAGGGGGTCCACGTTTCGCAAGTGTAAAGAAGGGAGGGAATGACCGTGGCCGAGAACACCTGAAGCATAGTGTGGAGTTACAGACCAGGTAGCTTTCACAGAGCGTTACGCAACCGATGAAAAGATATTGCCGCTCGACTGATTCGGAGTGAGACCTCTGCTGTTAAACTGGAGCCGGTCATAAGCACACTGCCCAGGTATGGGAAACTCTCCACTCTCTCCGCAACTGCCCCATCACCGATTGGGAGTTCTGGGGGTGGAGTGGCCGATGGTACAAAATACCCAGGCAGGTGCTGAGTTTTGGTGGGGCTGATGGTAAGGCCCTATCTCTTAGTGGCACGCTATAGTCTCAGCAGCAGCATCTCCAACTCCTCCTCTGAATGAGCAGCTATTACCAAATCATCGACATACATAACGTGGTTGAGCAATAGGGAGCCATCCCTTGACCGCACCCGAGCATCGATCAGCCTCCCATTATATCTGTACCAAATGGAGATTCCCCCGGTACAGCTATTGAAGGCTTCACGAACTACGTGGTCAAAATAGATGTTAAATAATGTGGGAGCCAGAGGACATCCCTGTCGCACCCCAAGGTGTATAGGGAATGGCTCTGACTCCCGGCCACGTAGTTTTACCCGGGCCCGCTCACCATCATGAAGGTCCTTAATGATCGTGAGGAGGGGGTCAGGGACTCCAAAAGCACGAAGAACAACCCAGAGCCCAGGCCTACTGATTGTATCATAGGCCTTGACCAGGTCAATAAAGCAGAGATGTAGGTCTTGCTGGAATTCCCTACACCTCTGCTGTAGCAGACGGACAGAAAATATGGCATCTGTGCAGGACCGCCCTTTCTTGAAACCGCATTGTGGCTCCGCAGGCCTCTCCTCAGCGTGCCTGGCAAGGCGATGTTGAATAACCCTTGCCAGGACCTTTCCCGGCACACTGAGGAGTGAGATGCCCCTGTAGTTGTTACAGTCTGTGCGGTCCCCCTTCTTAAAGAGGGGGACCACCAGGGCATCATTCCAATCCTGCGGAACCCGTCCAGTGGTCCAGACTGTTGTTATGATGTCATATAGGGCAGTCTGTGCACAAACGCCACCCTCCCTCAGCACCTCGCTTGGGAGATCATCTCTGCCCGGTGCCTTTCCTGGTCTCAAACTCCGGATCGCCTTCAGTACTTCCTCAACAGATGGCACCTCAGCCAGCCACTCACAGGGAGTGACTTCTCCCAATATTTGAGGCACCGCAGCCTGAGCAAGGTCATCCCCACTTTGTGCCACGACGTTTTCCTGGCTGAGGGGTTTCCCCTCCCCCAGGACCTCACAGAAATGCTCAGCAAATCTGCAAACTTGTTCCTGGGGGTCGGAGATTGGAACACAGTTTTTTCCCCTAATGATGGTAATAGGTGTGGCGCTGCAGGTTACTTTTTTGATGGAGTTAAATAGAGATTTGTGATCGCGGGCAACTGAGGCAGACTCCATCTCCTCAGCAACCCGCGACCAC